>JARHVA010000393.1:1675000-1840000 GCA_037957365.1 Torreya grandis | reverse complement strand
AAATTAGATTGAAGCAATGCAACAATGAAGGAGTGAAATCATGGCACTTTGAAGGTAAATATGTGGGGTGAACCATCAAACAATCCAATCAGCTAGCTACCAATTGTGAATAATTTCCTCATTCGCATCATTTAGTTGAATACCTTGTATTGTATTAGTCACTACCATAAGGTAGCTGTAGTTGCATTTTTGGAAAGGATATTGTCATAGCATTCATTCATGCTTGATGTAAGCCAAGAGTCTTGGTAATTACATTTAGTTTGTATCATTAGATTATAATAAATCTATTAAATCAATAAATAAGGAATAATGTTACATTGTAAGTGTTTATCAAATTGTCAATTACTATAGCTATGCATCTCAGTTCATAAGTTCATATAACAAGTGTTTGATAAAATGTCATATGTAGTAGATGAAGATTTTAGTCATTAATATGCATGTCAAATGTTTTTAGTAATGTCTCTTTTGTTGTAGGTGCATATTCAATGTCATTTCAATCATTTAGTTGCATTAGAAAGTCATAAATCTATAGTGGTATTGCATATTCATCTTATATCAGTCATTTGCATATCTTAGTTCAAGTTATATGAATGCATATGCTCTATAACAACATCAAAACCACCAAAGAGATTACAACAACAAGTTCAAACCTTGTGTGAAAAGTGTTTTACAATATTCTTTGGAGTTCAAATCAGCAAAATAAGGTCAGATTACCAAAGGGATACTATAGTGGTATCAGAGCTTTGATCCTACCAACTTAGAGGGTTAAAGTATCACATGAAACCATAAGAGATTAGTTCACATGAGTATTATACTCATAGAAAATCAATGCAACAATAAAATCCAATTGTGGATACACAATAGGATAATATGGGTGATATGAGAGGTGGTAGTCCATTAATAAATGAAGGTAATATTAAGGATAAAGAAGCAAGAGATATTATTAGAGGAATTCCAGCAAGGTAGCAACATGTAGTTGATGTTTTTCATTAGATTATATCAGCTATACAATATATGAATATTCTTAGGAGATAGAATCATGAGCAAGATGATAATAGAAGTGTTGTTGGGAATCTAAGAGCACCTACTCATACCATCGATAGACCTTTGTATCCTACTTTTTTTAGGAATGAACCAGAAGAAGAGAATGTTGAAGAAGATGAAGATGTACCATACAAAGATAATGTCATGATGATGTATGATGAATGGGATTTTCTAAAACCAGAAGTAAAGGAGCATTTGACTTTTGACTGATACATGAGTCAAAGGAGAGAGCACAATATAATAAGGCAAGATAGGAGACCAAGGAACCAAAATAGGGACCTAAAACATGCCACAAGAAATATCACACTTCCAAAATTTGATGGCAGTGGGAAGGTCATAGTAAGAGCTTGGATTCATAAGTTAGATACATTCTTGACTCTTTGGCCTATGGTAGAGGATGATGTAATCAAGTTTTCAACTTTGCACTTGGATGGGTTAGCTCATGATTGGTGGCACCATGGGATGATCACCTTATAACACAACTTCATAACGACATATCAAGAGTTTATAGATAGATTGATTGAGCCCTTCAATAGGAAAGATTTAGAATTATACTTTAGAGATATTGCACATCTTAAACAGGTAGGCAACTTAGAGACCTACATCAGTGAATTTCAATGTCTATCAGTAATGGTGCCTATTTTATCTGAGAGGCATCTAGTTATTTTATTCATTAAGGGATTATAGGAGCATTTAAGAGGATGGATCAAAGATTTTGATTCCCCTTCAGTACTAGAGGAATGAAGAAGGCATGAAGTATGGAGTTGGCTGCCCTAAAAAAGTCGTTTACTCCTAAAGAGATTAATTCTTCCAATAATGAGAGTCCTCAACAATCTGCTAATAAGAAAAAGAAATCAGAAACTAAAGTGGATGAGGAGTTATGAGATGAATTAAGGAAGAAGCAATTGTGTTACTGGTGCAAGGATCCCTATAGCAAAGGGCATGACTATCCATTGAGGCCTAAGGGTAAGGCCAACCATATGATGTGGGTTTATTGTGAGGATTTAGATTCTAAAGAATTAGATCAACAAGATAATTCAGGGGAAGATGAGGGTGGAAAATCCTCTACTGAGTTTGGACCTAATGTAAATTTATCTCCTTTAGCCTTATTTGTTAATATATATATATATATATATATATATATATATATATATATATATATATATGGTCTTCATTCAAAATTAGGGGAACAATTAATGGACAACGTTGTATTTCTATGATTGACACTAGAGCAATGCATAATTTTATTGATGAGGGGTTTGTGGCTAGTTGTAGAATCCAAACAGAGGACTTCATTGGGTTCAGAGTTAGAGTTGTTGATGGTTATACCCTCACATGCACCAGGTGATTATATAATCTCATGTTATTACTGAAAGACTATGAGTTACAAGATGACTTTTATGTGGTCAACATGGGTGAGATGAACATAGTGTTGGGCATGAAATGGCTCCAAGATATTGGAGAATTTACCCTTAATGTACCTAAAATGGATATGAAGTTTAAAATGAATGGTAGAGGTTACGTGTAGAGGGGAATTATATATAGGAGCTTGCATTCTATCTCTCTCTATAGATGGAAGAGCAAAAAAGAGAGAGAAAGAGGTGGTACAAGAGGACTACGAGTCAGTGCAGGAGTTTGATTTTACTCATTGATCCAACACTTTGGAGATGGATGACTTAAATCAGTGTGGAGTAGTTTTGTAGTTTGTGAATAATCCATTGTTCAAGTTTGATACTAGATTAATTTATGACAATCCACTTTTTGAGCTTGATGGTAATCTTCCTCTAGGTGTCAGTTTAGAGTTGGGTGATAATCATAGTGTTGGGATCCTTATAATGCATCAATATTCTAGGTAGGGCTCACTAAGGATTTTTATGGTGTGTACATGGTGATAAGTGCCTACAGTTTCATTTTTGATTCACTTGTACATGATTTGTTTTAGATGCATAGTTCTGATGCACACATGGTGGATAGTTTGTATGATATCTTAACTTGCACAAATAGGGGAAGCAAAATTTGTCATCATTCTAAGTTTCTTCCTCTTGAGGTTCATGCTTTAGGGATATATGACATCAAATATGAATTAGGGTATAGTGATTTATTAGTTTTACATATGTTGGTGCTCCAAGAGTCAATTATGGTGGTGAGGGACATTATATAGGGCTTCCCTTGGGACCCAAGTGGAGTGATCTTTCAGAGGGTTTTATTTTGGTATTTGAGATTTCTTGAGGAAAAGAAATTTTAGGGAAGGTGGAATGTAATGTCCCCTTTTAATCTCATTCCAACTTCTTGGTAGATTAGCATATTATTTGGCCCTCATAGGCTAATGCAAATGGTTATAGGGTCCTATTTGGTAGTTATCTTAGTTTTTTCTTCTCTCAAGATTAGTTGGGTTCAGTATTGGCTTTCATTTGATGATTCATGACTCAATTTCACACACTTACTATTTATATTAATTCATCTTACTAATGGAGTCTAGTGTTTTTATATATAGTAAAGCACCTGGGCATGTGATGAATTCAATGTTGATCCCAGTTTTTAGTTGGCCTAGTGAATTAAGGATTAATGTGCAAGTTATATCATTTAATTATTATTAAAGGTGACTTTAATAATAATTAATCATTAAAATTATATTATAAAGTTATATTATAACTTTATGTCTAAAGGAGGCCATTTAATGACTTAAAGTATATTAAATGGGCACCTACTTTGAGGAAATATTTTATTAAGTTATAAAGTGCACATTTAGTATTATTTTAAATAATTAAAAGAGGCTTCTAGAGGATCAACCTCTTCTTGGAGAAATTCTAAAAGGGATCAACCAAAGCTATTATGGATTTCATTCAAGATTTTGATATTTAGTTTTGGAGAGTTTTGCTATGGAGAAGAAGAAACTTAGGGTTTCATCCTTTTTTTCCATTAATAGCTTTGGAAAGTGTAGCTAATTCAAAGTTTGTGCACTCTGAGGTTGTGAAATACCAACTAAAGATTACCTCATGGATTGGCTTCATTCAAGAGTCAATACTAAGCTTCATTGGAGGATTCCATCAAATATCGGATATCAAATTGAGGAAATTATTGATATTTTGTGGGCATTGAAGCAAGGATTTGAAATCATATGTAGTCACAATTTGGGCAAGATAAATATATATATAATCATGGGATGTTAAAAGGCTTTGCAGTTGATAAAATATACCTCGATTTGCAATGAAGAAGTCAAGGAAAAATTGTGGGAAATTAGATTGAAGCAACACAACAATGAAGGAGTGAAATCATGGCACTTTGAAGGCAATTATGTGGGGTGAACCATAAAATAGTCCAATCAAATAGCTACCAACTGTGAATAGGTTCCTCATTTGCATCATTTAGTTGACTACCTTGTATTGTATTAGTCACTGCCATAAGGTAGCTATAGTTGAATATTTGGAAAGGACATTGTAATAGAATTCATTCATGCTTTATGTAAGCCAAGAGTCTTGGTAATTACATTTAGTTTGTATCAGTAGATTATAATCAGTCTATTCAATCAATAAAGGAGGAATAAGGTTACATTGTAAGTGTTTGTCAAATTGTCAATTATTGTAGATATACATCTCAGTTCATAAGTTTGTATAACAAGTGTTTGATAAAATATCATATGCAGTAGATGAAAATTTTAGTCATTAATATACATGCCAAATGTTTGTGGTAATTTATCTTTTGTTGTAGGTGTATATTCAATGTCATTTCAATAATTTCGCTACATTAAAAAGTCATAAATCTATAGTAATATTGCATATTCATCTTATATCAATCATTTGCATATCTTAGTTCAAGTTATATGAATGCATATGCTCTCGAGCAACATCAACACCACCAAAGAGATTACAATAACAAGTTGAGACCTTGTGTACAAAGTTTTTAATAATATTCCTTGGAGTTCAAATCAGCAAAATAAGGTCAGATTACCCAAGTGATATTATAGAGGGCCATTCCCTATTTGGGAATTGTGTGGGGGATTTATGGTCCATGGTTGGTGTGGAAACACATTCTAATGATGTTATCCCTCTCCTTCAATAGTCAATCGATAGAAAATTTTACTCATGATTATATATATATATATATATATATATATATATATATATATATATATATATATATATATATATATATATATATATATATATATATATATATATATATATATATATATATATTGGTGAGGTTATGGATACTCATTTAATTCATGGAACTATGTGTGTGTGTGTGTATTCACTCTAATGTAAAAAAAAATAGTATTATTGTACTTTCATAACTAGTAGTTGGTTGCTCTTATTATATAATTTTATTATATAAACTTTCAGTAGTTGGTTGATATAATATTTAATAGATATACAATTTATGAAGGATTGAATTTGTAATACTATTTAATGTTAATAGTTTGATCATTATATAAGTGAATCATAACCATTTATTTAAATAATATGCATTTAGTTAAATATTAAATATCTAATCTTATTTGAGAATAATCTGGTTTAGATTACAAAAGTAAAATTATTTTTTTAACCTTTTTTGAGTTAAACCTAGTAGGATTCTAACATTATGGTATCATATCTGAGGCTCAAAATATCATACTTAATGAGTCCACTAACATATTCATATTCTCCTATTAATTAAAAATGAGAATGGTGTGTGATAGACTTAGAGGTGAGGGTACTTCAAACACTAAACCTCCAATAGATCCAAATTAATTTGCCACAAAGAAAGCTAAAGAGTTAGATCAGATTCTCATATCCATACACATAACTTGGGACCAAATCATGGCCTTAGAATAGGATGTGCATGGACATGTTGAGGAAATCAATTAGGAAGATTATGAAGATCACCCTGCTCAACAAGAACATAGGCATGATGAGGTGCTGTAAGATGTGTGGGCTCATGTAGCTACATAACTTGTATGAGACATGAAGAAAGTTAATCCTTCTAAGTTTGATGTAACTATGTTAGAGGATGATGTAGAAGCTTGGTTGATAGAAATGGAAAATTAATTTGAGATTCAAAATTACTCAAAAGTCACCAAGGTATTTTTGGGAATGTATCATCTTGCTAGAGAAGTAGCAACATGATGGGAAAATAAGAAGATCAATATGAACCTTGAATCCACTACCACCACATGGTAACAATTTGTGGTTTTGATTAGATCATGATGGTTTCCCTAGTTTTATTTTGACCAAAAATTGACATATTTTTAGAATCTAAAGGAGGGATATCTTTTAGTGAATGAATACTAGGAATAGTTTAGTAAGCTCCTAAAATATGTTCCTCAATATTAGGTAGATGAAAGGTTTTATATGTAAAAGCTCATTATGGGATTAATACCCTAAACTAGATGTGAGGTAGATGTGCATGGGCCATTTATAATGGATTAGGTCTTTGAGAAGATAATTAAGTAGGATTTAAAACTAAAGTCTCTTGCTCAAGTTAAAGAGAAGTTCAAGAAGAAGTTTGGAGGTTCTAAACCCACTCTTAAAAACAACTAGAAAAGGAGTGAAAATTCCAAAAATCAGTTCAAGAATCAGAATGCTAAATTTAGTAACTTCTCAAGTAGTAATAAAGTGGATGGTGGGTTCAAGACTAGTTTTAAAGGGAATCATCAGTCGAAAAGGAAAGGGCCACTTGGAAGATGTTTCACCAATGGGGGTGATCATTATACCAAGAAATATACTCAAGGAAAGTCTGAAGATAAAGTTAAGGGTACTATGTAGTAAGGAACCTTTCAACAAAGAATCCATGTGGTTTTTAACAATCATTAGGTTAATTTTTAAGTCTCACCTATTGAGGTTTTAGGTAATGTTTTTGGTCAACCCATTTCCATTTTGATTAACACTAGATCTACAAAATGTTTTATTTCTTCTTGAATACTATCTAAGATGTCTAGGAAAGTTGGTTTAATGGCAAATGTATGGTTAATGCAATTTAGGAATGAAGTCAAGGTCAAAGTTGATAAGTGATTAATGGAAGTTGAGATTGAATTACCTAAATTTACATTGATAGTAGATATTTATGTATCACTACTAGGATCTTATGATGTAATTCTAGGGGTAAATTGGCTTGCTACGCATAAAGCTAAGGTAGATTGCTATCTTAAGAAGGTAGAATGTCAATATGATTTTGGGAATTAGACTCAAATTCATGGTGAGAAAAGCAATTTAGTGTAAGAAGGCTCATTAGAAATGATGTCAGACATTTATTTTTAAAATAAATGAAATAGAGGAATCTAAGGAATCATCCATTGAGGATTATCCTTTTCTTAATAACTTTCAAGATGTGTTTCTAGAATAATTGTTAGATTTACCATCTAAATGAGAGTTTGATTTCTCAATTGACATAATACTTAGTTTAGAACTGTAATCCAAGTCACCTTATAGGATGATGACTATAGAATTAGATGAGTTGAAAACTCAACTACATGAGTTGTTATCTAAAGGGTTGATTTGACCAAGTGTGTCACTATGGGGTGCACCAGTGGTATTTGTTAAAAAAAGGATGGTAATATTTGCCTATGTATTGATTACATGATGTTGAACAAGGTGAAAATCAAGAATAGGTATTTGTTGCCTCAAATTGATGATCTCTATGATCAAATGCATGGGGCAAAATTTTTATCTATGATAGATCTCTGAGTGGGGTATCACCAATTGAAAATTTGATAAGAAGATATTCCAAAAATAATGTTCAGAACTTGGTATGGGCACTATGAATTTATAGTGTTTTCTTTTGAGTTAACAAATGCTCCAATAACATTCATGAATCTTAAGAATAGTGTGTTTAAGGATTAACTGGACCACTTTGTGTTAGTTTTCTTGGATGATATCTTTATTTATTCTAAAAGTGAGGAAAAACATCTACAACATCTTGAATAGGTTTTTTATCATTTGTGTAAGCATAAACTATATGGTAAGTTGTCCAGATGTGTATTTTTCTAGAGGAAAGTGCAATATTTAGGACACATTATCTATGTAGATAGAATTTTAGTTGATCTAGTGATGATAAGAGCCATAATGAAGTAGCCAACACCTAAAAATGTGCATGAGGTGAGAAGTTTTATGGGATTAGTAAGATATTACAAGAAATATGTTCCAAATTTATAAAAAATGGCTAACCCAATTACCTCTCTTTAGTGAAATAATTAGATTTTTGTTTGGTTGAATAAGTGTGAAAAAGCCTTTTAGGAGCTAAAAAGGAGGCTTACTTTAGCACCTATACTAAGAGTTCTTGATCTTAATGGTCAATTCTCAATAATCACTTATGAATCTAAGGATGGTCTTGTAAAATTTATTATGTAAGATGGTTCAGTTGTAGCATATGAATATAGGAAACTTAAGCCCTATGAGGCAAACTATGCACCACATGATCTAGAACTTGTTGTAATAGTAAATGCCTTGCAAGTTTAGAGGCATTATCTGTTCGAGAATCCATTTGAGCTCAAGACTAACAACTTAGGGCTCAAGTATATTTTCACCCAACTGAACCTGAATACTCATTAGAGATGTTGGTTAGAGTTCTTATCTGACTATGATTTTGATATTAGCTAAATCAAGGGTAAAGAAAATAGAGTTGCTAACACCTTAAGTTGTAGAAGGTACATAACAAATTTGGCTACTATCAGGAGTAATTTTCATGATCAAGTTATTAAATTTTCCCTTGAAGATTAATTCTATTAGAAAATTAAAATATCTTTGTTATAAGATGCTTAGAACCATAAATTTAAAGGATTCAAGTTGGAGAATGATGGTATTTTAAGGTATAATGGTAGAATGTGTGTACCTGATAAAGAGAATTTGAAGAACACAATGCTAAAAGAATTTCATAATGCTCCTTATTAAAGTCATCCTAGAGTGACTAAGCTCATGGTTGAGTTAAGACCTCTCTATTTCTGGAAGGGAATTAAAAAGTATGTAATGGATTTTATGCCACATTGTTTGGAGTGTTAGTGTGCGAAGTTTGAACATGTACACCTGATAATATTGTTATATACTCATGATATACTAAAATTAAAGTGGTATGTAATTAGTATGGAATTTATATAAGGTTTTCCATTGTCATAGACTATCATGACATGATCTTGGTAGTAGTTGACAAACTAACCAGGTAACTCACTTCATACTATGTAATTTGACTGATGATACACCAATACTTGTAAAAATATTCATGAAAGAAGTGTACTAGTTACATGAGTTTCTAGAGAAGATTATTTATAATTAAGATATGAGAATGACATCTAAGTTTTAGTTGACTCTAAATTTAAATTTGGGCACACATTTAAACTTTAGTACTACATATCATCCAAAAATGGATGGATAAACAAAGAGAGTAAACCAAGTTTTAGAAGATCTTCTTTGAATGTATTTCATGGATCAATAATACAAGTGGGAAGATTATCTCCCAATGATAGAGTTTGCTTATAATGAATTTTACCAATCAACTTTAAATATGGTTCCATTTGAAGATTATATGAAAATAGGTGTCAAACATAAATCATTTGAGACAAGCATGAAGACAAGGTAGTCGTTGGTTTCGAAATGCTTGTAAAAATGGAGGAACACGTCAAGTCATTTAGGAAAAGGTTGTTTAAGGCCAAAAATAAACAAAAAATTTATGCTGGTATGAAAAGGACAAAAAGACAATTTTTTGTTGGTGATAAAGTATTTCTACATATTAAGCCTTAGAAAAGTTTGATGAAGTATGGTAAATTAGCTAATCTTTCACTAAGATATGTGGGACCCTATGAGGTCTTTGAAGTGATCAATATTGTTGTGTATAGGTTTGCTTTGCCACCAGCTCTAGCTCTCTTGCATAATTTTTTTCATGTGTCCCATCTCAAAAAGTATGTAACTTATCCTTCTCATGTATTGGGTTAGAATGCTTTATAGGTTTTGGATCTCATGGTGGTCATAGTAGAACCAATCAAAATAATTAACACTTGCAAAGTTAATTTGCATAACATAAAAGTGTTATAGTGTAAGATCTAATGGGACCAATATTTTGAGGATAGTGCCACTTGGGAGGACTATGATGAGTTTTATAAAATATTTCCACATTTATTTGTTTAAATCATTTATTGATGTTATTTGATTTGCTACTATGTGTTGTTTAATTTTAGAACTTTAGTTTGAAATAAGTGTCATCGAGATGATGAACAGTATTAGGGGGAAAGGATGTTACATATCTATTTCCTCATTAAACTTGATTTTCTCATTAAATATATATTAATGGGTTTAATTTTGTTTAAATACTATTATAGCAAACTATTTTTATTTATGTTTATGTATGAACAGACATATAATGATTATTTTTATGTGACTCATTACTTTTTGGTTAGTTTTAAATGAGTTTCATATGTATGTGGGTTATTCTCATTAAATATTAGTGTGATTTAGTAGAATTTTAATTGATTAATATTGTTACAAGCTAACTATCATTTATATTTATGAGGTGGATGTAGGAGATAGTCCACTCTCTAGATAGATATGTAGGGAAAGTATCATCAGGGAGGGTGCTATAGAAGATTATATTAGAAGTAGAGAGTTTCGATAAGGAACCCTGCACACACCACATAGTATAAATAAATGCATGAATGTTTATGAGTGAATAGTTATATGTTTACTCTAATTTTAGTTTGTTTGGTTTTTTCGTACTTGATCATGTTGATTGGTTTTTGATCTATGATTAAATGTTATTTTGGTCATGTTTGCAATTTTTACTATTCTCTAAGATTATGATGTTACCATTACAGAATATTATAGTTATATATGTCTTTTAGATGACTTTACTTGTGAATTGTTGATTGCATGAATCCGTACAGGTATGTACCTACAAGCATTCAATAGGAAAAGCATTGTTATAAAATGATTTATAAATGACATGGAAATAAATTATATTTGTAGTCATTTATAAATTGATTTTTATAAACATTAGCTAACCTAGATCCTATGTGAAGGTGACTAATGTGGTGCCTAGGGTGACATGGTTTTTGAATACTTAATGGGTTAAATTGGGTATGAAACTTTGTTGTTTAATGTTTAAAGTTATGATATGCATTTAAATTATTAGAAATAATTATTATGTTTATTGACAAATGCTTTTATCAACCCTAATTTTAGGTAAGTCATCATTTTATTTTTCTCGATCAATCCATGCAAAGTTAGAAGAGCTAGGGTTTGAATATGAGTTGAGTGGAGATGGTAAGGTGAGTGTGTTGTTTGGGTGGTTGAATCTAGAATTAGTTAGTCATGCCAAGAATTTTTGGTGTTATATCAAGTCATTCTATGGAATTTATGGATGGAGAAGGGTTCACCATGAAATTAGGGGTTTTGGGTGGAATGAAAATGGTTGTATAAATAATAAAATATGATGGGGTTTTTGGAATATAAGTAGGCCATGGTCAATAGAGATGAGATAGAAGAAAAAAAGGATTCTTTTTCATAGTCAAAGAGGAAAACATACATCAGAGGCACTCAAGAGGTAGGGATTGTTCTTTGATTTACCTTATATTTTTATGTTGATGTTATATAGTTAATGGTTGAAGGATTATAAGGTTTGAAAAAATAGTTGTTTTGAAATGTAAATCCTTATAAAGAATCATATATTTGACCCTATGGGGGGAGGAATATTCCCACAAAATTGAATCAATGATTCGACTAAGGTATAACATGAATGTGGGAGGTTAGGGTCAATGATGGAAACAAGTTTCTTTTGTGTAAAATTATTACATGATTGTGTTGTATGTTTCATTAAAATGTTAAGATGACTGTGTGTTATTTTTATTTGCCATGTGATTGTGTATTAGTAAATAGTGAATGGCTTGGAGACATTATAATGGTTATATGTTCATTAGGTTATTTGGAACATAAATTGGGGTTTTGTGATTGTTATATGTCTATGATGTTTTTTCCATTATTACATTGAAATAGTTGTATGTTTTAGCTTAATGGAATGACTGGGGTTAACTAATTACTACCAAGTGAGTTAGGGTAATATAAATAAAGTGGGGTTTTCCACTTATCTAGGGTTTATAGATGTTTGTGTGTAACTTTAGTTTATTATATACAGTAGGGATAACATTATTTTATAATAGATAATTATGAGTGTGTATAGTTGTATAGTTTGTGGGTTTGGTCTTACAACCCATTGTAGTGTTTAAAAGGTATACAACTAGGTCTATTGTTGTGAGAATGTTTAATGGGAAGAACTGGGTTACTCTAATTTAGCTTATGACTAATGAGTTGATATTAACCATAGGTTTGGTATACATAAAATGACTGAGTTTGTTAAATTATGTTAAGTTTGTTATAACAAAATTGTTATTGTATGTTAAAATATTGATTGTGTTGATTATATGTTGAGTAATATATAACAACTTGGCTGAGTAATATAAATTATTATTGTAGGTTTCCTTTTATCTTGAACATATATACAGGGTAGTATGAAGACAAGGACATAAGTTTTGAGTTGAGTTGTATCATAATGTAAAATGGTTGTGTTTATTATTATTAGATGAATGATTGAAATATGTTTAACTGGCTATGTTAAATGCATAGACAAGGACTAAACTTAAACATTTATAAAAATAGTTGAAGTTGAATTATATTGGGGAAATGGATGTTTAATATAGGGTTTGGAATTCATGTTGAAGAGTTTTTAGTGATTTCATGTACCATATAGTACACAACATAATATCTCACATTTAGAGTTTTTGTGTCTTAAAGCACTTAATTGGGACATTAGTTGTTATGTAGTTTTAATGTGAATTATATTTTAGGTTAAAAATTAAGTCAATGTTTTCTTAAGTTGAGAGTTTAGTATGAAATATTAAACTCGACACACACACACACACACACACACACACACACACACACACACACACACACACACATTAAGAAATAAGTGGCTAAGAGTTTTAAAACATATAAATATAAGTGGACATACAAATATATATGTATATGCAGATAATTTAGTATGTGCTTAAATGTTTGTATATAGTGAACAAATGTATTCATATGCTAACTGTAATGTATTTCATTAATTTATAATATGTTGAATCATTTATTAATTGAATGGAAAATAATTAATTGGTGTTTAGGACAAATAAACATTGTATTTATTATATTTTTTTATATCTTAGGATTTATCGTAATACCTATGAAAAGAGATATTTTTACATAAAATTAGTAAATACTTAACTATTATGAATATTGTTAGTAATTAATTTACTTGTAATATTGCCTTATCTGAAATAGATATTAGGTTGTATTGGAACTTAAGAAATATGACAACAGGTTTTACATTGTTATTATATAGCATGTGATTAGTGCATGTAGTTTCCTTTGTATTTAAATACTGTGGTATTATTATTAAATTTATATGAGAATTTCATGGAATCTTGTTTATGACTTATATAGTAAATTATGGTATTAATGACACTAAATAAATAATTATGTGATAAGGTTCTCATGCATTTATTTAGAGTCATTAATACATGGAATAAATAAAATTTGATTGTGTGTGTAAATATGATTGATCTATGTGATCCTTAAACTATATGAAAACTTTGTCCAAATTAATGTTTATAGTATCATTACATATGTTTGATTAATATGCATGTATGCATGATGTCATGTTAGAACAAAATTATTTATGATATGATGCATGTGATGAATATCTTATAAAACATGGGTTTTAGTTGAATTTTTGATACCTACACCAATATCATCTGCTCATCCATGAAGGGAGGTTCATTCCCTAGTTAGACAATTGTGAAGGGGATAAATGGTCCATAAATGGTGTGGAAAAGCACTATGATGATGCTCTCCCTCTCCTCCAATAGTCAACTGATAGAGACTTTTACTCACGACTAAATTTTATATATATTGGCAAGGTTATGGATATTCATTTGTTATGTGGAACAATGTATATATCTATATTCACTCTGATATAAAACTTTATATTATTGTACTTTGATAACCAATAGTTGATTGAGATAATATTCAATAGATAAACAATTTATGATGGAAGGAAATTGTAATATTGATTAGCATTGTTAATTTGATCATTATATAAATGAATCATAACTATTTATTTAAATAAGATGAATTTAGTTCAATATCAAATATCTTATATTATTTGAGAATAATCTGCTTTAGATTGCTAAAGTAAAATTTAAAAAAAAAAAAAAAAACCTTTTTGGGGTTAAAACCCTTGGGGTTCTAACAATTACATTGACATGGTTTTGGCCATCTTATTTATTTTATTATAGTTTATTTTTTATTTTCAAAGCTCATGCATGGCCTTAATCAATGTTAATTGTTAACATTGAAATTTTGTACATCAAAAAAATGTAAACCTAATTTTGATTGTAATCTTGATGTCATTTTCCTAGCTAAATAGATTTGTGACTACAAAATGTGATTTTGGGTTTAATTAGCCCTAACGTCATCACAAATTAAGTCAATTAGTCAATTAAATAAATAAGTGATGTAATTTGGACTAAATTGAACCTTATGAACAAAATTCTAACTTAAAAAGATGTTAATTGGGATTAAATAAATTGGTTTAGGGTTTAGGGTCCAATCACAAAGGCAATTAAGGCCAATTTGAACTCATTGAAACTATTTGTGAATATAAAATATGTTACTATTCTGTATGATTATGATTATGTTTCCATTGTGGAATATTATAGTTATATATGTCTTTTAGATGACTTTATTTGTGAATTGTTGATTGCATGACTCCATACAGGTATGTACTTGTAAACATTCAATAGAAAAAGTATTGTTATAAAAGATTTATAAATGGCATGGAAATAAATTATATTTTTAGTCACGTATAAATTGACTTTTATAAACATTAGCTAACCTAGATCCTAGGTGAAGATGACTAATGTGGTGCCTAGGGTGACATGGTTTTTAAATACCTAAGGGCTTAAATTGGGTATGAAACTTTGTTATTTAATGTTTAAAGTTATGATATGAATTTAAATTAGTATAAATAATTATTATGTTTATTTAAAAATTCTTTTGTAAACCCTAATTTTTGGTGAGTCATCATTTTATTTTTCTTGATCAAGACATGCAAAGTTGGAAGAGCTAGGGTTCGACTATGAGTTGAGCAAAGATAATAAGGTGAGTGTGTTGTTTTAGGTGTCAAAGCTGGAATTTATTAGTCATGCCAAGAATTTATGGTGTTATGGTGAGTCATTCTTGGGAATCTATGGATGGATAAGGGTTTTCCATGAAATTAGGGGTTTTAGGTGGCATGAAGATGGTTGTGAAAATAATAAAATACGATGGGGTTTTTGGAGTAGAAACAGGTCATGGTCAACAGAGATGAGATAGAAGAAAAATGATTCTTTTTTGTAGTCAAAGAGGAAAACATACATTAGAGGCACTCAAGAGGTAGGGATTGTTATTTTATGTACCTTAAATTTCTATGTTGATGTTATACAATTAATGGTTGAAATATTATAAAGTTTACAAAAATATTGTTTTAAAATGTAAATCCTTATGAAGAATCAAGGATTCTACCCTGTGGGAGGAAGAATATACCCATAGAGTTGAATCAATGATTCAACTTAGGTATGAAATTAATGTGGGAGGTTAGGGTTAATGATGGAAATGAGTTTCTTTTGTGTAAAATTATTAGATGGATGTGTTGTATGTTTCATTTAGATGTCAAGAGGATTGTGTGTTACTTTTATTTTCCATACATCTATGTATGAGTAAATAGTGAATGGATTGGAGACATTATAATGGTTATATGTTCATTAGGTTATTTGGAACATAAATTGGGGTTTTTTATTGTTGTATGGTTATGATGTTTGTTCTATTATTAAATTGAAATAGTTTTATGCTTTAGCTTAAATGGAATGATTGGGGTTAAATAGTTACTACCAAGTGAGTTAGGGTAATATAGATAAAGTAGGGTTTTCCACTTATCCAAGATTTATAGATGTCTATGTGTAAATTCATTTTAGTATATGTATTAAGGATAAAATTATTTTGTAATGGATAATTGTGTTTATAGTTGTATGGTTTGCAGGTTTGGTCTTACAATCCATTGCAGTGTTTAAAAGGTATACAACTTGGTCTATTATTTATGAGATAAACTATTGTGAGAATGTTCAATGGGAAAAACTAGGTTACTCTATTTAATTTATGACTAATGAGTTAATATTAGCCAAAGGTTTGGTATGCATAAAATGAATGAGTTTGTTAATTTATGTTATGTTTGTTATAACAAAATTGTTATTGTATGTTAAGAGATTAGTTGTGTTGATTATATGTTCAGTAATATTTAACATCATGACTGAGTAATATAAAATATTATTTTAGGTTTCCTTTTGTCTTGAACATATATATGGGGTAGTATGAAGACAAGGACACAAGTTATGAGTTAAGATGTCTCATAATGTAAAATGTTTGTGTATATTATTATTAGATGAATGATTGAAATATATTTAACTGAATGTGTTAAATGTAAAGATAAGGACCAAGCTTAAACATTTATAAAAATAGTTTAAGTTAAATTATATTGTGGAAATGGATGTTTAATATAAGGTTTAGAATTCATGTTGAAGAGTTTTTAGTGATTCAATGTACCATATGGTACACAACATAATATTTCACATTTTGAGTTTTGTGTCTTAAAGCATTTAGTTGGGACATTAGGTGTTGTGTATTTTTAATATGAATTATATTTTAGGTTAAAAATTGAGTTAATGTTTTCTTAATTTGGGAGATTAGGATGAAATATTAAACTCAATACACACACACACACACACACGCACGCGCGCGCACACACACACACACACACACACACACACACACACACACACACACACACACACACACACACACACACACACACACACACACACACACACACACACACACACACACACACACACACACACACACACACACACACACACACATTTATGAATTATTCATAAAGATTATTGTAATGTTTTAATGTATAATTCATAAAAATGTACATACATACATACATATAAATCCATTATAAATAAGTGGCTAAGAGTTTTTAATCATATAAATATAAGTGGACATCCAAATATATATGTATATGCGGATAATTTATTATGTACTTAAATGTTTGTATATAGTCAAAAAATGTATTCATATGTAAACAATGATGTATTTCATTGATTTACAATAAGTTGAATCAGTTATTAATTGAATGGAAAATAATCAATTGGTGTTTAGAAAAAATAGACATTGTAGTTATTATATTTTTTTAATAGCTTAGGATTTATCATAATACTTATGAAAAGGGGTGTTTTTACATAAAATTAGTAAATACTTAACTATTATAAATATTTTTAGTAGTTAATTTACTTGCAATACTGCCTTATCTGAAATAGATATTAGGTTGTATTAGAACTTAAGAAATATGATAGTAGGTTTTATGTTTTTATTATATAGCATGTGATTAGTGCATGTAGTTTCTTTTGTATTTAAATATTATGGTATTGCTATTAAATATATGTGAGAAAGTTCTTACACATTTATTTAGAGTTATTAATACATGGAATAAATGAAATTTGATTGTGTGTGTGAATATGATTGATCTATGTGATCTTTAAACTATATGAAAACTTTGGCCAAAGTAATGTTTATAGTTAAATATTATCATACCATTTGTTTGATTAATATGCATGTATGCATGATGTCATTTTATAAAAAAAATATTTATGATATGTTTCATGTGATGAATATCTTACAACATGGGTTTTAGTTGAATTTTTTATACCTGCACCATTATCATCTACTCATCCATGAAGGGAAATCCATTCCCTAGTTAAATAATTGTGAGAGAGATCTATGGTCCATGTTTGGTGTGGAAAAATACTCTGATGATGCTCTCCCTCTCCTCCAATAATCAATTGATAGAGACTTTTACTCATGATTACATTTTATATATATTGGCAAGGTTATGGATATTCATTTGTTATACATAACAATGTATATATCTATATTCAATTTGATGTAAAACTTTGAATTATTATACTTTGATAACCAACAGTTGGCTGAGATAATATTCAGTAGATATACAATTTTTAATGGATTGAATTTTAATATTGATTAATGTTGTTAATTTGATCATTATCTAAAATAATCATAACTATTTATTTAAATAAGATGCATTTAGTTAAAGATAAAATATCTTATATTATTTGAGAATAATCTACTTTAGATTACCAAAGTAAAATTTTAAAAAATATACCTTTTTTGCATTAAACCCAATGGGGTTCCGACAATTACATTGACATGTTTTGGCCATCTTATTGATTTTATTATAGTTTATTTTATATTTTCAAAGTTCATGCATGGACCTAGTCGATGTTAGTTGTTAACATTGAAATTTTGTACATCAAAAAAATGTAAACCTAATTTTGATTGTAATCTTGATGTCATTTTCTTAGCTAAATAGGTTTGTGACTACAAAATGTGATTTTGGGTTCTATTAGCCCCAATGTCATCACAAATTAAGCCAATTAGTCAATTGAAGTAATAAGCGATGTGATTTTAGCCAAATTAGACCTTATGAACATAATTCTTACTCAAAAATATGTTAATTGGGGTTAAATTGATAGGTTTAGGGTCCAATCACGAAGTCAATTAGGGCCAATTTGAGCTCATTAAACCTATTTGTGACTAGAAAATATGTTTGAGTTCAATTAGCCCCAATGTCATCACAAATTGAGAATATTTGTCAATTAGGGAAATCAATGATGTAATTTGAACCAAATTGAGACATGCGAACCTAATTATTAATCTAAATCATGTTAATTGGGTTCTAAATTGATTGGTTTAGTGTTTAGAGTTTACGATTTAAGGTTTATGATCTAGACTTTAGGGTTTTAGGCTTAGGTTTTAAGGTATAAAGTTTAGGGTTTAGGGTACAGGGTCCAATCATGAATACCTTTGGGGATAATTTGACCTCATTAAATTTATTTGTGACTAAAAAATGTGATTTTGAGTTTAATTATCCCAAATGCCATTGTAGATCGAGCTAATTAGTCAATTGGGGTAATTAGTGATGTGATTAAGGGCTAAATTAAGCCATGTGAACCTAATTCTTACTCTAAAGTACATTAATTAAGGCTAAATCAATTTGTTTAGAGTTTAGGGTTTAGGGATTAGGTCTTGGGGTTTAGGGTTTATAATTTAGGGTATAAGCTCTAATGAAGAATGTAATTCAGGCCAATTTGAGCTTGTTAAACCTATTTGTGATTACAAAATATGATTTTAGGCTCAATTTGCCCCAATGTCATCATAGATTGAGCCAATTAGTTAATTAAGGAAATCAATGATGTGATGTGGGACAAATTAATCCCTATTTAATCCATTTGTGATTACATAATGTGATTTTGAGTTCAATTAACCCCAATGTCATCATAGATTGAGTCAATTAATCAATTGGAATAATCCATGATGTGATTTGGGCTAAATTGACCCCCATAAACCTAATTCTTACTCTAAATGATGTTTATTAGAGATAAATTGATTGGTTTAGTGTTTAGAGTTTAGGGTGTATGGCTTAGGGTATAGCATTTATAGTTTAGGGTACAAAATCCAATCATAATGGCAATTAGGACCAATTTGAGTATGTTGAACCTACTTATGACTACAAAATGTGATTTATTGTCTCAATTAACCCTAATGTCATGATAGATTGAGCCAATTAAACAATTAGGGCAATTAGTGATGTGATTTGGGCTAAATTGAGCCCTATGAACCTAATTCTTATTGTAAAAGATGTTAATTGGGACTAAATTGATTTGTTTAGGGTTTAAGATTTAGGGTTCAGGGCTTAGGTCTTAGGGTTGAGGGTCCAATTATGAATGTAATTGGGAATAATTTAAGTTTGTTGAACATATTTATCACTACAAAATGTGATTTTGGACTCAATTTTCCCCAATGTCATCACAAATTGAGCTAATTAGTCAAGTAGAATGTAGTCATATAAAATGCAAAATTTGGTTACTTGAGCATGACTAATGACACCCAACCCATAGGTCCCTCTTACTTTCTCTCTTCACCATCTTAGGCTATTTTTCATTGATTCCCAAACATATATGGCCTTCCAAACTTAACCCCAATTGACCCAAAAAAAATTCCCCATGACAAATCCATCCCCCCAGGTCCCATAACCTTTGGACAATAGTGCCCAACCTGGACTATAGCATTGAACTCTAGGGTGTCCCAATTTTAGCACTGTTGTCCAAGTGCATTTTGAGCCCCAACACTCAAATTATTTTGATCCTTTTCCTTATCAACCTAATGTGAATACATCTAACCCATGATCAATAGTTTCCTATATAAACCCATTTAAAGTCCATTTAGAAGGGTTGACACTCATTTACAAGAGAAAAGCAAGAATATAAGAAAGTATGCTCAAGCATTTTTTCCTATTCTCTGCATATAGCCTTTTAATATTATTCCAAGCTTATTCAAACCTTTGAACTAGTCCCTAGCCATCTGAAGTACACCCAATTTTTTATCTAGTTGCATTTTCATACATAATTACACCAAGCACTTCAATGGGAGAACTACATTAGCTAGATCCCTCCTCAGAGTATTGGTATGTAGGCATCATGCCATACATAAGGTGTGAAGTGCGTCTAGCATATCCTTTACACACTAACCCATTTTCCATATTTTCCAAAGTTTCTTTCAATTACATAGAAGATCCAAGTACACAAAGAATTGGCTCTACAAGGAGTTTTGTTGATAGTGAAGACCTAAAAATTGGTACATAGGCTCACCTTGAGCAAGCAAACAAAACCTAGAAAGATTAAACCCTTAGGACAATAGAATTTGAGAAGGACTATAGCAATGAATCCCAAGGTGTCCAATTATGGTGCCCCTATCTAATAAAAAAATGAAGTCTAGGATCCTATTTGCAATAGTGTCCCAATATTGCATGCAAATTTATAGACCCTGTCTCAAATCAGATAGCTCAAAATAAGCTAAGTTACATTTCTCCTTGATCTTGTACTATTTTTAGAGTGTTCAAATTGAAATTAAATTTCATAAATTAGTGTCCATAATTAGGAATATTATTTAATAATTTTCCCTACTCAGACTTGTTTATTAAATAGGAATAAAACTCCATTATTCCCAAAAATAACAAAGCATTTGGTGAACTCGACTTACTTAAAATTTTTCAAAAAAACCCTAGGGTAAATTATGTCTAATTTTTTTCCATAATTTCCTAATTTTTCCTATATTTAAAAATAAAAAATCTAAAAATTAATTACAAATTTATCAATATATTTTATAAAAACCCTAGTTTACACATACTAGGTCCTTTTTACATACAAACACATTCCAAACACTAGGAAAAATATATTTCTAATTTTTCCTAAGTTTTTAAAGCAAAATTATAAAAAAATTCTATAAATTCATATTAAATTTTTAAAATTATCATAGTAATTTTAAAAATTCATTAAAAAATCCCTAGTTGCATTAACTAGCTCCCAGTTATTTTCCAATAATTTTCCAATCATTTTCTCAAATTTTATTTGCATATCAAACTCAAAAAATCAATTTCAAATTTAAAAATTCATATTATTTTGCATAAATATTTTTTTAAAAATCCCTAGTCACATATACTAGTTCCTACTTTGCTTCTTGAGGTATCACCTTACATCCATAACCAAATTGTAAAAATGATGCTCATTTATTTACAAACTTTTCTTACATTTCTTGAAAATAATAAGGAAACCATAATAGGTCCTATAATGTACATCAATGATGAAGTCTATCATATGTTAGTACAAAGTTTTATTCTTTGCATTTCGTGCTTAATTTTCATAATAAGGGATGATATTACAACATTTATTGCTAAAATTACACAAGATTTCAATATGCCTTTTGCATACTCTCTATCTCTCATATAGAACAATTTTCAAGTTTATCATGCTAAACATGTTAGAAATATTATGTTACAAGTCAAATATCTTTATGCATTTAGGAACAAAATCATTTTCTCTATCCTTTACTCTCTATTTGTCATATGGAAAAATCTCCAGATTCATAATGCTAAACACATTACAAATGTCATAATACATGTCAAAGATATTTATGCATTCTTACATAATTTCATGATCTCTAACCTTTACTCTATATCTCTCATAGGGAAAAGATATAAGTCTATCATGCTAAATACATTAGAAATGCCGTAGCACATGTCACAATTTCTTATGCATACATGCACAAATTCATGCTTTCTATCCCTTTTTTGCTATCTTTCATGTGAAATGTTCTCTATAATCATATTTCTATACAATTTATAACTCCACTTACATGAATTTTAGCCTAAATGCATAGTTTCTACCTAGATGTATATGCCTCTTTGGCTACTCTTGTTTCAATGTCATATTTCATGCAGAGGAAAGAAATCCTTTCTCCTCCTCTCCCTCAAGAGGGTGATAGCTGATTTTACTCTAACCAAGTCCATGATATCACCCCTCCAAGAGATGAGGTATCCTATATTTTTTATCCTAATTCATACATTCTACCTATAGCTTCTTCAAACCCTCTTTAACATATGTGCTTACATGTTCAATCAGAAGCAACTAAGGTTTGCACTTGTGAGACTCTAAGGAATCAAATCACTAGCATGAGAAAGTTATTTTTAGATTTACAAAAATAGAATAAAATATTACATGAAAATATCACAACATTAGAAAATTATATTAAAATACAAAAGCTTCAAAGGTACCCTAGTGCCAATCATGTATATGCACCTTCACCTAGTCAATTGGTTGTAAGCAATGTTACATATCAAAACTAGAAATCACAACCTACAATAAGCACTATAAAGAATAATAGTAGGGAACCATTAAAATTTGATTCAAAGAGGGACAACCCATATGTTATATTATCAAAATAACTAGATATGAGGTTAATCACATTGCCTTCTACTCATTGGTGGGATCCACATCTCCTACACAAGTAGCCAAATCAGCCCTTTTGCAACTACCATCGTATCCATGGACACAGATAATGATTGTTATGGAATCAAGAATTGCATTAATAGATGTATTTATAATTTCATCATAGTATTCACACATGCTGCACCAATATCTCCTCCATCATGGAACCATAGACCTCATTCTTCCATGATTTAGTCTTCCCAGGACATTCCTTCACAGGAATAATCGGTTGCTCATCATGAGAGTAATGTGGTTTATCAGATAGATCCTCATAGGACATATCTTATCCCACCTACTCAATGTATTTGGAGACCATTATAGCAAGCTCAGTCTACATATAGTAGTGTAGTCCATGGCATATAAAGTACAATTCCGTACACATACACATCATAGAGTACTGCTTTAGCAAAATATTCACTATGACTAAGTTTTTTAGGACCTATTTCAAGTAGAAACCAACTAATATTGGTATTAAATGAGCCACAAGCATAGGTTTTAGCTTCATCTCGATCTATTTCTTAGTCATACACATCACAGATTACCACTTCAAATAAATATTCACTATAGGTGAGTTTTCTAAGACCTATTTCATGTAACAACCCATTATGATTGGTTTTAAATGAGCCACCATGATATAAGACACCATGATAGGGAGTCTCCCATGAGACTCATCAGTTAGTATCATTCTATCCTAGCCTACTTGTACATAATCTCTCCTACTTGATTGTACATAGTTCAAATATTTCAAAAAAAAATACAAAAATAATACAAAATTTAAACATACTATAAAAAGAACATTTCGATTGTATGCATCATCCATGCTTTACATTATTACTATCCTGCTAGGACTTACACTCATTGTTTCATGCTATTGTATGTCAATTTATCTACATTACCATGCTTCACTTGATCTCTTTTGAGTGTATGCAATGATTTCCAGATCCTTGATTGCTTCACTCTACCCATTGAGGGGGCATTCCTGCTTATACATTAGAGACACAAATCAATATACATACCCCCTACAGGAATATTCTACATGCCAACACCATCTAGGTTATGTCAATTATACAATACACACTCTGAGTTATCATATTGATGTACATTACTTACTAAATTACATAGATTACTATATTGACATTTTAGTAGTATCTAGCATTTGTGTATCTCTTAGCATATACCTAGTCTTATACTAAACATGCCTTGTATACTTTCACTCTTTATTTGATTAGTTATATGTGATTTTACCTTTCTAGTTTACATGCTTTCCTTTCTTGCTTTGCATAGCTAGATGTTTTTTCATTTCTAGTTCCATTTTTGTTTTTTATGTGTGCCTTAGGACATTTGCCAATGTCTTTTGATTCTATTCATGTGTGTATATCTTTGAACATTTGCCAATGTCCCTTGATTTTACTATTTTATGTGCCTATGGCCCTTGTGCTAATATTTAATTATTTGAAATTGTATGTGTATGTGGCATTTTAAACATGCCTTCTATGCTTGCTTTTTAGTTTGAGCGACATGTGCCCATGTCCCTTATTTGCATGGCCCCTTGGCCAACCTTGTATGCTTCTTTCCTCTTTCTTCTTACTTTGTATGTTTGTGGCTTGATTGTTTATCCTTTTTTTCAATGTCATGATCCATATCATGCATTTACCTTGCTTTCTTGAATGCCATGATGGACATCTTGCTCCATCCCTCCCTAACAACTAACAAGTAACAACTAACATCTAACATCTCTAGTTCCAATTCAGTACATTGCACATGCTTTTACATTGTTATATCTATGTAGGCATACTCTTGTTGATCTAACAATCTCTCAATACAAACATTGTTATATCTAGATATATCTTGTCAAATATCATTGCTATATCATATATCTATGTAGCTTAACACACTTACAAGAATTTTTTTCTTTTGAGGGTAGTCATTATAGGTTTAATCATTCCTACCCTCAGAAGAGGGGGCAATAAATAGGGGTTTTTTCACAGAGATTAAACCTCCTAATAGTCAAAATAATAACATTTAGATCACCTGGTTCAAAATCTAGAGGTCAAACTAGTCAGAGTAGAATAGAAAAATAGTGATTATTATAGATCAATAACCAATTTTAGCATAGAACAATAGCATTAGAAATGGATAGTAACACCAAACACAAGTGTGTCCCCATTTTTGAACTCTTATCTAGGTAGAAAAACACCTAGGTTTTCTAGTAATAGGCAAAAAGATCATCTCAGCTACAATTTTTGCACATCTAAATTAGTCAAAATCAATAGTTTCAGTACAATTTTCTCAAGTAATCTAGATATAGGGGGCTATCATACACAACATGGTGAATCTCACTTCTAGTTTAAAATTAGGTAGTTGACATAACTTCTAGATCAGAATCCATGTTTTAGACACCAGTGATTGGGGGTAATATGTGTGGCATATTGGTCTTCTTTGTTTCCAAGTTTAGTTTATTACCCAGGCATTCTCAATAGTTGTGTGCCTTACTCCATTTATAGGTGGTTGGCATCATTTATCAAGTTAAAATTTCATACAAGTTTAACTTCTCAAGTACTCAAGAACTCAAGTTCCTAAGTTTGTTTTTACATAAGCATATTGCATCAATTTTGGAGTGGATTTCATACAAGCCTAACCTCCATCTCTTAAAATGGCCAAGAGTGGCCTAGTTTCTATCATGAATTTAGCTATCCACACCACATGTCAGACTTTTAGAGCATCCATGGGACCCATGATCCATCTCATATGAGATCTATTCTATAATGGTATCACTTCATAGCTTCACTTCATGGGGCAACGATGGATCCAAAGGTCTAGCTAGCCTTTGTATTCTTGAGCCACCTATTTAGAGGGATTAGACACATAGTCCAAACATTAATTGACACATGCATAATTCATTAGCTTCACTCAATAGGTGATGATGGAGCTAAAGGGCCTACCTTTTCATTCTTGAGCTAATTTCTAGGGAATTGAGTACTCAGCTCCATTCATGATATAAATTTTGGTACATCATCGTCCAACATAATCTAGCATTATTCAACCTACTCAAGATCATAATAGGTTTTGTATTAGTTCACATACCTAGTGAGGTGTATTCATTCCTTTCTATTCCTTTTCCTTTTACTCAGCTTTTATATGTTCTTGTTTTATATCATATATAATAAGAACTAATATACTCTTTGTTTCATTTTGAAGATTCACACTTGCAAAATGTGTTCTCTATGCACTATCTAGCATTACTTAGCATCACACAAGTTTCATGGGCTTTACCTTTGTAGGTAATTTTAGGTACACTTTTTATTCTTTCCTTTATCCTAGTATTTCACTTTACTACATCACTAGAATAAAAGGAGGGTAAATGTAATCATATAAAATGTAAAATTTGGTTACTTGAGCATGACTAATGATACCCAACCCATAATTCCCTCTTGTTTACTCTCTTCACCATCTTGGGATCTTTTGAACTAATTCCCAAACATATGTGGCCTTCCAAACTTAACCCCAGATGACCTAGACTACTTTCCCCATGAAAAATCCATAACCCTAAGTCCCATAACCTCTAGACAATATTGCCCAACTTGGAATAAAGCACTAAATTATAGGGTGTCCCACTTTTGGCATTATTGTCTAAGTGCATTTTGAGCCCTGACGATTAGATTATTTTGATCCTTATCATTTTCCTTGTTGACCTAATATGAATACATCCAACCCATGATCAATAGTTTCTTATATAAACCCATTCAAATTATACTTAGAAGGGTTGGCACTCATTTCTAGGGGAGAATAAAGAATACAAGAAAGTACACTCAAGAACTTTTCCCTATTCTTTGCATACAACCTTCCAATATTGTTATAATCTTATTCAAACCTTTGCACCAGTCCCTAACCATCTAAAGTACACCTAGTTTTGCATCTAGTTAAATTTTCATACATAATTACACCAAACACTTTAATGGGAGAACTACTTGAGCTTGATCCCTCCTTAGAGTATTGGTATGTAGGTAGCATGCTTACACATGGCGTGTGAAGTGCATCCAGTGTATCCTTTACAAATTAATCCCTTTTCCCTATTTACCAAAGTTTCTTTCACTTACATAGAAGATCCGAGTACATGAAGAATCAACTCTACATGGACTTTTATTGATAGAGAAGACTTGAAAATTGGTACACATGCTCACCTTGAGCAGACAAACAAAACACAAAAAGCTTAAACCCTTAAGATAACAACATCAAAGAAGGACTATAGCACTAGAGCTTGGGTTGTGTAGTTTAGGTGATCCTATCTAATCAAAAAATGAAGTCCAATATCCTATTTATGACAGTGTCCTAGTCTTGCATGCAAATTTATAGACCTTGACTCAGACTGGATAGCTCAGAATAAGCTAAGTTACATTTATCCTTGCTCTCTTACTATTTTTAGAAAGGTAAAAATGAAATTAAATTTCACAAATTAGTGGCCATAATTAGGAATATTATTTACTAATTTTTCCTACTCATACTTGTTTATTAAATAGGAATAAAACTCCATTATTCCCCAAAATAACAAAACACAGGACAATCAATGATATGATTTGGGCCAAATTGAGCCTTGTGAACCTATCACTAAGCCAATTTGGGATAATTAAAGTTTATTTAACTTATTTGTGACTACATAATGTGATTTTGGGTTTAATTAACCCAAATGTCATCATAGATTGAGTTAATTAGTTAATTGAGATAATTCATGATGCAATTTAGGCTGAATTGAGCCCTTAAACCTAATTATTACTCTAAAATATGTTTATTAGGGATAAATCAATTAGTTTAGGCTTTAAGGTTTAGGATGTAGGGATTAGGGTATATGTTTTATGTTTTATGGTATAGGGTCCAATTGTGAAGCTAATTGGGGCCAATTTGAGCTCCTCAAACCTATTTATGACTGCATAATGTGATTTTTGGCTTAATTAATCCTAATGCTATCATAAATTGAGCCAATTAGTCAATTGAGATAATCAATGATGTGACTTGGGCCAAATTGAGCCATCTGAACCTAATTCTTAATTTAAATGATGTTAATTGGGGCTAAATTGATTTGTTCATGTTTAGGGTTTAGGGCTTAGGTCTTAGGGTTTAAGGTTTAGGGTCCAATTATGAATGTAATTGGGACCCATTTGATCTTGTTAAACCTATTTTTGATTACAAAATGTGATTTTGGGCTCAATATAACTCAATGTCATCACAAATTGATCTAATTAGTCAATTAGGGCAATAAATGATATGATTTGGGCCAAATTGAGCCCTATGAACCTATTATAAAGGCAATTAGAGATAATTTGAGCTTGTTGAACTTATTTATGACTATAGAATGTGATTATAGGCTCAATTATCCCCAATATCATCATATATTGATTCAATTAGTTAATTAGGGTAATTAGTGATGTGATTTGGCTCAAATTGAACCCTATGAACTTAATTCATACTCTAAAGGATGTTTATTGGGGCTAAATTGATTGGTTCTGGGTTATTTATGGCTTAGGGCTTATGGTATAGGGTATAGGGTCCAATCATAAAGGTAATTATGCCAATTTGAGATTGTTAAACTTATTTGTGACTATAAAATGTGATTTTTGACAAAATTATCCCTTATGCCATCACAAATTGAGCCAATCAATCAATGATGCAATTTAGTCCAAATTGAGCCATGTGAACCTAATTTTTACTATAAAAGACATTAATTAAGGCTAAATTGATTTGTTTAGGGTTTAGGGTTTAGGGCTTAGGTCTTAGGGTTTAGGGTTTAAGGTCCAATCATGAATGTAATTAGGACTAATTTAATCTCATTGAACCCCTTTGTGACTAAAAAATGTTATTTTGGGTTCAATTTACCCTAATGTCATCACATATTGAGTCAATTAGTCAACTGGGGTAATTAATGATATGATTTAGGTCAAATTGAGCCCTATGAACCTAATTTGTTTAGGGTTTAGATTTTATATTTTAAGGTTTTGGTGTTTAGGGTTTATGTTTAGGATAAATTGTGCAAGAAATGTACAAATCAAATAACATATAAACAATTTTAATGCATATGCAATTTTAGCACATACACACTTTTAATGCATATGCAGTCTTATGGGTGATAAAATAATAAAAAAGTATATGTAAGCCAACATCTTTTTTTCACATTGAGAGTTATATCCCCTAAGTACTATGATTTATTTCATTATGAATAGTGCAAGTCTATTTTTTAATGATTTGATCATTGTCCCCACCCTCAAAAGTATAGATAGTTTTGTCTAATCATGGTTGACTACGTAGGGCAAGTTTGTTTTTTAGTAATTTGATCTCTATCCCCACTTTGTAATACACAATGTAGGTCTATTTTTTAATGATTTTATCATTGTCTCCACCCTCAAAAGTATAGAATTTTTTCTAATCATGGTTGACTACATAGTGTATGTCAAATTTTTAATAATTTTATCGATGTCCCCACTTGGTACTTCATAGTATGCATGTTTTTTTTAATAATTTGATCATTATCCCAACCCTCTAAAGTTATTAACTTTATATAATCATGGGTGATGGAAATTATACTAGTGGGAATAAAAACTTGAAGTGCTAAATGGTGGAGGGATTATAAGTGATGAGATAAAAATAAAGGCAATAAATGTGAAGAATTCATGCAAGTAAGTCTACTATCCATATTGGATTGAATGTCACAAAAATTATGAAATGAATAATGATAGTATACCAAATTATGAAAGTTCATTTATCAGTTTTGATAGTTTACCAAATTATACTGCAAGTCCACATCTAAATTTTATATTTTTTAATTTGGTGATGATGATAATATGCATGATGCTTTACCCTCTAATAATGAGTAAAACTACATGGAAACACTGATTGGATAAAGTAAAAATGAAGAAAAAATATGAGAACATCTCTCAATAAAGAAACTACTAATGAAGAAAATAACATGGGAACACCATTCAATTAAGAAACTACTAATGAAGATAACAATATAGAAACACCAAATAAATCAATTTTAGCACTAAGAACACCTCTTATGATATTTAAAATAAGACCCATGTATTTAATTTAAATTGATGAAAAAAAATTGAAACCAATGCTTAAAAAAATGTCTAACCGCCATATGAGAAGAAAATCTGAAATAATTTGGGACTTACACTTTGAAAAATTGAACAAATATCATTGATGTCAATTGTTTGTTACCTTGATGAAAGTGCATAAGATGAGACATATAATGAACACCTTAGGACTAAGAACATCTAATATTGATGGTCAAAACAAGGTAATTATTGAAAATGTACATAATACATACCATAAATTAGGTGTGAATAAACACACCAAAGATGGTAACGCTACCCAACACATTATTATAACTTATATTTTAAGTTGTCAAACAAGGAACAAACACTTGATTAGAAAAACAAGCAGAGCATTGAACATAAATATAAAAATTCTAATGAAAGTAATTGAGAGATGTAAAAGTCATGATGTTGTCAATAACAATGACTTGTGGGAATTCTATGATAAACTCCCACAGAAAGATAAGGCTATAGTCGATGTCCTAAAATATTTAACTGTATAATTTTGGAAAGATAACACAAGGATATCGCCTAATATAAGAGATGTATTAAAATAAGAGTTGGTTTTCATAATTATGAACCACATCTAAAACATTTTTTAGATATGAATCAATCATAATTTTACTTTAAATTTATTTAAAAATATCCACAAATTTCTATTATTCAAAGATATTTTGAGATGTCCAAACCCTTCTATGTGAAAATTAATCACACATGACACCACTTTTTTTTGTAGGCAACATGTTAAATTTTTGATGCATTATGATGTTTTTAATCATGCTCATTTTACTTTGCATAGTGACAAAATTTTGAAAGATTATTGAATGGAATTTATACTAAAATTAGTAATGGAATTTATTATAACCATTTTTTATGAAAGACCATATGGACAATTTTTTTCATAGCAAAGAATATTTGGATAGAACTTGAAGCATTTGTGGTGGATTACCAAAATTAAAAAATTGTACCCATGAGGAGAGTACCCACAAAATTGTAAAAGAATTAATTGGTTTTAATAAATATAAATTTGTGACATCAATTAAAATATGGAAAATAATCTAAAAGGTGTGAGCTTGTTATATAACAAATACATATTTTTGAATTTATGCTCAAATTCAATGAGGAAATTGTTTATGAGTATGCAAGGCACACACATATAGATCGATGTCTAGATGAACAATTCAAGTTAATCAAGGACACATTCTCACTTTATAATATTATTTTAGTAGTTGAATTTATAATTATTTACACATTGTAACCACAAATAAAGGTTGAGTCACATTATTACAATTTAGTATAGCTTTCTATTTTCATGCATATAGCATTCATGCATGCACTTGAAAGTACAGAACATGATCATAAAATATTAAGGGAGTTACTTCTATGTTATTGATGATCAAACACATTATACAGAGTATGTGCAAGGTTGTTTTTAGATGTTCTATGGCAAGTTGAGTGAAAGGAACATTACATTCAATCAACATTATATTTTGTTAGATAACTTCATGTCACAATTTAAGAATGCATGGATTTTATACTCATTGATAAGGATACATGTGACCACTATCATACAACATATTTGGAGTTTCACTAAAGAAGGTGTATATGTTGCAATATTATTTTCAAGATTTACATGGTGTTCAAACCTTCAAGACAACCTCTATGATCCTCCTCAAGCTTCAAGAAAACATAAATAATTCTTAAGGTCTATCCATAGGTTTTCAAGACCCCAAGAAAAGTTTCAAACATTGTTATCAAGCACTAAATACCTGTAAGACAAATTTTTATGTTTATAATATCGATCAAGAAGACAAATCACATAATTTCAAATTTCTTAGATCTACCATATCAGTTTACAATAGGGTTTTCAAGGCCTTAAGCAACATTTCAATCATGATCCATGAATAATCATGATTTTTACATGTGAGAAACATAATTTTAAATCTCAAACACTCACCCATAGGCTCTGTAAGGTCTAAAAATTAGGTTTCAAGCAATCTCTTAGACCCTATAGGCATGCAAGCTTCTTACAAGGCTCCATTAACTATGTATATGGTAACTCTAAAGATTTTTATAACCTCAAAGAACTCTTACAAGATTAAAATCAATGTATTTAGGTTTTCAACATGATATTAAGTAGATTTTCAAGATTTTAGAAGATGTTTTGGAGCTTGTTGGCCTATTACCAAGGTTTTATATGGGTTTCAAGTATGTACACGGACATTGCATGTTTGTAGACCTTTTTAAATATTCCATGACTACTCTAAAGGGTCTTAAGCTCTAAATAAACTTACCTATAGGTCTAATCATGGTATTAAACATATTATAAATATATATAGGTCAACATACATATTTTGAAGGGTTTCCATGATTTTAAGGCTTCTAACAGGTATGCGACTAAGTTTGTAATGTTTCCATGTTAATGCAATGCTATAAGGAGATTGATAAGGTTGGTTAGGGCCAAAAACAAGCCTAAAACATAAATTTTTAGGTCTGAGAGAGGTTTCATGATCTCTAGATCACATTATTAGGATAATGCAAATTTCTTCTACCTTCTCAAACATTCACAAAACATGGAAACAGTTAGAAATAGGATCTTTATAAAGTACAATAATAATGACAGTCATTCACATGAAAAAAACTATCACAACTAATAAATAGATGCAATATTCACATGATAACAATTATCACAACTAACAAATAAGATCAATTTAAGATTGAACCTATATTTTCTCATGTGACTAAAGTTTTCATGTCTCTATCAGCTTCTTAGACAACAATAGGGCAAAAAAATGGAGATGATAATGGAATGATAGATCATCCAAGTGTCACAGTATACTTCAATACAATTAAAAAAATTGTTTTCCAAAAGATGTGAAACCACTAGCAATTTAGACTACATTTTATCTTTTATTAACATTGCTTCTTAGGTAAAACAATTTTGGAGATATGCCAGAACATTCTTGATAAAAATTTCATACATATTCTCATTGGATTAGTACATGTTAGATAATTATTTTATATAAAAGGTATCATTATTAATGATGTGTCTCTTAAATTATTATTATAAATCATGTCTATAAGACTACAAACACAATCTTGATAAGATAAAAAATAGAAAGAGATATACAATTATTGGAATGCAAAAATTGGTTTCCTCAGATGTTCCATCCATGCCTTGAGAATAATCCAAACATTCAAATCATGTTATCAATATAAATATAGATAACATAATTAATGAAATAAACTATTTTAAAATATTATGATATAAGCTACTCCAAACTATTACTATTATGATTTACATCATCTATGTCATAGTATAGGTAGAGTTTTATGTATTAAATTTGTGAATTATGTTTGGTTTAGAAAATATAACGAGGAGTGGGTGAGAGAGTGCAGGTTAGATCAATGTTAAGAGTCCCTTATGCATATTTTTTAGGCAACAAAATTCATAAAGGCATACAAAATGTGAAAATAATAGAATATTTAATAAATTACAACAAAATCCATAAGCTGAAATCAACAAGAATATTTAAGGTGAAATTTTTTCCATAAATTATATAAAGGCATATAAGACGTGAACATAATAGAATATCCAGGGTCAATGTCATATAGGCATACAATGTCAAACAACCATACATCAATCTATATAGGCATACAATAAAATGTCATAAGACATGATCCTAATCATAAAAATGCATCTTTCCCTTTGCCTTGATTATATAAGGATCTCCCTTAGATGCCTTTCTCATAGATGGATGTCTTTGAGATGAATGAATATGGGTCCTCTTCTACTCAAAACTCACCTGTAGTTCAACTTGTTCATATACAAATATTGTTAGAAACTTTACATACTAGAACAAGATACTTAAAAAATTAACAAGTTACTTTTAAAATGACACTAAACTTATTAAAAGGTGAATTTACCACAATTTTGTGGTCATGGTCGATTTGTGCATGAAACTCAATAGGGCCAATGATAGGTTGATACTAGTAAACAAGAGTGTGAAATAGAGAACCAACAAGAGTAGGACCCTACAAATGTATATATAAAAAATAATAATTAAAAATTATCTCATAAACATTTCAATAAATTGGATAAATCATTGAAATATAATAGCTAAATTTAAAAATTAAATTGTCTTGTACCATGTCATGCCTACTAATCATTTGAATAGGACTAGAAGATGTCCATAGAGGAGTCTACATAGATAATTGTTTTGTGTTTCATTTAGTTACAAAAGTATAGATAAAAATTACAAAACATAAATATATATTTACACTTAAACATTACAAGAACTCTCATACCTTGGTCAGTTGATGTGTAGATGAAATCATAGTAACAATGTCTACATTTGCTCCTACATGAATAGATAGTGGAGTGTCTAGCGTGTTCATCATCTAAACAAATAAAAATATTATTATTAGTCACTTGAGCATATATATACAAGTGCATACATGTAATGAGCCATAATAATAATAAATCATAAAAAATTACTTCTATATATGTGTATATGGGCATAGTTTCAGCAACATATGTGCTCATGTAATGTCCACAATCCTCTTCCAACATAAAAAAATACATATACATTATTGAGATTTCTATAAAAAATAATTATTACCTTATAAATTTTATAAATATTTAAAATTTAACATGTTCAAAAATTTTATTTACAACATGTAAAATATACAAGATACCTAAGAAGTTGTAGGCAAGATGTCTAGACCAAATGTAGTTGAATGAAACACATCAGTGAGATAAATATCATCTAGATCCATAGAAAGACTATCATGAGTGGGATACCTTAAATACTCAAAATACTCCTCAATTTTAGTGAATATATCACCACATGATTTATAATGGTGAGGTCAGATAACAGTGCTAGATGAAGCTTCCTCATGTCCAACCCCACTAACAACATTATGAAAAACCTGGTTCATATGTTAAACGATGGTGTTAGTAAGTGCCTTATGTTCATGTAAATTATTAATCTCTATAGTCTCCTTAAATATAGATGGTAGTGTCATGGGAGGATGTGGTTTTTGGATAGATTCTCTCCCAAGTTGATTAGGTGCATGATGTTCACCTGACCTATCCTATGTAGAGCTTTTTCCTCTACCCTAAAACTCTGAGAAATAAAAATAATTTGAAACTTAATTAAGGACAAACTCGTAATAGAGTTTTCTCAAAAAATACATGGGGACCTTATTATTGTTGCAAGTCAGGTGATCAAATACCATCTACCATTAGTCTAATTTTTTTTTTGATCAACTCATGGGTGCACCATTGGATTGGAATCCATTTGGTTGTCACATCTAGCGGAGCATCGACTCTTGCATTATTGAATAGTGTACAAATTTAGGATTTAGTTATTTTTATCTCTCATAATGACCAAAGATAATTCATTATAATAGCATACCCTACATATATTTATATAATCAACCCACCTGTCAATTTGACCCATTAATGAGTTAAATTCACCTAACAATATCTCTAATGTATTTTCTAGGAGAAGTTTTATGGGGGTTGTTTGAATGGGGATCCATCATTTCTTTAATTAAATTCTCAATTTAAATTTTATTTTTAGTTAAGTGATCTACCAAATCCTTCTAAATACCTTGGGGGATTGAATAACTATACGAGGGTTAAGTTGTTCATTTGCACTTTCTACTTGTCCCTCTACACATGAAGGTGTATTATGCACTAAAAAATAGGAAAAAAAAATTAAATAAATAAAAAATAGAAATATAAGAACATTCACTAATTTTTTTTGAAATTCCACTCAAGTACACTTGAATACATTTTCTCTTATGTGCCATTGTTTTTTGTGATTTCTTTGTTTGTCCCTAGAAAATATGAGTTTAGTTATTTGCTTGTGTTCTCATGGATTGCATCAATTTAAAATGGAAGGCATCAACATTATTTATTTATTTATGTCATCAATACCATATACATGATTTTAAACCATAAAACCACACACATAATCCTAGTTTGATAATTACCAAGCTTATGTGGTGAAATTGCATAAGTGTTTTTTAAAACTGTGTATATACTTTTTAAAAGAACGTTCATGGAATTATTCAAATAAGTTTAAATACAAAATATATCCACTTTTTGGCACCCTCAAATTTATGCGCTTATCCTTGTTCATGTTTTTTTTTGCATGCATTCACATCTAAGTAAATGTTTACTGGTATGTTAATAGACTAATATAGTTGTTGTTCATATATTTTCCATTCACTCTGTTATGTTGTGTATTCAATCTGAACTTAGGATGAAAAATGTGTGGATCATAAATGTGGAAGCTACTACCATTTTCCACATGGATGGATGGTATTTTATCCATTACTTACCATGGTAAATAAATTCTACCATGTGCTACAAATGTTCTTGGTTATTAATATTTTCATATGGCTATTATGGTTATTGTGCCTTTTATGTTCCTATTTTATACTGCATTCTTTATACGTTCTTAGTTTTTTGGTGTGTTTTCTTTGTTCATGTTTAATTAACATGTATTCACATCTAAGTAAATGTTTATTGGTATGTTGATAGAGTGATGTAACATACCCAAAATTTATCAAACATACCATATTACACAAATGAATTTCAGACATCATAATGGAGGGATGAAAACATTCATGCAGATGTGTTATCTATATCTAAACACACAACAATGGTTTATTTTGTTTTTGTATGGTTTTTATTATTATTGTGTCATCATTAAACTTCTATCCCTACCTTTTCATTTACCTCCTCCAAATTGATAGCCAATTTTGAGTCAAATGAGAAAGAAAGTTGTGGGTAACTTATCCATTATTGCATATCTCCTCCCCCAAACATCCATGGAACCTACCTAAAAGTTATAGTTTTTTGCATGCATTCACTTCTAAATAAACATTTAGTGGTATGTTAATGGAGTGATTAAATGTCACAAATAAGTGTGTTGCTTATAATTGAATCCACAACTATGTTCTTTTTTCCTTTCACCTACTTTTACTGAAATTGTGTATTCTATACACATGATGTTCTTGCATCGCTTCACATCTAATTCAATGTCAAGGTTTTTATTCACATAAAATTAAATGTTATTATATTTTTATCAACCAATATAGTTTTCTAAATTATATAGCCATGTTGGAATATGCTTGTGTCATTAATATGCAAGGAAGTTTCATGTTGAAGGGATGAAATGTTACATATAGCTCAACCCACATCATTAGCATCTTTTCTTTCCCATATAACTCCAATTTTTTTCTTATTTTAATAGAAGGCCTAGATATTTTTTAAATTCATGTTGCATTTTGGCTCATATTTGTGTGCATTTAATACAAATCAAGCCATCATGTACTTTATATGCATTTCTATTTCCCTACACAACATGGCTTAGAAGACATACCATTTACTAGTTACATGGATGGAATCCCTCAAGGTTGGCATTCACATGCTAGTAATTGTTATTGTATTTGTATCAAAATTAGGTAGGGGAAGGGGTCAATAGTTTGGACCCCTAAACTAAGAGGTTGTTCTATTGTGTTGATCATGTCATTTGAGTATTCCAATGGAAGTACTAGATTTTTCATTCACATATTAGTAAATGTTATTGTATTTGTATTCAACCTAATTATTATTTGGAAGGAAGACTTAACATTTAATAGTATGTGGATGAAATCCCTGAAGGCTTTCATTGACATAGTAATAAAATTTATTGTATTTGTATCAAAATTAAGGTTCTCATTCACATTTTAGGCAATGTAATTATTTTTGTATCAAACCAAATTATTTTTGATTTCATATTATTGTGTTTTTTTAATGAGTCATGTATAATAATTGGAGAAGTAAGACCAAGGTTCGTTACTCCCTACTTCAACCAATCTAGTGGGAAGACACACAAATGCAAAATTAAATCCTTGGTTTAAAATTTTGACCGATAATATTTTTTAAATGAGCACATTATTGTATCATTGGCTTATAATTTTGATAAGGCACATATCGAAATAAATAATGTTAATTAATATAACACAAATAACAATGTTGAAAGACATGTATGTCCACAAGATTGAATATTTATTGGTATGTGGATGGAATCCATGAATGTTTCCATTCCCATATTAGTAAATGTTATTGTCTTTCTATCAAAATTTAGAATTTCATTAACATACCAATAAACGTAGACTCAAATGTATCAAAAAAAATCCTTTTTGTGAAATCATGTTGATGTGATTTCTATATGCTATTGCTATTAAATTACTGAACATTTATTGTTATGTGGATGGAAACCATGAAAGTTAATTATTTTTGTTGTGTTATTCATTAACATGTTTAAAATTACAAATATTATTTTCTTTAAGTGTTGTTCATATATTTTTTATATGTTGTTGTGACATGTTATTGATAGTTTGTCCATTATATTATCAATGTTGTTGATAGTTTGTCCATCATATTGACAATTACCACATTTCTGCATTCTTATTTTTTATATATTTTGAATTGATATAGGGTGAACATTTGATGGGCTACTCAATTTGAAAATTTTTTACATGCATTGTGTTTCTTGACACTTGTTATGTTTGTAGAGTTTTTCTTTTTTCCCATTGTGTTTCTTAACATAATATATGTTTGTAATGTTTGGAATGCTCATACATTATTTTCTTTTGAAATTTATGAAATTTGCAATGCACAACTCTATATTTATTCTATTATTTATATGTGTTGTTGATTTTTTTTTATATGGGTAATGATGACATATTTCAAAGTCAAGAGTGGATAATAACAATAGGGTGTTTGCTTCCAGGTGATTTTTTTAAAAATTTCATTAAGCTAATGATCCATTCTTAGGCTAGATGGTAGATATAAAATAAAATAAATTACATTACATAACGAGATTGAATAGATTTAATTTCATTACATTTATTGATACACTTTAGTACTTTACATATAAAACTAAATACATTTGATTATGTTTATAATTTTTTGATGTTTTCTTTGGATTGAGGCCAAGATTTGATGTTCCTTCCCTTAGACATTCTATTTAGTTTTCTTAAGTAGGAAGACTTAAACCATATTGGTTCAAACTTAATGTTGCATTTACAACCTATTGATCCATTTGTTGAATTTGCATTTGCATTTGTTGTTTGAACTACAACACCTTCAACATTTTTAGTGTTTTCTATTCTTCATTAACAACTTAAATAAATTTGAATCCTTTGTTCCTCATTGTTGCATCGAAGGTTTAAAAAATGATATGATCCCTTCATTCTCATACCATTCTTGAACTTCCTATCCAAGTTCCATCACACTCTTTATTTTGATATTTTTATTTGCATTGAATGTATCTTATACTACACCTTATTTTGTCTTTTGAATCCATTTATGATTTCATAATGCCCCCTTTTGATTGAGGCCAATATTTGGTTCTCCATATCCCAACCATTCTATTTAGCTTTCTATTATTATTGTAGTGGGTTACACTTCTTCATTAACATATTCATCAATGACTTCAGAAAATTTCACTTCCATAGTCCTCATTGTTCTATGTGGTTGTATTCTTCTTGGCATTCCTCATTTTGAACTATAATAATCAATAACTTATATAAGTAATTGATAATAGAATATAAAACATAGCAAAACCAAGTAAAAGAAAAAATATTTTCAATGTTGAACATGTGAATGAATAAGACTTAAGGAAAATAACATTTATTATTTTGAAAATGTCAATGAATAATAGAAAAACAATAATTTTTAGTAACATATAATTAGATTTCATGGTTCCATCCACATAGTAGTAAATATTTAGTAATTTCATAACAACATATGGAAATCACAACAACATGATTTCACATCAAGATTTTGTTTGATACATCTGAGTCTATGTTTACTAATATGTTAATAAAATTATTATGTTTGATAGAAAGACAATAACATTTACTGGTCTGAGAATGGAAATATTCATGGATTTCATCCACTTACCAGTGAATATTTAGTCTTACACACACACCTATCTTTGAACATGGCCCTATGTTTTATATTAATGACCCATATTTATTTTGATCAGTGCTTTGTCAAAATTATAAGTCAATGATACAATAATGTGTTTAAGAAAATATTATTGGTCAAAATTTTTAAATAGGTGATTTAAGTCTACATTCATAGGTATGCCCACCAGATTGGTTGAAGGAGGGAGCAACAAACCTTGTCCTTCTCTAATAATTATGTGTGACTCATAAAAATCACACAACAATAACAACATATGGAAAGCACAACAATATGATTTCACATTAGGATTTTTTTTTGATACATCTGAGTCTATGTTTACTAGTATGTTAATGAAATTATTAATTTTGATATAAATAAAATAACATTTACTAGTTTGAGAATGGAAATATTCATGGCTTCCATCCACTTACCAATAAATATTTAGTATTACGCACACACCTATCTTTGAACATGGCCCTATGTTTTATATTAATGACCCATATTTATTTTGATCAGTGCCTTGTCAAAATTATAAATCAATGATACAATAATTTGTTTGTTTAAAAAAATATTATTGGTCAAAATTTTTAACTAGGTGGTTTAAGTCTGCATTCATAGGTATGCCCACCATATTGGTTGAAGGAAGAAGCAACAAACCTTGGATTCACTTCTCTAATAATTATGTGTGACTCATAAAAATCACACAACAACATGAAATTAAAAAATAATTCAGGTTGACAAAAACAATAACATTCCCTGATATGTGAATGAGAATCTTAATTTTGATACAAAGACAATAACTTTTAATTCAATGCAAATAAAAGCCTTCAAGTCTTCCATCCACATACCAATAAATGTTAAGTCTTCCATCCATATAAAAATTAGGTTGAATACAAAGCTTACAACATTTAGTGGTATGTGAATGAAAACCTCCATTGCTTCCATTAGAATACCAAAAAATGTTGAGTCAAATGTGAATGAAAACATGGGTTCAGGTGTTGGAAAGTTTCCCATCAAAAATGGTGATTAGGTTGATGATGGTGTATATGGTAGCATTAGTACACCACATGAATGGAAAAAATGGATAGTAATTCTTTTTTGGGCTTGTCAACTGTACTAGTGAGAACATTTTCTTCTTAACTAGGAGCAATCACAGTCACCCTATAATAAATGAGTTTGTAAAGAATATACACTATTATGGGGTGACTTTGAATGCTCTTGGTAGTGAATGAAAACCTCCAACATTGTGGGTTCAACTGTAAGTACTGTTTCATCCCTCTAACTTGGAATTTTATTGCATATTAATGACATAAGCATCTTCCAACATGGCTATATAATTAAAAAAAAAAATTGTTTGATACAAAATAAAATAACATCTACCACCCTATGATTGAAAATAAAATAAAACACTGATGTGGGTTCAATTATAGGAAACACATATGCAAGAATGATTTCATCCCTTTATTCTTTTGATTAAAAATCCTCTGTGAAATGTGGCATAGTCGATAAATTTTAGTTAGGTTCCATCTATTTTGGGAAAGAAGGAACACAAAAAGATAGGGAGAGATGTTTGTGGCATGCAGGGTAGCATTAACTTTTCATAATAATGGATAAAAGCGCATCTATCCATGTAGATAATGGTGGTTGGTTCCACATTAATGATCCATATGTTTTCCATCCCAAGTTCAACTTGAATAAATAACACAACAGAGTGAATGGAAAACATATGAACATCTATGTCAGTCCATTAACATTCTAGTAAATATCTTCTCAAATATGAATATAGACAACAAAACATGAACAAAAAAAGCATGCCAAAAAAACTAGAAACATATAAGGAACATAACAATTTTTATAACTATAAAAGGCATAATTACCATAACAAACATGCAAAATACTAATATTAAAGAACATTTGTGGCATGTAGGGTTGTATTAACTTGTCATAGGAGGTAATGGAGAAAAACCCATCTAACCATGTCAAGAATGGTGATATCTTCCACATTAATGAGCCCCACATTTTCATCTTGAGTACAAATTGAGTAATAATATAGTAGAGTGAATGAAAAACATGTGAATAACAACTATGTAAGTCTATTAACAAACTAATAAATGTTTATTTAGATGTGAATACACAAAAAAATCCATGAACAAAGAAGGAATGCAGTAAAAAATATGAACAAATAAGACATGATAACAATAACAAATAAGCAAAAACATAACAAACAGATCCATGGGTTTAGTTATAAGAAACACGCTCATGCGTAACCTTTCATCCCTCCATTCTGTTGACTAAAATTCATTTGTGTAACAAGGCATGGTCGATAACTTTGTTGGTCTTCAAATTTTTGTCATTTATAGACAGATTATTTTTCAACAACATAATTTTTGAATTTTGAATGGTCTATGAATGTTGAGGCTTAGATTTTTATTCTTTTTTGTAGGCAAGGCATATTAAAGGAGGTATGTAGAGTAAGATGTTGGAGCTAAATGTTTGAATTTTGAATAGGATAGAATATTATAAAATGTAAGTGGACCAATTAAAATATTATATATCTCTAGATGTTTTATATTTTGTAACTTATAATGAGGAGTCCTAAAATGAGGTTGTGGTACTCAATTTATTTTATGAAGTTGGTGTTTTAAAAATGTTCACACCTTTAAAGGCTTAGTAAAGGATGTAAATTTTTAAAATTTCTATTCTATTTTAAAAAAATATATTTGTATTAATGAAATAGATATTCCTATTGATGAGATAAATATTCAATTTTTTAATATAATATTATTTTTTTGTAATATGATGTAAATTTTGTGTAATATGATGTATATTTTATTTTTAATTGCATTGTGCATCTATTTTAGAAGAGGACCATTAATTTTATAGAAAGGTTCTTATTTTTAATATTAATTATTCAAAAAAATGAATGGTCTAGTAGTAAAATGTTTAAGTAACTATTACAAAAATTATACAACTCATAATACATAATCAAATAAATCTTAATAACTCATGATGAGGGAAAGGGGTCACAACTACAATCACAACCATTAGACCCCCCAACTATTTATCCCCTTCCACTATGATTGATATTTAAATTATATTATGGGATAAATTTGGTTTCTATGTAGACAAGTCTCTAAACAAGTAAAAAGTATTAGGTCATTCTTTGACTGACACATAAATATGACACTCCTTGGCTTATTTTTCCTAAAGGGATAACTATAGGAATCATTTTCCTCTAACCTCGGATTGAACTATGCCATCTCCACCAATCATTTTTTTAATGCAATGAAATATTTATAGTTTTCTAATAGTTAACTTGTGTATTTGTTAACAAAAAAATATGAAAAAGGACATTTAACAAATATTTTGATTGGTGGAGTTTACTCGGATGTTATTAATGTGCAGATTGGTAACATCATGAAAAGTAATTGTAATACTTATTTCTCCATAATGGATATGATAATCTCTCAATAGAATACTTGTATGGTTTCTATTAATTATATATTTTAATATCATTACATATTACAAATGACATGATGAATTTTCTAAAGGCAACTTCATATTCAATGGAGCTCATAAGAAGGAAGTGTTTAAATAGATCCTGGGAAGGAGTCATTGCTCCCTTATGGCCCAACACAAAATATATGTATGTTATTATAATAACAACCATGGCCAAATATATCTCTACTTTGGATTATTACAACACTAACCTTCCCCTCGTTTTCACCATTTATCCCTACTATGAGTGTTACTTTGGCCTCAATCTCAAGACCTTCTAAAAACCGTCTGATGGTGTAAGGTGAAAACATGGTACTATGTGTTTTACTTTGGGATAGATAGTTAGATGTATGGAAAAAAATTATTTTGAAATTATCTTAAAAAATGCTCACATCATGATGCTACATATCTTACGCTAAACCATTTAGATTTAATAAAATCAATTAATTTTTATATAATCTCACAAAAATGTCATATTGGTATGATGTGCAAGTTTATAGCATTATAGGGTGGGAGATGTGTTGTAGGTAATAGGGTTTAAGAAATTATTGGACTCTGGATATGCATAAATCTATGGAATGTTATCTAGTAATATTTAATTAGGGATAATACACATTAATATAGGAGGGAGAAATCATATAACTCAATACTTTTCATTGAATATAATATTTTTTTGGAATGCAAAGAACACCTAGCTCTGGTTTGTTGTTATACTAAATTCAAAATTTTAAATTTTTTTAAGGCTATATATATATCAGTTAAAATCACCTAAGGAGACATCATTCTTGAAAGGCCTACAACTCACAAAATCTACAAATTAGAGAAATTATTTTTTCTCAATTGATACATTGACCTTGACTATGCTTGGATTTTCTTATTATTTTTTCCATTTTGGTTATTATATTTGATATTGGAAAATCATCTCCAACTTTAATATCATCAAATATTCTGGTCGTACTTTCCATTGGTAACTTAAATGTGAATATCCTATATTTGTAGTTCATTATTTTCATATAAACTTTGATTGCCCATTTTGTGGATTGTTACAGGATCTTAAACAAGTTTTCTTATGCATTCTAACTAGTGTCCTCATTATGAGTGTTCAGTGCTACTTCCCAAAAAATTCTATTATCTTATTATATCCATGTATTGGTATTCTTTATAAACCTCTCTATCCTCATCTTGTTCCATTTTGCCTTTTTTCTGCCAAGATTCCTCTCTTGTTTAACTATTTTTATTAAGTTAGAGCATACTTTAAAATATTGGGTTATTATACATATATTAATAATATTTTTGAAACTTAAATATTTGCCTACTATTCTACATTTGTTAAAAAAATCTCATCCCTTAAAATTTTCTTAATAATGCAATACCCACTTTCCATTTACTGACATTAATGTGTAATCCATGTAGCAAACCAAGGATTTAGGACTATGTACATCTCATATAGTGGTATTTTAATTTAAATTATAGTGGAACTAATCCTTATCTAACATTAATTTGTACATGAGTTTGTGGTAAATATCCCTAATTTACCATAAATGTTGAATGTTAATATAATTGCACCGATCCTTATTTAGCATTTATTTTATTTGAACATGGGTATGTAGAAAATGGGTCTAAATTTTGCTTTTGAGTTTTATCTATAGTTTGACTTTCTCAATCCTATGTTATATGCCATTGGTTATTACAACATCTATTACTCTTAATTTTTGCCTCAAATGTTTAAAGTTATCCTTCGCTAGTGCCTTTGTGAATATATCTGCTATTTGATCTTTAGATCTACATAATTCCAATTTTATTTCACCATATTCAACCAAATCATGTATGAAGTGATATCAAATCAATATATGTTTTATTCATCCTTGAAAAACTAGATTCTTCATCAAGGCTATTGAAGACATATTATCACAAAATATGACTGTGTCATCTGTTGTTCCTTCTTCAAATTAGATAGGACTCTCCTTAGCCAAATATCTTGACATGATGTTGCATTTTCTTCAATGTATTTAGCTTCTATTATGGAAAGAGAAACTAGGGTTTCTTCTTGGATGCCAAAAAATGGCTCATAAACCCATGTGAAACACATAACTTGATGTGTTTTTCCTATCATCTATACTACCTTCCCAATCGTTATCTGTATCACCAAATAAATCAAAATCACTTGATGTTCTATAAAGAATGCCATAGTTCTTGGTTACATAGACATATCTTAGAATTCTCTTACCTAATTGGCAATGTGTATCCTTAGGAATTTCCATAAATATAAAAATAAAACTTACTGTATACACTATATCAACCCTAGATTTTATCAAATACATGAGGATATCTACCATGCTCTTATATAAAGTTGAATTCACCTCATTGTTTCAATCTTCCTTACTTAATTTGAGACCTGTAGTAGTTGGTGTTGGTTCATGCTTGTTGTTCAACATTTTTAACCTCTTCAAGATTTTTGAAGCATACTTAGACTGAGATAATAATATGCCATTATACATCTATTGTACTTCTATACCAAGAAAATACCTTAACAACCCCAAATCTATCATTTCAAATTCCTTTTCATTATTTCTTTGAACTTAATAGTAAAAACATCATCATTTCTTGTGAAGATTAAATCATCTACATATAACACAATAATCAAAATTTTACCATGATTCTCCTTGATGTAAAGTGTGGGCTTGCTACTACTTTTGTTGAAACCATTGATAGTAAAGTATTAATCAATTATAACATACCAAGTCTTTGGTGATTGCTTAAGCCCATAGAGTGCTTTCATGAGCCTATACACCTTGTTTTTTTTCATAGTATTTCATATCTAGGTGGTTGATCAACATATAATTATTGTTTGATTAATCCATTCAGTAAGGTAGATTTCACATCCATTTAATATACCTTATGTTTGTGTTGGGTAGCTATTAATTAGACAACCTGCATAGTTTCCATTCTTTCAATAAGAGCATAAGTCTCATCATAATCTCTACCAGGTTATTTTTTGTATCCCTTAACAACCAATATTGATTTATACCTATCAATTTTGCCTTCTATTGTGGCCTTGTCCCTATAAACCCATTTCACTCCAATCACTTTTTTACCCTTGGGTAAATCAGCTAACTCCCACATTTTTTTATTTCTATTGAATTAATTTCCTCATCCATGGCCTTAAACAATTTCTCTTCTTTCACTACTTCTTTGAAATATGCATGTTAATTTTGAGAAAATAAATTAAAATTCAAATTTTCATTAAGATCATCATACCTTGAGTCATCATAGATATCCCTCAAGTTCGTTGTCTTTCTAGGCATAAGGGAAGTAATATTTGGATATGAACTACTACTGGAGTTGCTTGACTGAGGAGTATATTGTGAAGGTAATGAAGGTGTTGATAACAATTCACCTTATTGATCTATAACTAGTTCAATTTGATCATCTTCATTTACATCATCCATGAGTATCATTTTTAAGATACCTGAGGCAATGCCAATAGTGTCATCTCATGATTCATTCTCAATGAATTTGACATCCATGCTAATCACAACCTTATTTGTAATAGGGTTGAATAATATCTATGCTTTAGTATCTTCACAATATCCAATTAGGATACACTTTCCTCTTTTATCATCAAATGTCAGCCTCTTTTCCTGTGGCACATGTGCATATGCCACACACTTGAATATTATTATATGTTCAACAATATACTTTTTGTTTTTCCATGATTCTTATGGAGTAGTTTTGAATATCCTTTGTGGGACACCTATTTAAAAAATACACTAATGTTGCTACAACTTCACTCCAATATTATTTTAAAAGTCCCTTGGATTTCAACATGCTTACAACCATCTCTTAGATGGTCCTATTTTTCCTTTCTCCCACTCCATTTTGTTGTAGAGTGTATCTAGATTTGAACTGATTTTCATTGCCTTCATTCTTAAGAAAAAATTAGAAATTACTTAGAGACATAATCTCCCCCTTTATCAAATCCTAGGATTTTGATGGAGTATCTACTCTATTTCTCAACCAATTCCTTGAACCACTTTAATTTCTCAAAAGTCTTAGACTTATTCTTTAATAAATAAATCTAAGTCTTCTACTATAATTTATGAAGGATAAGACATATGCATTATTAAAGTGGGTGAGATTTTTCATTGGGCCAGATAAATCTAAGTGCACCAAATCCAAAGGTGCTTTTTCCCTCCTAGACATCCCTAATTGAAAGGGATGCCTATGTTGTTTTATTAGAATGCATGCCTCACATTTTATTCTAGTTTATACTATTCTTATTAAACCTATAACCATATTATTCTTAAATAAAAGATATTATCTAGAAAAAATTAAATGCCCATACCTCAAACTCTAGAGTCTATATATGTCTTTGTTGACTATCTTAAAGGCCACTTGATGAAGTATTGTTGTACTCTTGAGAGGATCAATTTGCATCTTGAGAGCAAACATGTGGTTCCTTGTCATTTGAACTATAGCTATAATGTTCTTACTTCTTTCCTTATCAAATATTGTACACTCTCCATTCTCCATTAGGACTCTATATCCTTTTTGAACCAACTATCCAATACTCAACAGATTATATTTTAGATTTGGATCATAGTAGACATCCTATATTACCCTCTTTTCCTCTTGTTTGGTGTAGATAACGACAGTCCCTCTACCAGAAACATGAAATTTTTCATTATTACCCATCTTAATCTTTGACTGAATATTATTATCAATGTAGGCAAATAAATTACCATTACCCCTCATGTGGTTAATACATGCACTATCCAAATACCATACCTCAATATTGATCTACTCGATAACATTACGTACAATGAACATGTTTAGCAAATGTTTAGTTTTACTTAGATTCTCATTGGATACATTTGAACTTTACCTTCATTATTTATGTTGTCTCTTTCTACATTCAATATCAAAATGACCATACTTATGACAATAATAACACTAAATATTAATTTTAACATACCTTTGATTTGAAGTACTACTCCTCTTCTTGTCTTTAAAATCTAATTGGGAGTTGCTTGCTCCTTCTTGACTATTTGAATTTGATCTAACATAATATCTTATTCCTTTTCCTCTACCTTTGAAGCTTCTACCTCTATTTTATCTTCCTCTCCCCTACCTCTAAAATTGGCTTGAGCCTTGAAGGCTTGCTCTAGGGAAGAAGGTATAGATCTATTCAACCATTGCTTGTGGGTTTGTAGATAACCCATCAACTCATCCACTATCATCCTTGAGAGGTATTTTGCCTCCTCAATAGCTATAAAAATTAGATCATATCTCATGGGAAAACTCCTAAGGATATTTTCAAAAATCCTTTGGTCTTCTATAGTTTCACTATTAATTTTTAACCAATTGGTTTAACTAGAGACTCTAGTATGAAACTTAGAAATAGATTCACTATTAGTCATTTGTAATGTTTCAACATCTCTTCTAAATAATTGGAGTTTGACTAACTATACCTTATCATTACCTCTATATGACTTTTGAAGTATCTCCCATGCTTCCTTTGTGTAGTTTTCTACCACAATTATTGGATATATGGCTTCTCCCATTGTTGTCTCTATCAAATTCAATACTTTCACATTCTTCCTCCTACTCTCCTTTAGTATGTTATTTTGGGAATTTAATAATACATTGTGCATTTCTTGATTAGTCACATCTATGAATCTGATGATCACACACTCTCATAAATCATTCACCACCAATATCATCTTCATCTTATTTTCCCAAATATCATAATTTTGTCTGTCAAATGTTGGTGTACATTACCAAATTTTCCCATCTATGTCAACCATGCTATCAATTTAGAATGATTCTTCTATCCTTTATTGGTTGTTCTTCCTTTCTTGTTTTTTACTGTGCTTCTTGCCTAGATCTCTCTTACAACTTGGCTTATGATTGGCTATGTTATATTCCTCCAAGCTCACCTTTCCCTCTTGGTGATTTAGCCTTTGGTAATTTGTATATATATATATATATATATATATATATATATATATATATATATATATATATATATATATATATATATATATATATGATGCAAGTAGAATTTTAACAATTTAACCACTAGCTGATCTTTCCCCAATGCTCTTCTACCAAAAAACCTCATTGGTCTACATAAATAGTAGTGATGGATACCTACACCTTCAAATTGGCACCCTCACTAATGGCCTTTATGTATTTATAAGGAATGAACAATCTAATGAGCAGATCCTGGTGACTTGGCTTGTGTAATGACATTTCCTTGCTCAGTCATGTGACTTCTACTAAATTTTGATAGCCTCACTTCCTTCTTGGTTGTGTTTGTCTACCCTGGCACTTGTTCTTCCACTCTAGATCTCTTCCATGATTAACACTATCCTACTTTGTCTCCCACACTAAATTTGATACCAAAATGAAAGGATAACAAAACACAACAAATGATTGGAATTATACAACATTCACAAAAGATGTTGGCAGAAAAATACATAATAATGTGCAGGCCTAGGTGGGTTAAATAGGAATCCTAAACACACAAATTACCAATATCTTGAATAATCTTGAAGCTTTTAGAAGAGTGATGGAAATTCACTAAAAACACATGCTAAAAATAAGAAAATAAGGGAGGCATAGGTGTATAGAAAATATAAAACTTCTTATATTAAATTCACTTAAAACACCTATTACAAACTAACTAAAAAACATAAACTAATATAGCTACATCTATTCATGAAAACTCATAAAAACTTCACTTGATTTTTTTACTTTCTTATTCTAGTGGCTAATCAGTAGTTCACAGTCTACTGTTATGTTCTTCAGGTTATATTCACTCCCTGTGGAATCTATCTTCTTACTTCCCGAGTTTATTGTAGTCTACTACTACTCTAATATATTTTTTACCTTTTTCTTTAGCTAATTCTATACCTCTGACTGTTGTTGCATCAACATTATCCAAGATCTTTTTTGCCTTATCTTCTACACTAGTTATTGTTATACCTCTGACTATTGTTGCATCTATTTTCTATTGTACATATTCTTTTACATGACTTCTATTAATTTTTTCCCACTTCTAACTATTGGGCTTATAGATTTCTCACCTACCACAATATTTCCCCCCAAACTCCAAATGTCACCCAAAAATTCAAAATTCAAATTATTGCATTAAATTCTATCGGTGGTTGTAATTATCAAGTGTGGACTAGGGAGGTAGGTAGGAAATCAATGAAAAAATAATATTTTAACACTCCCCCTTATTCTTGACCTTCCTAAAATGGTCTATAAAACTTTTCTCAGTGTTTAAAACATCCTTATAACTTCTCTTCATCTACCCAAATGCTTTTTCACCTCTTATGTGCATGTCTAGAGCTTCATTACTAAAGTCTATAGCTATGTTGATGGAGTCTGTAACATAGCTTTGGACTCTACTAGTCTAGCTTCAAACTTAGTCTATAACACAAGTTTATAATATAGTATAAAATACAAAAAAATGTGCATATGCCACACAACTAAACACCCTAAGGTGTTTTACACTAGGTTTTTGACTACTACATGCTTCTTGAGAGATCATATCCATAACACTCATTATTGGACAAATATTCAACAAGTATATGGTTTTTGATACAACCTAAACCTAAAAGTCATTAGGCAAACCTTTTTCCTTTAACATTCTCATTTCCATCTCTTGGATGGTCCTATTCTTCCTCTCAGCCACACCATTTTGCTATAATGTATACATGGTTGTAAATTACTTCTTAATGCCATGATAATTGAAAAAATTCATGAAATAATTAAATATATACTCTCCCCCTCTATCCATCCTCAAAATATTTATGTAGTGGCCACTTTGCTTCTCCACCATGGCCTTAAATTGCTTGAAGGTTTTAAATGCTTCCAATTTGTTATTCAATAAATACACCCATATCTTCCATCTAAAATCATCTATGAATGTCATGAAGTATACATTATTAGATAGTTATGGGGTCTTCATTGGACCACATAAGTCTAAATGCATCAGCTCTAAAGGAGCTCTAACTTTCTAAGATTTACCCACAGGAAATGTACTCCTATGTTACTTCCCCAATATTCATCCTTCACACACTCTATTTGGATGTTCTATAAGGGGAAACCCTTTCACCATTTTCTTCTTGTAAATAAGGTTCATTCCTCCAAAGATCAAATTCCTATGCCTTAGATGATAAAGATTAGACTCATCTACTATTATTTTGAACATTGTTATGAGCTCACTTTACATTCTCAACAAAAACATCTGATTGCTTGTGATTTTGACTATTACAATCTACCTATTATAACTACTCCTATAAAATATGATGCATTTTCCATTTTTAAATCTAACATTGTACCTATTTTGGATAAACTAACCTATGCTAATTATGTTGTGCTTTAACTCAAGCATATAATAAGCATCTTGAATTTGTATTTTATCACCTTATTTGGTGTGAATAGATATGCTTCCTTTTCCCATAATGGGAACCTTCTCATTATTTTCCATCTTCACCTCTAATTTCATTAACTCATCAATGTGGTTGAACATATATTTTTTCCCACTCATGTGGTTGCTATGACCACTATCTAAGTACCATGTTTCTTTACCACTTTGCTTGATAATGTTGCATGTTATGAACAAGATTCCACCTTTATCATTCATATTAGGTTCAGCCTCTTATGTTTTGGAAAAGTTTGAATTCTAATTATTCATATCATACTCCTTTCTATACTCACTAGCATAGTATCCATACCTCTTATAATAATAGGATTGGACACTCGACTTGTCATACCTTTGTGTACATCTTCCTCTAGAAGTGATATTTCTCTTTCCTCTTCCTCTTTCATGCGATTTTTGATGGCTATGCTTTACACCTTCTTGACTATTGCAATTTATTTGTCTTCATCTATTGTTTTATCCTCTCCCCCTTCCTTTCACAATAATATTTGTCTTAAATGCTTTCTCATGGGAAGAGTTGGCTAGCCTATTCAACATTTATTCATGGGTTTGCAAGGAACCCATTAGCTCATCCACCATTATTTTCCTCGAATCCTTTGAATCTTCTTTTGAAACCACTATAGGGTCAAATATGATTGGAAGGATCCTCAACACCTTCTCTATGATCCCATGATCTTCAAGGGTATCACCACATGTCTTCATTTGATTGAAAATATTCATTGTCCTTGTGAAGAAGTCATTGATAGACTAATTCTCATTTATTGGTAGGGTCTCAAAGTCCCTTCTTAAGAGATAAAATTTGACAAGCTTCACCTTTTCACTTCCTTGATAGGCCTTTTACAAAATGTCCCATGCTTATTTTTAATGGACAACTATTGTTATCATAAGAAAGATTGAATCATCTAATGTCATTTATATGTAATTGATTGCCTTGGCATCCTTTCTCCTATTCTCTTTCAACACATTTTTTTATGCTTGGATTAATGCATTAAACATTACCAAGTCTAAAACCTAATTATATCCACCTTCAACCAACTCTCATAGATTTTTAGATTTGAATATAGTCTTCATCTTGATTCTCCACACATCATAGTTCTTTCCATCAAATGTAGGGGGTTGTTACCATGAATCAAAAATACCTAATACCATGTCTAAATGGGCTTACAACCTACGGGATCTAATACCACTTGTTAGTAATGTGTAAGACCATGTGGGTTAAATAGGAATCCTAAACACATGAATTACTAAGCTCCTGACTAATCTTGAAACTTTTAAAAGAATGTTGCAAATACACTAAAAACACATGATAAAAATAAAAAAATAGGGGAGGTATAGGTGTATATTAAAATACATAACTTATTGTATTAAATTCACTCAAAACACCTACTAAAAAATGACTAAAAACATAAACTAATATAGCTACAACTATTCGTGAAAAATCATAAAAAGTTCACTTTTGTTTTCTACTTTTTTCTTTTATTGGCTACTTAGTAGTTTATAATTTAATATTGCATTCTCTAGGTTCTATTTGCTCACTATTTTATCTATTTTCTTACTTACCCTAGTTTCTACAATGTATTGCTACTCTTTTATTTTTTTTCATTTTATTCTTTAGTTGTTGTTATACCTTTGACTATTATTTCATCAATATTCTCCATGTTATTTTCTCCATTATCTTCTACACTAGTTGTTACTATACCTTTGTTAGTTGTTGCATCTATTTTTTTATACACATTCTTCTGCATGTTTTCTATTACTTTTTGTTCACTTCTGATAGTTGTACTTACATATTTTTCACCTACCACAAGATTTCCCCCCAAACTCCAAATGACACCCAAAAATTCAAAATTCAAATCACTGTATTAAATTCTGATGGTGGTTGAAACTATTGAGTGTGGACTGAGGAGGTAGGTAGGAAGTCAATGAATAAAATAATATTTTATAAAAATAGAGATATCTCTCTTTGTTTCACTTTGATTGATTGATCTTGCTTTATGATAGATAAATGTTTACAAGTGCCTCCATTTAAAGAGGTCTTATTACTATATTTAGAAACCACTAACATCGACCTACTAACAAAAATTAAATGTTGTCCTAAAATAATTATTGAATAAATAAATTATAGAAGGAATAAATTATATATTTCCAATATATATGATCGCAAGGTGAGGGCCGAGCCTTGCTTTCACTAGTTTTTTTTTTATTGAAAATTATGGACTAGCTACGAGTCATGACTCAAACCTAGGACCTTCCCAAAGTAAAAACATACTTTTTTATATTTATCTAGCATGAAAAATTCTTTTCATAATTATAATGGTTATTATCATAAATAATTCTTCTCATAATTATGATTATCATTCATTCTTTTACATGGTTTCTCAAACTCAATTTTCAAAAATAAGACTTGATTCCTTATAGGAAAAAATTGACTATTATCATTAAAAATGACACCACAAATACAAGAGAGGCAATGTTTAAAATTAATTATAAAATCATAAAAAATAATGTAGAGTGATGGCAAAGGATTAGTGGACCCTGCAAGATGTTTGGTTAGTCTCTATAGGTCAACTACAATAAATGGCACTTTTGGAAATAAAATGTTAGCATTAAAAAATGACACCTCAAAGACAAGAGAGGCAATTTTTAAAATTGATGATAGAATCATGAAAACCAATGTAGAGTGATGGGAAAGGATTAGTAGACCCCACAAGATGTTTGGTTGGTCTCTATAGGTCAACTACAATAAATGACACTTTTGGCTAGGAATGGATCTATCACTTAGAGACATGCTACATGTTCACATGGCTAAACATGTAATTAAAAATAGGATACATATTCACCCATGATTAAACATGTTACTTTCATCAAGCCATATATTCATCCATAGTCGAACATGTCACGTATAGCCAGCTACATGTTCACACATAACCAAACATGTCACTTACAACCTATGTTTCTCTGAGTTTCTAGGATAATTGGACACATTTCCAAGATGCCATTTCCTCTCCATGTTTATGTCCATGAAATTTCTATGATGGCCCTAGAGGGAATGGGAGGAAACCCTCTAAAACATGGCTTATGATAGGTTAAACATTCAACCATGGTCAAAACACCACTTACAAACTAATTATGTCATCACCCATGGTCAAATGCCACTTACAAGAGATGCAATGTTTAAAATTGATTATAGAAGCACAAAAAACAATTTAGAGTGATGGGAAAGGATTAATGGACCCTAAAATATGTTTTTTTGGTCTTTATAGGTTAACTGCAATAAATGGCACTTTTAGCTAGGAATGGATTTGTCACTTAGAGACATGCTACATGTTCACATGGACAAACATGTAATTTACAATAGGATACATTTTCACCCATAACTAAACATGTTACTTTCATTAAGCCATATATTCATCCATATCTGAACATGTCATGTATATCCAGTTACATGTTCACACATAACCGAACATATCACTTACAATCTATGTTTATCTAATTTTTTGAGATAATTAGACACATTTATTGGATGCCATTTCCTCTCCGCATCCATGTCTATGAAATTTTAGTGATGTACATAGAGGTAAGGGGAGGAAACCCTATGGAACATGGCTTATGATAGGTTACACTTTACCCATGGTTAAAATGCCACTTACAAACTGACTATGTAATCACCAATGGCCAAAATCATTCTTATGATATGGAAATAAACCACTATAAAAGAGATAAGAACTTGAATTACCCCTTTGTTATATTTTTAATTTTTATTTACCATAATTTTGTGTTGAAGATGATAGACATATAATTGGTATGCTTTGAGATCATCTAGATTTGAGTTCGCTAGTTGCAACAAGTTGTTGGAAGTGATATCGTAGAGAAATTATAGTGAATTTAAGTGTAGAATAAGCAAGATAGGTGGTTTTAGATGTTTAATATCAACTAAAATTGACTTATGAGCTTGTAACCTTTAATTTTGACAATAGTGTAAGGATTCACAACCCCACTTGTTGGAGTCTTCACTTATATTGGATTTTCCTGGGGTAAATCTAATGTAGTTTTACTTATGTGTTTGTTGTAATTATTTCTTTCTCCATGTTAGGATTTCAATTTTTTACTTCCATCACTAAATTATACATTGTTATAATGGATAACCAAGTGAATTATGGTTCAAGGTATCACTACCAAACATGATGAATACATTATATGGATCTTCAATTGGTGAGGTTCACTTCTCAACTAGTAACATGTGTTTTTTAGAAGGCACACTATCATACATTCAAATATTTTTAGAAGGCATGCATTCAAAGCTTGGACGTAGAGAAACTCTCTTGTGAGGTTATGTCAGATAGTGATTTTGGTGACCTGAGGATTACAACTAATTGTGTGAGAAATTACTATATCCCTAAGAATGGTAAAATCTAATTGCTTGACCTCTATGTACTCAACAAGATGGGTTGTTCTACCTAATTATATCAGGTTGTAGTTACACACCTATCTTTCAAATAAATTGTGAATATATTAATTGTTATACAATTTATCATGACTTTGGGCCCTAGATTACCTCTTATTTATTAAGTTTTTGGTTTATGATGCCTTGTTAATAGATATTATTATATGATATTCCAATCTTATAAATCTCAAATATAAACTACAAAACACTAGTAATTTTAGTATTAACAATGACTAAATATGTTGGAGCACCAGTAATAATTTATTGTACTCATCATTAAAGGGAATTTATAAAATAATAGAAATATGGAGGAGAGCACAATTGAAAACTATGTTGTAAGAACTTCTCTAAAAATATATGATATGCTTATATTGGACAACCATCAGAGCCTAGTGTATGGTTGAGTTGTCTAATGGTTGGGTGATATTATTGTACTTACAGGTTGTTCTATACCTTATATACCAATGTAATAATATGGCCCTTAGGCATACATGAACTAAGAAACTAAGTAATTTTTTACATATAAATACCCCATTGGTGTGCACTTTTAACATTTTCTACAGTTTTTTTGCCAAATAAAATTGAGATCCATGTTACATAAAGTCAACAGCTAGATATAAAAGTACACTGGTCTTGTTTGTAAATGGTTTATTCTTTGAACACATAGTTAGAATTGTCTTTTTAAGATAAAAGGATATTTAAAAAAATCTTGATGTCCTCTAGTATGGGTGTATTTCTAGAGGTATTGTCTTACAACTTTCTAGCATATAATAAGTCATCTATTATTTTCTCTTGTTGTGTATCAAGTACATGTTTCCCTTAATATTGATGTAGGAAATTTATAAACCTAAACCAATTCAGTTTTTTGGGATATCTTTCTAACATTGAGCACCATTATAATTCAAAGAGCACAATGCCTTCAAAGTTAACAAGATTCTATCAAAACATAGAGAAAATATAAACAATCTAAAAGAAAAACCTATCCAAACTTGGTGATTAATGAAACACATGATTACAATTTTTTTTCATCCTCATACAACTATCCAAAAGAACATAGTTCATCAAATTATCATTATGAATATAACCTTTATAAATAATAATAATAATAATAGGTTCCATGTACAACAAGCACAATATGGATGGCAAGATCATCATTTAGGGTAGGTTTAACATGCATGCCAATAGTTTTGTCTGAATCATGATCAATAACAAAATCTATTTGAGTAGGTAACTATTTATCAGTGGTACTGAGTAGCTATGACATGACTACTTACTAAATGTCAACAACATAAAGATGAATAGTCACAGGTTGCAAGTCCTCTTCTACCAACTTAGGTTGATGGACATAGTACACAATATTTTATAGTAACTAGGTATCAAACTGACTCCTAATACCACTACCAAATTTTGGAATCATTGAAACCTATCCCTTATATCATATTATTTGGTCCACCATAACATGGAGACCACTTTAACATTAGGGTTAAGTTTTTCAACTTTCAAACATGGGTCACTATTATGATAAGTTCCTTACATGTAAAGTATAACAAATTTACACTTATGTTTACCTATTTTGTTACTTAATTTAAATTTACTTAAGAAACATCTTGTTTCTTCTTCACTTGACTATTTTAAATCTATCATGGGGATAATCATGGTTGTCAAGTATTTTGAAGTAAGTTAACTGAGTGCAAATGCCACATTATTGTAATTTTGGCCCAAACTATTCAACAAAATTGCTTTTGCATCTTCTTCTTCAAATTTTATTCTTATCTCTCTTAACATCTTTATTAGTCACATTGGTACATTTCTTGACTAGACTTGAATATGTTGTTATACATTTTAAGTCTAAATTTGCTTCAAAGATAACTTTGCATTTAGATCTTTTGAACCAAATACTTATTTAGTTCAGAAGTATGATTTTTTTACTTAGTTAGGTTTAGATGTTGTAAATCAAAGTCTTCCATGTCAAGCCTTATAATTGATCAGGGTTTATTATCTCTACTCTACCATTCTATTAATTAGCTTATTCGATGTGATTTAATTTTGTCCACTCACAATACCCCAAAGATTTATAAAACACTAAATGTAATTAGATTTTCACTTTCAACATGTGAAAGTTAATATCAACTTTTTTAATTATGTTTTCCATTTTCAACAAAATCTAAGTTGTAAATGGGAAAGATAATAAATATCTCCAAGAATAGTTTGATAATTTGACACTAATAATTTTGATCTGGGTTGTCATAATTGGAGCTTGAAGTCTTTCATGATTTTTAGGCACCAAATAAGATTTCTAATGATTGAAAATTATGTCAAAAATTGATCATTTATTTTGAAAATTTGTCTCCTACCACTGATCATAACTAATAGTAGCATTTAGTGTAGACTTCCATGTTGGACATTGACCCTCATTGGTCCCCATTCCATTCTCTATCACCTTGCCCCCTTCATTGACCTTAACTACTATCATTTGGCTTAACTAGGATTGTTAAGGCACTAGTGGGCCCCCCCAATGCAGTCAGTAGGGGATGAAGGTTAATAATGAAGTTATAAGAGTGATCTTCTCATTATTTTCAAATCATAATCAAAATTGTGAGCTCTAGAACTCTTCATGGTTCTATTAGGATCCCTCATCCTCACCATATTATAGTCATGCTTAGTTAGGCCCTTCAACACTATTGAAAATGGTTTATAGCTTATCCCAACTAGGTAAGTTATATATCCAAATGTTTAAGAATGTTTGGAATATTATTTATTCAAATGTAAATGCACCAGCTATGACCAAATACACTGGCCTTAATAAGCTCCCTTTGGCTTTATACTATAAAGGGTTTTGAATATTTAGAATTGACCCCTGATTATGTGTTCATTCTTCCTCTTGACTACATTGGAAAGGTGGGTGAAACACCTTAACAATCATGGTTAACCTAGAATACATGGGGTTGGGGTTAATGTCATTAAATGAATAATGCATTCAATGAATTATATGTAACATATTCTAATTAAACAAACTAGAAAAATAAAGTATGCGTTAAGTGAATGACTATGCCCTAACTAATCATTAAATACTTCAAGTAAGAAATAATATACTTGACATAAAACAAACTATTACATAATTAATCATTAATTCCTTTAATCAGTCAATAATATAATTAACATAATACTCCTAAGTTTTTCAGTGATAATTTGACTAATATGAAGGATGGTCATGCATAATTGTTTATTGTGAGATTGAAAAATACTTATTGTGTTCATTTTTATTGATAACCCAATCAAGTTAATAATATAAGGCTCATGGAAAACCATTGACTACTTAAACCCCCTAATGGTATACCTATTTGGGAATGATTTTAGGATCTCACCCTATTATGTATTTGAATGTGCATCTATCTTTTGTGAGTCAGAAAATTTCATTAAATGGTGAAATGAATGGATGTTTCTAATGTTTAATTTCCTATTACTAATGCAAAGATTAACATAAGTGGTGTATATCTTAGTACTATGTTTCTATTTGTGTTATGTTTCTTATTGATGGCTAAAAAATTTTATCTCAATAAACAATGCCCTATGGGAAGCTTTATAAATGTGAGACCGAATTTGCAGTATGTGAAGTGACCTCTAGGATTTTAGAAGCTATCTCTTCAAATTAATTGGGGATAAAAAGGTTAAGAAGGAAAATGCAAATAAAAATGAAACAAACTAAGGTGATGCACCAAAATTCTTGATGTACTTATTCCTAGTATTGCATTAAATAACTTGAATCCTTAAAATATTATAGATAATTTAAAATATCATGTACATGATTTAAAGGCTACAATATGAATAAAAAGCCAACACTATAGAATCAGAGAACAAAAATCACAAATAGCAATTGATTCCACATAAATTGACATAGAACACCACATCCTCTTCATTGGTAGACATAAAACAAGATATGAGAGGCCCAAAGGCATAGTAAAAAATATTTAATCACTTTTATGAGGGGCACCTATTGAGGTATTAAAATGGAAAATAATGACAACTACTATTTCTATTCATAAAGTAAACTATTACAATGGTTGTTCTCTAATAACAATTGTAAAAATAAAATTAAAAACAACTCCCCCATTTTAAAAAAGAAAATATCCATGAATATATAGGTACAGTGGCCTCACAAGGATATGACACCTAGAACCTAGCACTCACACTAATGATGAGGCCATTACAACCAAATAGGGATATTTGACTCATGAGTGTAGTTGGTCTTCAAAATACTAGATATGGCACAACTATTGATGCTTCATAATCCCCGTGATACTTAGAAGAAGCACCATGGTGATGTGTGTCTCCCTTTGAACTACCTTCTAGAATTTTTGATAAGAATGGGGCCCACTTCACCCAACTAATGGAACTGCTTGAAGCTCTGATAGGAAAAAATTTGCTCTCAAGGAGTGTTGGGATGATGTTTGGCATACTGAGGAGCAAGGATTCTCATTTGAGGCCCTTTTATCACTTTTTAATTGGCAGTGTGCAGATCAACCATGTGGTAAGTTAGCACTACTTTTGGGGAAGTCGAGAGCTCCTTTGCAAAGAATTAGTATGGGGGTACCATGTGGAAGGTTCACTTCCTTTTTATTATAACCACACAGTGGGCCCTATAGAGTAGGAATTTGACTCAAGAGAGGATGGTTGGTATCGTGTTAATTCTAAAACAAAAACAAAATGAAAGCAACACACTAACTAGCATAACATCTCTAGGCCTAGTCACTAGGGGGAGCTTAGTGAGTGATAAAAATTTGAAAACACAAGTAGAAATGGAAAGAAATGAGAAATATGAACACAAAACACTAATTTCTTACCAAATCTTGATTTCTCCAAAAGGCTCCTTCTTTGGCATGTTTAGCTTGTGCTTCAAGAGATCTTCATCAATGGAGTGTGGCTACCTTCATCTCCTCTTGGCACCTTTGGCTTATGATGGACTTGGCTCAATATTTGGACATAATAACACTACATCAAGATGTGGTTTTAAGCTATTTGGGCATGGTAAATTTGGCTTAAAAGAGCTTAAAATTTAATGGGTAAAGCCTCTTATTTATAGAATTTGGAAAATGACCAAAATGAACCCGAACCATCCATCTCAAGATGAAGATGTGTCACTAAGAATCCATTAAAGTTTTGAGAAAAAATTCAATAAATTCCCTCATAAATATTTGGGATAGAGAGGTATTAAAGAGGCATGGAAGGTCTTAATGAGGCGTGGGAGGGCTTGATGAGATATTTTATGCATTTATGGCCTAGGGATGTCTTTCCAAGAAATGATGTCATTTGATGATGTAGTTATTCAATATCAATTTCTAAAAAGAAATATTCAAAAAGATACATGGAATTCTTAATCAGGCTCATGATTTGAATTAATTGTCTTTACGCATGATTAGTCAACTTTGATGCAAATTATGGTAATTGGTGCACAAATTAATCAAATTGGTCAGAATGCCATTTTATTGGCTCAAAATTTGACTAGATTGGAATTGGAAGTTGATGTTAGATGTGTTGGAATCATTATCCCATTTAGGATGTTGTTAACACAAAATAATAAATTCATGTGTCTCGTATAATAAATTTGGTATAAAAGAGCAATCTAGACCACCCAAGTGCGAAAATGTCATTTTGACTTGAAATGATCAGATCAAAGTTAGTTGCCTCATAAATTATATTACCGCATTTAATGATATTCTAGCCAAAATCAGCACTTGAATATGATAGGTTCAAAGATTTCAATGTAATTTAGTGTTTTTAGGCCAAATTGTGCATTTTGATAGAAATTGGTCAAAATCTTGGTTGGAGGTTATTGGTAGCTAGTTTTAGGTGTCTACAGTTTGCCCCTATTTGGCAAGGCATTGTAAGATAAGTATAGTAACATCTTCTCAAAGAATGAAAAGGTTTTTCATGCCTATAACTTCAATGGTAATGGATGAACTGTATGATGCCCCCTCGAGGGAATGGTTTCACAAGTAGGTTGGCAAACGGTCCCTCAAAAGAAATAAGCAAAATGAGGGGACCAAATATAAGATGATAATGGAGTGAGAACACAATGAGTTTTAAAAATTAGTCAAAATCATTAAGAATGCAAGTGGGATGGTGTATAATGGTTTTCTTAAAAGTGGTTATAAGCATTGTACCTCAATAATGGCAACATGGTATGATAACACAATGATTTGCCTAAAGATGGTTATAATCATTGACAGGATGGAGTTGCCCCAGTTAGGATAGACAAACAAGATAACAACATGCCCCTGTTTGGTAAAAAAGAAAGTAAATTTGGTGATAACACAATGATTCACCCAAAGATGGTTATAATCATTTATAAATTCATATGGGATGGTGTACAATGATTTTCCCATATGTATTTATAATCATTGGACCTTGATTATGGCAAATGGGATGTAGGTAACTTGATACAGAGGATAAAGATGAATTGGGATAACTTGCTAGTAGAGAGATGCTCATCTAAACTAACAAAGGTTAAAATTATTTCATTTGTTAATTACTCTATTTGGTACATGCTAATGTTGGTGTTGAGGAGATGTTGATGCCTCTATTACTAAGTAAATTTCCTAAACTTGATTTTTGTTGTAGCACTTGACATTAGGCATCATGATAGAACACCATGAGGTAGTGAAATCTAACATTCAAGGGAAAATAATGCACCAATGATAAAAACCTTGATGGCAATGTAGACATATGAATGTGGATAGATTCAAGTATAAATGCATATTGAATCACCCAATGAATGCACATAGAATGAATCAAGGCAACACTATGAAAATCAAACAAACAAACACATGAACAAAAAATAAAACAAATAAGCAAAGAAACAAATAATAGTTAGTCCTAATGTGAGTATAAACATGACTCAAACCTATGTGATGAACATTGCCCCTATAAAATAGGTAAAAACTTAGCAAACAAACATGACTGGGGGAATAAAAGAAAAGGAAGGGGGTGGTTGAGTTGTCTCCATATGTGCTAGGAAAATAGATGATGCCTACATAGTTCTATGGATGTAATATCTAACAAAAAACTTAGGCCAAATGTAGTTCTCCTAGGAAATGGGAAGAAAATGATAACTGATGAAAACAAACATGATAGATGTGATAGAAGAATAGGAATGGTCTTGAAAAATGACAAGTGTGTGAGATAAAAGGCCAAAAAGGATGGGGAAACTAAGGAACAAGTGATTTTCTTGTGACTTAGTGATGGTTTTTAGAATCCTTAAGGCAAATAAGTGGTCAATGTTTGTGGTTTTTATAAACATTTTTATGAATGTTATTGGAATTTTCTAGGTATCACAACTCGATCAAGAATGATGAGACACTAAATGGTTCAATCTTGCAAAATGGTGAGAGCACTGCTTAAGATGCTCATAAAACAATGAGATCATGGTTTAAGTTACTCACAAAATAGTGAGAGCATGTCTTAGGTTACTCATAAAATGGTGAGAGCAAGGCTTAGGTTTCTCACAAAATGGTGAGATCGTTGCTTAGGTTACTCATAAAATGGTGAGAGTGTGTCTTAGGTTACTCACAAAATAGTGAGAGCATTGCTTAAGTTGCTCATAAAATGGTGAGAGCATGACTTAGGTTGCTCACAAAATGGTGAGAGCATGGCTTAGGTTTCTCAAAAAATAATGAGAGTGTGGATTAGACTGCTCATAAAATGGTGAGAGTGTGGTGGAAAAGGGTGACTAAGCTAACCTCAACAAGTATTGAGCACTGCTTACATAGTCCTAAGATAGGACCTCAAGTCACTGTAGTTCTACCTTACAGTAGAGGAATCTAACTAATGTATCAACTAATTCAAACAAAATAGGCATAGTTCATATATAGGTGTAGTAAAACATAGGAAATGGCTGGTTGGTACATTAAGGCATGATAAACAAGTGTTTCCCCTAGTTTGCCCATAGGTGGTTATAACTAAGATACAACAACATAGGTCAATGATACTAATTTTCCCAAAGGTGATTATAATTAGTAGCAAGATTGGTGAGACACTAATTTTCCCATAGGTGATTATAATTATAAATACTTGATAGAGATAATGGAACAAGAAATGAAGGATGCAACTGCCAAACTGTTGCTTACTGCTCTAAAATACTATCTCAATCTGGAATGTGTGAAACAACTATTAAAACTGAATCTGAATCCTTTTGTTGAATTTAGATCTAGAATGAATTGAATAGAACCAAGGACATAGGACCGATTAGGGTGGGAAAAAACAACTTGGTTGATGGGAAGGTATGGTAAAATAGATAGGCAATAAGAAAAAGTGATAGGTTGGTAGGATGATAGGACAGTAAAATGGTATAGTACAAAGAAGAACACTCATAAAATGATACCACTTGAAATAGTCCTTATAGACAAAACACTAATTCACTCAAGTGTAGTACCATTTAAGGTGGATAATGTTCATTGGCTCATAAAGTTCATGTATATCTAGTGGAAAGCTTGTATGCTCTTGTTCCATAGTTTGTCATAATGATGAAAGGGCCAACCCAGTTAGGTTTGAACTTACCTTTGTGTTTCTTTTTTATTGTGGTATTCTTTTGGTATCCTTTAAGGAAAAGATCACCAAGTTTAAATTCTCTATGTTTCACATGCCGATTGTATTGACCTCAAAGTTGATTCTAATAGGCTTGAATATTGTTCACCACATCTATGCATTTCTCATCAAGTAACTCTAGTTCTTGTAGGTGAGCTACTTGATAATCATTACTATCTAGGACATACTTGAAAGAAATACATAGAGAAGGAAACTCGACCTCAATGGGAAGAATGGCTTCAGTACCATAAACAAGTCAATATGGAGAGGATTTTGTGGGTGTATGGTGATTGGTACAATATGCCCAAAGGGTGTGGAATATATAAAGGTGCCAATCATGATTAGCATCATTGACAATCTTTTTAAGAATGTTAACAATTATTTTATTTGATGATTTGGCCTAACCATTACCTTGAGGGTAATATGACATGGAAAAGTGTTGCATGATGTTATATTCAGAACATAGCTTTTAGACATCCTTATTTTAAATGATCCTCTATTATCATATATAATATTGGAATGGATACCGTAGTGACAAATGAGATGGTTGAAAATAAACTTGAAAAATTGCTTTCCAATCACATAAGTGAGGGGTGTACCTTCAATCGACTTAGTGAAATATTCAATGGTGATAAGGATATGTTTATGGTTGTTGGATGAGTTGATATTGATCTTCTCAATTAGGTCAAGACCCCATGTAGCAAATGGCAATGGTGTTAACATTGGTTTCAAAGTCTTGGCCAGGGCATGAATCAGATTAGCATGCCATTGACACTTGTCATACTTTTTTACATATGCAGCTGCATCTACATACATCATGAGACAATAATAACTAGTATGCAAGATATTTTTGGATAGGACTACCCCACTAGTATGGATCCACATACTCCTTCATGAACTTCCCATAATGCTAGTTTAGATTCTACCAAAGTTAAATAATGAAGTAGAGTTCCATCAAAACTATGGTGCTAAAGGGTTGACCCAAGTAATTTAAATGAGTGGTTTAGTGGGTGAAGGTTTTGGATTTTTTTTGGGATAGGTCATGTGGCATAATGTTGTCATGGAAGTAGTTGTAGAGTTTTGAATACTAGATAGAGCCAAGACCAACAATATCACAAATCATCATGATGGTTGAAGGTTCATGGGTTGGTGCTAACATATTCTTGATAAAGAATTGATACTCTTTAGTTATTTCTATTTTTGAATCAGAAATCTAATAGAGGACATAACATCTATAGTTCTGTACTTACCCTTGGTATGTGCTTAAATTGGATGTCAACAATATGCTACTTGAGAGTGTCAAACATGGCCTTGTATAGAACTAGCTTGTCATCTTTGGTCTGAAAGTGGTTTAAAAATTGATTGATGATTAATTGAGAATCACCATAAACCTTGAAATGAGATATGTTCCATTGTATCACTTGGTGAATCCTTGCAACAAGTTTTTCATAGTCGACCATGTTTTTGGTATAAGAAAAGCTAATCTTGAATGATTTAGGGATTAAATCCCCCTATGGTGTAATAAATAAAAGGCCTACCCCTGATCTATGTGTTGTGAATGATCCATCAAAATATAGCTTCTAGGGCTACTCCTCGAGAGGTGTGTCAATGATGGTCAATATGGATTCATCATAAAATTAGAATGTGAGTGGTTATGTATTAACAAGGGGTGCCTCAACAAGTTGATCTACAAGAACTTACCCCTTAATGGATTTTTGGTTGACATACTCGATGTCAAACTAACTTAGAAGCATGATCCACTTAGCTATTCAGCCTTTTAAATCCATTTTAGATAGTAGATACTTGATCAAATCTACTTTTGAAATAACCATGGTCTTATTGTTTAGCATGTAATGGTGCAGTTTTTATGCTACAAAGGCCATGGCTAAACAAGATTTTTCTATAAGTGTATAATTATTTTTTTACATGAATATTGTATGTCTTAAATAGTACATAGCGTGTTCCTTTCCATTGTCATTATGTTAATCCAAAAGTGCCCCCAAGGCATTGTTATTAGTTGATATATACAATAAGAATGGCTTTCTTGGCATAAGAAGCAACAAAATAGGTGGATTTTCTAGATAGTCCTTTAACTATTGAAAAGAGATCTATTAGTCATCATCTAAGTGAAATATGACTCCTTTCCTCAAAACATGAATAAAAGGATTTCTTTTTTTAGTTAATTATGATATGAAGTGTTGGATAGATTGGATCTTTCCCTACAAATTGTGGAACTACTTCAAATTAGTTGGTAGTTTCATCTCTATTATGGCTTGTATTTTGGATGGATTGACTTCAATGCCTCGATGAGACACAATGAATCCAATCAATTTTCCTGAAGTAACACCAAAGGCACACTTATTAGGATTAAGTCTCAATTTGTACTCACACAGTCTTTTAAATATTTTGTGTAGCATTATTGGATGATCTAGATGATCTGCCCTAGTCTTTGATTTGCTAAGAATGTCATCAACATAATTATCAATAATGTCATGCATCATATCATAAAATATGATGGTCATGGCTCTTTGATAGGTGGTCCCTACATTATTAAGACCAAACAACATAACCTAATAATAAAATGTTCCCCATGGAGTGGTGAAGATTATTTTGTGTTGGTCTTCTAGTGCTATCTTGATTTGGTTGTACCCTAAAAATCCATCCATTTTTGAAATCATTTCATAACCCACTATGGATTTGACTATCAAGTTAATGTTTGGTAATAGAAAGTCATCCTTGGGGAAAGCTTTGTTTATATCACATAAATCAGTATAGATTTTGACTCCTTATAACTTTTTCCTAACTGGCATAACATTGGAGATCCAATTTGAATAGTCGATCGATCGAATACATCATGCTTTTAAGATTTTTTACAAATCTTTCTTAACTAATACAATAATGTGAGGATGCATCTTGTGTAGCTTTTATTTTATTAGTTTGGCATCAAGATTGACCACAAGGTGGTGTAGAACTAAGGCATCATCCAAACCTAGCATATCAGAATATGCCCATGCAAATATGTCAATAAATTCCCTCAAAAGGGCCGTAAGGACTTCACGCTCCTTCTCAGTAAGGGAAGTGCCTAGCTTGATCCACTTTGGGTCATCTAGGGACTCGATGTTAACCTTTGTTTTATATTTCACTAGAAGGTTTGAACCATCTTCAAGGATAGTGGGCAATGATCTAAATTGATTGGTAACATTAGAGTCCTCTATTAGGATTGGCTCTTCAAATTCCCCTAGGCATGATGAATCAAAGTCCCCTAATGGGAGGTTTGGCCATGTAATAAAAACTATTGTAAAATCTTGAAGGATTCAATCAAAATCTTATTTTTCATCAAAATTGAACTTAGACTCATAAATAAGTTCATCATTGGTGGTCTCCTGAGCTATGTTTGAAGAAGGTTGAACACCCCCATCTAATGGTGCCTAAAATAGGTTTTCACCACTAGACTGGCCTTTTTCTTTACTTTTTTGCTAGTCAAAAAGCACCTCAAAGAGTTTTTCACTTTGGTACCTCAATGTTTTAATTATTTTCTTTTGGTTGAGGGTATTCACCTACTCTCCAAAATAAGCTTCTAGATCCAACTTAATTGAGAACCCTGATTTATGGTCCCCCAATGAAACATTATCTCTAAGGCTGAGAAAATCACAAAAAGCCTCATCATTTTGGAACTCATCAATTGACACATTGGACTCTTATTGGTCCTAATATATTAGTTGGGAATAATACAATGGTAGTGGGTTATGAAGAATGATTGGTTTAAGGGTACAAATGGAATGAGTGTCAAACAAGTTGATATTAGTTAGGTCATCAAAAAGTATATGATCAAACTTTACTTCATTGTTGGCATCCTCATCACTATTTGATGGTGATGGAACATGAGTAAGGTATATGGGTTCACCCCAAGGTAGTTTAAATCCAATTTCATAGGGCCCTTTGTATTTGGTCATGGAAATTGGCTCAAACACTCCTTATTGGTTTGGTCTAAGGCCTCTTCCTTCATAGTCATGATTCTTCATGATCCTACTGGGATTAGGATACTTTTCATTTTCATAACAATCAGCCTACTTATCATTATAAAACCATGTTTCATCCCATTTAAGAGGGTCCTATTCTAGGCTAGATGCTGGTACAAATGTGATGGGTCTTGAACTATAGTCTTTACCTTTGCCCTTTTATTTCCATTCTAGATGAAGTGGCTTAGCTTTAGGTCTTATAATGGACTTTGGGTTCTATGGAAGGTTTGTGATATGAAAGGTATCATGGGTTAAATACACTCTTGGGCCATTGTATGAGATGGTATAATGATTGGATATCTCAAGAGGTGGTATGTGGGAAAGGGGATCAAGAGTTTTAGGATCAATGCAGTTGTCCTCTAGTGAATCAAGGAGTATTGCCTTTCCCTTATCTTGCTTGGCCACATATTCATGTTGAAATGATAGTTATAACTTTTAAACTCAGCCTCTAGGTGTTTGTAGTGGTCGTATGGATGCAAATATTTAGGTATACAAACTTCCATCCTTGAATGGGAGAAATTGATACATTGGTACAATGTCAATGTGACTGCATGAATTTCATATAACCAAGGTCTTCCCAAAAGCATATTATATGACAAATAAATATCTAACACATGGAAAAATGTATCATGGGTAAAGGGTCCAAAGATAATTGGTAAATAGATGGTGCCTTATGATTCTTGTTCTTCATTATCATTGGATTTGATGGTTATAGTCTCTACTTAAAGATATACCATTATATACCCGAGAAGCCTGATGAGATTTAGAGACACTATGTTTAGACCTGATCCATTATCTATAAGGACATGTTTCAATTTATGCCACTTTATGCAAACTTCAATGTACAAGGGATTGTTATGCAATAGGCTAAGGGATGACATATCTCTTTGGTTGAAAGTGACCTATTGGGATGGATCTAGGTGTCCAACCAAAGGTTAGAATTTATCAAGGGATATGTCACTTGAAACTATGGATTGGCTAAGGACCTTGTTTAAAATATCCTTGTGGATTTTTGATGTATGCAAAAATCTAAAATGGAGATTTGTGTGGGCATATTTTTCAATTGTTCCACAATGTCAAACTTATTCTCTTGGTCAATGTTAAATGGCTTATTCTAAGGTAAAAGGATCAGTTGAATGATGGGTGAAGTGGTAGATGGTTGTTGGCCTGGGATGGTAATATTTGACCTCTGAGTTATGATTGCACAATCAGGATTAAACACAAGACCATGATTTCTAACAAATGAAAGTGATTATGGGGGACCAGATAGGATAAGTCTCAGTTGTTAGTGCACTTATGTATTGTCATGAGGCAATGACAAGTTATCAGTATAGGGTCCAAAATTAGTAATCCTTGCTTGTTGGTATGCATGTATGTGGTCCCAGGTTAAGGAGGGATTATTAAAGTGAGTTGGTAGATTGGCATTGTTTAGAAAAGGTCTTGATGGATTGGTATTTGGTCTTGGATTGATGGAGATGGTGTTAACATGACTTGTAATATGACCTACAACCCTATTGTAGTCATGTGTAACTGCATGATAGGTCTGTTGGTTGTTTCCATTCTGACTTTGGCTCTATCCATTATTTGGATGTTATTTATTCTACTATTGGTGATTTTGTAGATTTTGTTGATTCTGATGGTTTGGCCTTGGTTATTGAAATTGTTGTTGGTATTGTATTGGTCATTTTTTTTGTTGTTTAAATTATTACGGTTGTTGGTTGTTATGTTAGGGAAAGGGGTTTTGATAGATTCTAAGGGTCTAATTAGAAGTAGAAGCACCACCATCCAATGTTTTTTCCCCATTCTCCAACATATTTTGAATCAAATTTTTGATTTGCATGCAAAGGCACAAATTATGTCCATTAACTTGATGATATTAGAAAAATTCATTTTGATGGTATCAATCAGGATAAGGAATGCCCTAAGGATAATGTTTTGGTATAGGCAAACTAATTAGATTAGCAGTGGTAAGCTTGGGAAACATAAATTCAATAGGATCTCCAAGGTCACTAAAAAAGTGATGAGTAGGCATTATTCTCCTTAGAGGATGAGCTTGTAATGGAAAAGGTTACTGCATTTGTTATGTGGGCCTTGACTATTACGCTTGTTGCATTAGCTACAAAGTTTATGGATTAGGAGTAATTTGTATATGTGGTGTGGGTTGAGTAGATGGTGTTTTTATAATTTGGACATGTCATGATTCTATTACTCCATTTCCAACAACATTTTTATTGTGGTTAAATTTCCTTGGTCTTTCATTGTTATTAGCCTATGTTGGTTGTGACACTTGCGCTTGGACTTGATGTTGGTTTTGTGTATTTCCTAGATTGGTAACTTGATTTTGATTGGATGAGGTAAGCTTGATGATATTTTTATTGATAAGGTCTCACTTGATCAACAAACCTTTATCAATGATCTCATTAAAGGTATGCACACATTGTAGTTCCAGATGATAAAATATCTCACTGTGCAATTTTTTAGTAAACACATCGGCTAATTGTTTATCTAGTAAACTATGGGTGAATTGACTTACAAGTGCTCTCCATCACTGTAGATAACTTGTAAAACTCTTACCAGCCTTTTTCTTGGCTTGTATCAAGTTGACCAAAGAAATCTTATGTTTGAGATTGTATGAAAAGTGTTGCACAAACTTGTTTGAAAGATCATCAAAATTAGATACTACATTCTTGGGAAACTTTAAGAACCACTCTAAGGCTTGTCTGGCTAGACTCCTTAAGAACAACAACAATATGTATATGTCATTATATGCCACTAAATGGTGCGTAACAAATAATTTGATCAAATGAGCCTTGGGGTCACCTTTCCCCTTGTATTTGTCAAATTTAGGTGGTTCATATCCTGGAAGAAATGGTATCTACAAGTACTCCATGTTAAATGGATAAGAACACACATCATCCAACTTAAACTTTTTATTCTATTTCCTAGCTTGGATGGCAACAATTACATCCTTCATTTGTTACAGTTCTTAGGCTAAGAAATTAGAAGGAATATTAGCTTGGGTAAATGGTTGGGTGGTCACAAGTGGAGCACTTTGACTAGGGTATGATGGAGGTATTTATTGGGTATGTTGATTTATTTGGGGAACAAACCAGGAATATGGATACGTGGATTAGAATACAATTGTTGAAATTGCATTTGTGGTTGTGCAATATTCTAGTTTAGATTGGGCAAGTAGGTCTGAGTTTGGGGATGTTGAGGTTTGGATGGAGTGATATGGATACATTATGCCTATTGGGGTTAAATAGTGACCTATTATTGACTAATAAAACCTTGATGTTGAGGGGGTACTTGTGAACCAAGACCCCATCATTGAACTAGTGGCACATTCTATATAAAAGACAAAGGTTGCCTAATTGGTACTTGAGGAACATGGGAACCTATAGGTTACATGAATCCTTGTTGGGAAGTTGACACTTTTTGAGGATTTAGAATTTTTCATTAACCAATAATTTTATGTTATTGATTAGACATCATTTGGTTATGAATTGGCACATTGGTCTGTGAATAAAGAGGTATGTTTGTTAATACTTGGTGAGGTGGAATATTGGTTGCCCCCTATTTAGATGGCAATATATTCTACCTCTATTATGTTGGCATGTTGGATTGTGCCTATTATGCTGGAATATTACGCATTGCCTATTGAGTAAGATTCATCACATTTTTTGTTGAGGCATGACATTAGTCACTGGTTGACTACCTAATCCTGTTGGTTGAGCATTTGAAGAAGTAGCTAGTTGAGGATTAGTAGCAATAGTTAGTTGAGGTTGGGATGTATAAATTTGTACTCCCTAATTTATAAAACCATTCATGGTGTTAACTAAAGGTACACTTTTCTATGCATTAGTTGTATGTGTACTTACACCACTTTGGTTTGGATTGGACATTGCCTACACATTGTCCACTATGTTTTGCTCAATATTTTGCATAGAAGCAAAAGACACTTATTTGATGGTTAGCACATGAAACAAGTTATCAACTGAACTATTTTATATAAATGGGTTAACACTTTGATTCTCCTAACCATTCAACTCTATTAGCACTCCTGTTGAAGGAACTAAAATCTATGAGAGGCCTACTTGACATGGTCATTTGATTAGAATTACACACTTAGTTCAATTACATTTGATATGCTATTTACATTTGTACAAAGTGATCCTCCATGAGGTCCTTTCCTTTGAAAATCATATTAGGGTCCTGATATGGTGTTTAGACTAGAACTAAAGGATTGTTATAAGAAGCCTAATAATTATAAATTATGTTATGGGGCATTCATACTAGGCTTAACAAATTCTTGTAGGGGAAGGCTATTGGAAACTTGGCCCCTACTTCTATAGCTCTAAATAAAATTTTGTCCTTATTTTCCAATAAGTGATGCTCAAATAGATAAGGATCATATGTGGATGGTGCAGTAACATAGTATGGTTATTGAGGAACTAGTTTCTTAACCATAGGCATCGAAGCTACATATTGTTCTATTTGTTCTTGATCCTGCTCTGAGTATGGAGGTGTGTTTACCAAATAATGATTCAATGGTTCTTGGTTTTGTGCCTCTACTTGAGTATTATAAGATGGATAAGAATATGTCTCATAAGCAACATTATCTACATAGGGGTATTGAACCATTTTTTCTTGTGTAACCATATTAGTAAGTCATAAAATGTACATGAGGCCACTACGAGTGTAGGAAGACATGTTAGGATCCATAATAAATGATTTTTAAAAAAAATAGAATATATTTCTACAAACTCTAAAAAATGAGATGTCTAAAAAGAGGTTCAAACTTGGTCTAACTTGGTCAAACCATCAGTCCCAGTGGGGTGATCCCAATTTATATACCCCCCAATGGAGAGGGGTTGAAGATGATGTTAGGAGATGAATCCTCAAGTCAAATATTCTCTAAATAACTCATGGGAGGTAATGAATTCCCCCTCATAATCCAAGATTCAATGAAATAAATGACAAGTAAAAGATCTTTAAAGGTTGTTTCTAGATAACCCAAGCCATGTGGGTCTTGGGGAGAGCCTTCACAACTTTTCTTCTGCACCTTTTAGACTAAGGCACTTTGCAATGAAGTTATTGATTTTGATCCCAATTTTTTTTTAAAGGGGATGGATGGGAGAGCATACATGCACAACCCCCTATTTACTCAAACAAATCTAATCTAGGAAAATAATGATAAGAACTTTGCAAAAACTTGAAGTGTGTTCAATTTTAAAGCACTAAGTGAAATGTGTGGTGATGTTATATATCCCCTTGGATTTAAGATGTAAAAACTTTTAAAGATTGCACCAAAAAGACTATATGAAGCAATAAGCACCTAATTTTGTTTTAAGCACAAAGTTTGAAGTGTTCAAGACTTAACATGTTATATTTGTTTAAGGAACCAAATACCAAATGTGTGAAAACTATCATGTTCATTTTAGACCAAATTTTAAGTGTGCATGATTTTAACCCCAAATTGATGTGTATGATTAGTTAAAAACACACAAGTTAACTTCCAAACCATCCTTTCAACCTATAAAAATAAGATTAGGACTACCTACTTTGAAGCACTTATGAGATTGAGCAAATAATTTTGTAAAATAAGATCTTGAGGTTGTTTTTTTCACATATTAAAATCCCACTACTCCATAGTACAATCCCATGACTCTACAAATCATGACTCAGATAGGCAATATCACTACTCAAGTTAGTTAAACAGAAAACACAATATCACTACTCAAGCCAACAATCTTGCTATTTAGGTTAACAATATTGTGAGTCAAGTCCATAATCTTGAAATTTAGGTCCACAATCTTGATATTAAAGAAATAAAAATTTCTATTTAGGTTCACAATCCCATAATTGAGAGAGTTTTGGTATTGTCACTTAACCCTAATGGTCTAGGTTAACTGCTAATAATTTAGCTACAATACCATGACTTGGATCGACAATATTTATATTATCAAATAATAGAATTACAATATCATGACTTGGAAGTCATAGGATTGAAATATCACTAATATCAAGTAGCAATATTATAATATCACTATTAGTGATTAGTAGGATTGAAATATCACTACTAGACCTACAAACAGATACAAATGTTAAGCCAAAAATAATTAAAACACAATATCACAACTTGGAATGACAAAGTTGGGACTGTCTTAGTGGTGGGATTAGGGTCCAAAGGATAAAACCATGAATTCATAGTGACAAAACTATGACTTACAAAAAAATGTATTTTTATTCCAAATTTCACTCTCTTTGCTCCCACACTCCAAGATCCTACATGAAAATGGTTAGTAAGTTGCTTGTAGGATCTACGTGATCAAATTTGTGATTCTAGGTCCCACCGAGTGTTCCATTATGTAGACTATGAATTTGACTCAAGAGAGGATGGTTAGTATTGTGTTAGTTCCAAAATGAAAACAAAATGAAAGAAACACACTAACTAGCATAACAGTTCTAGGCCTATTCACTGGGGGGATCTTAGTGAGGAAAAAAACATATGAAAACACAACTATAAATGGAAACAAATTAGAAATATGAACACAAAACACCAATTTCTTACCAAATCCTTGATTGCTCCAAAAGTCTCATTCTTTGGCTTGCTCAACTTGTGCTTCAAGAGATCTTCATCAATGGAGTGTGGCTACCTTCATCTCCTCTTGGCACCTCTAGCTTATGATGGATTTTGATCAATATTTGGACATAATAACACTACATCAAGATGCTATTTTAAGTTATTTTTTCATGGTAACTTTGGCTTAAAAGAGCTTAGAATTTAATGGGCAAAGCCTCCTATTTATAGATTTTGCAAAATGCCCAGAATGAATCTAAATCGTCCATCTCAAGATGAAGATGTGTGGATAAAAATCCATTCATTTTTTGAGGAAAAATTAAATCAATTCCATCATAAATATTTGGGATAGAGAGGAATTAAAGAGGCATGGAAGGTCTTAATGAGGTATGGGAGGGCTTGATGAGATATTTTATGCATTTATAGCCTAGGGATGTCTTTACAAGGAATGATGTCATTTGATGATGAATTTATTCAATATCAATTTCTAAAAATAAATATTCAAAAAAATCCATAGAATTCTTAATTAGGCTCATGATTTGAATTAATTAGCTTTAAGCATGATTAGTCAACTTTGATGCAAATCTTGGCAATTGGTGCACAAATTAATCAAATTAGTTAGAATGTCATTTTATTATCTCAAAATTTGATTGGATTGGAATTGAAATTTGATGTTAGATGCATTGGAACCATTATCCCATTTAGGATGTTTTCAACACAAAATAACAAATGCACATGTCTCACGCAATAAATTTGGTAGAAAAGAGCAATCCAGAGTACCCAAGTGCAAAAATATCATTTTGACTCAAAATGATCTAATCAATGTTAGCTACCTCATAAATTGTATTACCTCATTTAATGATATTTTGGCCAAAATCAGCACTTGAATATGATAGGTTCAAATCTTTTAATGCATTTTAATGTTTTTAGGCTAAATTATGCATTTTCATATAAATTGGTTAAAATGTTGGTTGGAGGTTATTGGTGGAGATTTTTAGGTATCTACAGGTCCCACCCATTATTTCATTAACCAATGTCACTACTCAGAGCCTTGATAAAAATAAACTTGCCTTGGATAAGTGTCATGATACCACGTGTCAAGCTAGCAGTAATCTTAGGCAAGCTAAGAACCTTTTCATGAAGGATGAGCACTGGGGTGTCATGTGAAAGCATCAAAAAGAGATAAGACTTAGCCAAAAATAAAAAAGGAGACCTAAGGAAGAGGAGGTTGATATTCAAATCAACAAACACATCCATGTTGAAAAGCTAACTACCCTAAAATACTAAAAAACATGGATTATGATCCATAGTTCTTGGTGATTTGTAGGGAAATATACCTATGGATCGAAGAACCCAAAAATTTTGGTTTCTTAGACCAGTCAAGGTAAAACTACAAAAAGGGTGATTCCCACCAAAGCTATAACTTATGAAGAACAAACTTCAAAGGCATACACTCTTCTTCTTTAGTTTGAGTCTTCTTATTCAAAGCTTTGAAAGCCCTGTATAAATCAATTATCTCCTTGAAGGAGATGATGTTCAAGCCTTGTACTATCACCTACATCTAAAACTCAAGCTGGGTAAGAGGTTACAAAATGGTCTCCACTTCAAAGATGCTTGGTGTTTGATCAAGAGCTACAAAGATGGTCTATTCATTCTACTTTTTGATTAGCAGATCTTTTATCTTGTCCTTTGAGAGGATCATGTTGTCTATGAGGAATGAGGAAGGGAGTCCCAATTGGACCAGCTATTAAATATGCCCCTTCATGTCCTAGACCACTTTTTCTGTGGCATCCAAAAATACCTTACACTTTGATGCTGCCTTGTTGTAGCTCAAGAATTCATTCACCTTCACCACCGCCTACCTTAGGTCAGCCACCCTTGCTACTTAGAGTATCCAATCCACTATGATATACATATTTTAGACTAAGAGATATGAATCTTGAACCTTGGGGGACATGAACATGAGTACCTAGTCCATAGATGTTCTCACTTGTGCACTTAAATGTTGGGAGTTCATAATGAACCCAAGCACTAGCTTCAAGTTTGTTGTTACATTATTTATTCTCTCCCAATATGAAATGTATAGTTATTGGACCATGGGAAGGATACCTATAGTCTAGGAGTAGGTGGTGATTTCATTCTTCAACTATTGGATTTTTTGATCCTTGGTTGAGGACTCTTGTTGTATCTACTGCTACATCTATTGCCATGCTCTTGTCAAGTACAAGAAACTCTTATGTTTTTGTGTGAGCTCTATTTCCTTTTCATGCAAATTATTTTCTATGGCCTATTTCTCCTTTTTTATGCCATAAATTTTGGCCTTCATCTCTACAATTTGGATCCACAATTGGGCCCTTTGATTAGCTTCCAATTAGAAACTCTCATTTATGATGCAACTCTATAGGTTAGACCTGATCTTTGTGAGTTATGCATCTTTGACCTTGGCCTCAACATTTAGGCAATCAATAGTAGCTCTAACTCTTATGAGTTCCTACTCTTTCATTTCTAACTGATGGCCTACCTTGAGATAGTTTGTGGTGATGGAATTTTGGATTTCTTCCATCAATTTGACCCTATCAGTTGGTCTAGCCTAGCTAAGGTTAAGGCTGATGGCATGTATCGAGTAATCCCCTAGCTTCATCTATTATTAGGGATTGATTACTTATGGTACCATGTGTGCAATCATCAAAAATTATTTTTTAGGGTCAAAAAATGATTGCATATGAGGTGTCGCCAAGGCCTTGGCCATTTTTCCTATTCTCTTTTCTACCTGGGCCTCTGAGGGTTTTCTTGTAGTCTCCAACTATTGGTATAATTACTCTTGTGATTGAATAATTTCCCCCATAAAAGTGGATCCTTATGGAAACTCAAAAGGAAATGTCACTTGCACTATGAAGTAGTATATGTTGTTCCCTTTGGGGTGATCAAGTGAAGGGTCAATGTGGAAGGTGAGAAAGGTGGGAGGCTATAGAGAGGAGTGGTAGGTGATTGTGCCATGATAGATGTACTTATGGTAGATGAAGTTAGAGGAGTGAAAAATAGCACAAGAAAGGATATTGGTTACATGGTTGAATTTATGGAATGTGAAGATGAAGTGAATAATGGAGAAGAAGTGGAAAGTAGAGGGTTATAAAAGCATACCTTCTTGTTTTTTGGCTTAGGAGGAGGGTTAGAAGCTTGTGCCTCAAGGCCGAGCTGAGATGACCCTACCTCAGGCTACCTTGGAGTGGCTTGTTATTTCTATTGGGGAGATGGCTATAGAGGAGGTGGCTAAGAAATAGGATTTTGAATGATGAAAACTTCATCCTCTTTTTTTAAGGGAGTTTCCTCTTCTTCTTTGATCAAAACTTCCCCCTCTACCCGAGCTTCTTCCTCATGGTGCTCATCTTAGAGGTTCTAAAATTTCTCATCAAAATCTAAGTCCTTAAAATTAATCTCTCTTTGGCCAATTTGCTACCTATACTTCCAATAGGCATCCATTTTCTCTTTGATTCAGCCCCTCTAGATGAGCTATTCTCTTAGACCCTTTGTCATGGTCTTTGTAGGATCAAAATCCCAGACTAGTTTTTAGAAGGACTCCCATGGTTGGTGGGTGTCCAAAGGGATCTTGGATAGATCCACATAGTGCTTGATATCATCCTTCATTGGTGACTTATAATCCTCAAAGTATGGTTAGGACTCATGGATGAAGGGGGCAATGGTATTCAGAATAGCTATATGTTTAGTTAGATCATAGTTCCATTAATCATTGATTTGGTCTAGGCCAAGCTTTATTAGCTTAAGTGTAACTGAGCACTCTTATGACCTCTTCATCATTGTAATGTCCCCTCTCAAAAATGGTATGTCATAAAGGGTCCTCTTCTTCTAACTCACATCATACACTGAGTCCACTAAATCAAGAAAGAAAGCTAACTACAGGGCCAAGGTCCTATTTATGAGAAAGCATGGGAGCCATAATGGATCCTCCTTGAAACTGTGGACCTTGATAAATGTAAAATGGGCTCTGAAGAACTAGTCAACTAGAATATTTCAGCTAGTGAGCCATGTTTTTTGGTGGTCTATCACTCTAAAGGTAATAGCCTCCTAATAAGGTCAATCAAGACTGAAGATAGGAAGCACTCTACAACCTCATGATAATCCTATGTGGATGACACGATGTGGGTCCAGGTGGATATGGGGATCACCATGTGAGAATACATTCTCATCTCAGTCATGTTGATAGTGAAGTACAAAGAAAATAATTGGGAGCTTTTCTACAAGATCAGGTGGAGAAGGAAAGAAGAATACCTAAAGGTATTCTAGGTCAAAAAATTTGCTAATTGATTATGAATGGCATCATTGATAGTGTTTACAAATTCCATCTTGTAAGCTTTATCCCTGCTTACTATCTTCAATGGAATACTGCACCCAACTATAAGTCATAGACATTGGTGTCTCAGTTTATTCCAAAAATGAACACCAACATAGAGAGGGTATCCCACATATCTTGTGCCACAAAGATCATGAGAGTGATGGGCAGAGGTGATGCTTTTGTATATTTACTACAGAGAGTTGAATTAAGGAATGTATGCTTATATAAATTAATGTCTCATACATTTTATAATCTCTCCATATTGCAAATGTTTGTGTTTGGATCATTAGGGAGCCAAAGCATCTCCCTCACCACTTTGGCACTGATGTCCACATTTAGGTGGTTTCCTATGATAACACTAGTGCTAGCATTATATCTCTCTACACATAGGGTAATGATTTTTGGGAACAAGTGTATGAGAGGCACCATGTATTGAGCCATTGTGGATCTCTAAATCCTAAAACCAAATGACTCAAATTCATTGTTTAGAACCTTTGTGATCATGTAGGCATGAGTGCCCTCTCTCAGGTTCTTGGTATTCTTGGTAAATTTGGGATCAAAGATCCCATATGCAAAGTCTAGGACCAGTGTGGGGTCCCTGAAACACCCCTTGGTGACACTCTTGATGTTTGTCACTATGGGTTTTGGTTGTGCAAAGGAAAAAGCATATGATTTGCTTCAAAAAAATTATGGGGGAAGGTTCTCATGACCACTTGATCCATGAGTGTTTACTTTCTAGGGTGCCCACCATCAAATAAGGATCCAAAAGTCTACATCTTATAACTCTCTCCAAATGATCTTTAGAAAACATGGGATACTAACTTTGTTAGAAATTTTGCACATAATTTTATACAATTTAACTCAATTCTTCATTCAATGCTTCGCTCAAGACGCTAGCTCATGCTCTCAGAATTCTTAATGCATTTAAATGTTTGGGTCGATCAGGAGAGGGGTACTTATAGCCCAACACTTCTAGCATGATCATCATGCAGATTTTTTTAATTTGGGCACCCATAAATGTTAAAGGGGGAACACACACTTAAGGAAAGTCTCATAAGATATTTTATGGTGATCCTCATGGGAGATCATGCAATTGGGGGTTCCTAACATTAATTACTGGGGGAGTGGGGTAAATAACCATCTATCAACATATGATTCAAAATAAGGAAAGCCAAGGTGTAGACACCTGGTAATGAGACAAAAGTAACTTGTGCCAATGATACTTATTTTCAAAAGGAAATAAAAACAAAAGAGGGAAACCAACTAACAAAAGGAAAACTAACTATGTACAAGGTGAGGTTGACAAGTCAATTAAAGTGATTTAAGTGGATTATGTTAACTGAATCTCTAAGGCATTTCCTTCTTCATCTTCTAACTTGAATGCATTATGTTGCCTATTGTCGATGATGAAAAAATTCCCTCTTCATTGGGAATCAAATTTTGCATGCTAACCCAGCTTCATAGCCCTCTCGTCATACTTTAGAACCAAGTCTTCTAACTTAAAGCCTAGGTTAGATGCCTTCTTATCAAACCATCTCTTAAATACCTGATGTCGGGTGACCTTAACATCACTATCTTATTCTCTCACTTCTTAAATATTGAGTAATTCCACTGACCTAACCTCTATTTATCCTTATTTATTATCTTTATAACATTGAATAACTGTAGAGCAGGAATTTCCATCAAGATGGGAATGACCACTTCTTTCCTATAAACTAATTCATATGAAATCATTTTTAAAATGTGCTTATGAGTGATTTGGTTAGCCCATAGAGCTATCTGTAGATGATTATTCCACTCCCTCTATCGATTAACACCCATTTTCTTGATTAACCTTATGAGGTTCTTATTGGTTGATTCGGCCAATCCATTCCCTTATAGGTAGTAGCTGGATGAAGTTTTTAGGAAAGAGCCATTCCTTAGTTTAAATTATAAAATGTTTGAGATGGGGAAGTCCTTCACATTATCAAATATAATCATTTTAGGAGGGTCAAACCTTACCACTAGTTCTTTCAAGAAGTTGAGGATCACATTTCTAGTCACCTCTTTCAAAGGGGCTACTTCGGTCCACCTTGTGAAGTATTCTATGGCTGTGAGTATCCATTTTTAACACATAATAGACATAGGATTTATCTTCTTAATGAAATCCAAGCCCCATTGTGTGAAAGGCTCATTGGTTACAAATAGATTCAGTGACATCACTGAATTCTTCCACTTGCCTACAAAAATTTGGCCTTGCTAACACTTTTTCACCTCTTCATGATAATCTGAAAACATGGTCAGCTAGTAGTATCTCACATGCATGATCTTAGTTGTAGTAGTGATTTTTTTTGAAAATAACCACCCAAAGGGGTAAAATTCATATCCTATAGGATTTTCCCAACTTGGTGGTCATCAACACATCAGAGTAGCTCCCCATAAAAGTACCTTTTAAAAAGGACTCCCTAGACCAGTGTATAATTGGCTCCTTGTAGTCTATATAATATATTTTTATGCACAGGGAGACCATCTAGATATTGGTCATTTTACACAAAGTGGGTTCTATCAACAACCTAGGACTCGTCAGTTTCATACTGACTTTACTAAAACCATTTTCGATGTATCTTGTTCTTTTATTGAGGCATCTACACATTGGTTCAGATGCTCATAAATCCCTCTTTCTCATATCACCTTGGTTGTCTTGACTTTAACATCATATTCTAGGATCTTAGTGATCTAATTGGTTTTATTTTCTATGATCTCTGCCTCCATTATGTATTCCCTAATGTTAAAATGTGCCACATATATCATTATCTTGCTTCCCACCACTAGGTGCCTAAAATTTTTGAGACCTTTAATGATGGAAAAATCTTGTTTATCAACTAAATTATACTTTGTTTCATATCCATGCAAGTTTATTTAATATAATACAATAGGATTTTCACCTTTCCCTTCTTCTTTCTAAGTTAACATAGCTTCCAAGCTCTGTTCACTTCCATAAACATACATGACAAAATCCTTAGAGAAGTCATGATTTACTAGCATGGGAGCAGTGGATATTACTTCCTTAATATTTTCAAATGCTACCCTTCCTTCATTGGTCCACTTGAAATCTTGGTCTTTCTTTAACATCAATTCGATTGGCCTTACTAGCCCTGTAAAGTCTGATATGAATCAGTTGATAAAATTGATCTTCCCTAAGAAAGATTGGACTCCTTTCTTGTTGAATATTAATGCTAAATCCATGATGGCCTTCACTCTATCTAAATCAATAGATATGCCTTATTTAGATACCATGTATCCTAATAATTTTCCTTACAAGATGTTGAAGATGCATTTTTTGGGGTTAAGGGATACCCCAAAATCTTGACATTTTTGAAAAACCTTCTCCAAATGATCAAAATGATCCTCTTGTTTCTTGGAGAATATAGTCAAATCATACATATAGATGAGGATGATTTTGTTAATCAAGCCTTTAAAGGTTATATCCATGGCTCACTAGAAAGTAGCTTCTGCATTAGAGAGGCAGTAGATGATGATTATGTTTCTAATGTTTAATTTCCTATTGGTAATGGAACACTCACATAGGTGGAGGATATCTTAGTACTATATTTCTCTCTATGTTATGTTTCTCTTAACTTAGTACTTAATATTAGTCTTTCTTCTAGGGTTTCCAAACACTTGGTGTTCCTTTTTTTTCATAACTTTATCACATTAATAATAGAAACATCATGGAAACCCATTGATTATATTGTTGACTGCTTCAAGTAATTAATGTTTTGGGTGCAGTGTTGGAGTTTTATGTGACTAGTGTTTAGCTAGAATAAAAATGTATAGAGTTTAAATTCCTTTATATGTTACATATCCAACAATGATTATGAATTTAATTCATATGCATTAATTGAACTATATGTATCATAAAATAATTATACAAACTATTTAATAAACTAATCATTAATTCTTTCAGTCAGGAAAGAATACAGTCAACATAAAACAAATCCAAATGTATTACACAAACTAAATTGATATGCCCTTTTGAGATGAGTCCTGACCTCCATCTACCTACATAAAGGAAAGGAACCGATGTACCATTAGTCTATATAATGGTATGTTGTTTTCCATCTTATTACAATCTGTATAATGCCCTACATATTGCTTATCTATATAATACCCTTTACATTATATACATTCTATATAACGGTTTACTATATAATAGTATAACCCTTTGCTTGTCTTAATATGATAATGAATATCCTTATTTTTTCATTGGTTCCTTTCCTTTATATAGTAGGATTTATTATTTTAGTTTTTATGTGAAGGGTAGTATCCCTAATGCTTAAGATAATACTTAGTATTGATAATGAGCAATAGTAGACCATTATACAGACTGATTGTTCATTGGTTCCTTTCCTTTATGTAATAAGATGGAAAATAGTGTGAACATTTTATACATTTTGTATAATAGTAATACCCTTTCCTTGTCTTGTTATGATAATGGGATGTCTATTGGTTTATTAGTTGCTTTCCTTTATGTATAAGGATTGATCATGTTAGTTTTTATGTGAAGGTTCGTAGTATCCCCAATAATTAAGATAATACTTAGTATTGATAATGAATAATGGTAGACCATTATACACACTAATCATTCATTTATTCCTTTCCTTTATGTAACAAGAAGGACAATAATGTGAATAGACCAATACTAGACTATTATACATAATGATGGTTCATTACATTCTTTCATTGATGTAGTAAGATGGACAACAATGTGAATATATCAATGGTCAAAATTCAAAACATTGAAATTCTTTTATAGTATAAAGCAAGAATACAAAGGCATAGAGTTCAAATTCCTTTATATGTAGCATATCTAATAATGATATAAATTATGTAAAGGTTACTATATATAAAATCAATATATACATACATACATATATATATATATATATATATATATACAAGTAATGAATATATGTACATACTCCTCTTTTTTTTAAACCAAATTCTTTAATCTATGTATACCATTACAAATAATGTAAAGGTTGTGAGTTTTCCCTTACCTCTAAGAAAGTGGATAAACATCCTTACATCTTTGATGGTGTGGCTATATAAAATTAAACTATGACTGTATACTAAGAGAAATGCTTAAATGAAGAAATATGGATGTTGTCTTATGGAGGGAGTAGAGGTGTCTCTATCATGATCACTTTCTTATTGTTATTCTAATTTATAATAATTCATTTTCATGGGTATGCGCACACTTAGCCTTTGAATATGAATGTAAAATACTATGCCACACATTAGGCTTCATGAACCCCCATTACATTTTATTATGATCCATATAAACATGGCCCTTGTAGATGTTAATGAAGTTGTGAAGTTGAACCCCAGTAGATGGTAGATAGTAGACAAAGTAACTAACAAGGATTCAAAGGTCAACTAGAACCATGTTCATCCATGTTGAATGTTCAATTCTCATAAATTATTTGGGTTGGATCAAATTATTAGATCCTTCATTATAAGCATAACCAGAGGGTATGTTTAGCATGGGATATCATGTTGGTAGTTGACCTTCACATTCCCTCTAGATAATTTATCTACCATTTTTATTAGGGGCATGAGATTTGAAAATTGTGATTTAATATTTGATTTATCATTACTTGTATTAGCCTGTTATCCCTTCCTTGATGGGCCCCACTTATAACAACCTCAATTTTGAACTCACATTGAGCATACCATCTAGTTATGCTCATAATTGAATATGTAAGAAGTGAGTCCCATCATCTAAGGGCTAATAGTCCAATGGAATGAATGGAGATAGAGGGGAGTTATAGTATCCAGCAAGCATGTGTAGGTCAACTATCATTGTGACCTTCACATATTTGTTGGATGCTCTAAGGGTAGATAGAGTATCCAATAGGCATGTGGAGTCCCATTGATAGTTGACCTACATGTGCCTACTAGATACTTTGAGGGTAGATGGATTATCTAGTAGGAACATGGAGGGAAAAGTGATGGAGAAATAAGATGTGACCAATTAGGGGTTGACATCCAGCATGGAAGTCTACACTGAATATGAACACCTTAACTAGTCAATTTGTTTTGATTCCTATTTGACACATTTATAGGGATTACCAAATCGATGAATGTCTAATACTTAGGATATGGCTAACATTTATCAACAACATGTTAAGGTAAAAAAAATGGTTAAGGAAAATACTAGTTGAAAAATATATGTTAATATCCATTGAATGTTGAATTGTTACTTGCACACCTTTTCCTTGTTCAAAGACTATACCAGTGCTTGTTTTCCATTACACCATTCTTTTTCTACCTATGCAAGAGCCCATTAGTAAATAATGTAAAAGAAAATGCAAACACACTGGCTAGTTAAGGTGATCACATTCAGTGTGGACTTCCATGCTGGACGTTGACCCCTAGATGGTCACATGCCACTTCTCTATCACTTTACCCTGGTGTGTTTTAACCCAAGAGTTGAATGTACCTATTGGTTATAGTCATAATCCTTGAAGGAGCACCTTAACTAGTAGTAGCATTCACATTTTTGGCTGACATGTCTACAAGGCCCACCAAATTAGTCAAAGTCCAATGCTAGAGTGGAAAATTCAAGGTTTAAGTGTCTAAAATGAAGTGGCTCAATTGTTTTATAGGAAACTAGCATCCTTGAATTGATAGTTGGCATTTTTGAATTATTAGATGTGTTTTCACCCAACATAGTAGTTGTTACACAACATTCACATTCATGATGTCATTTGGAAACATGGCTATCGAACAATAGTAATGTTTCCATTCAACAATTGTGATGGAAGATAAGAATGCAACTATCATCCATCCACCTCATTGTTGTTTGATAGTCTAGCAGCCAAATGGTAGCCATGGTATCTAAAGAAGGTGGTTATCTATAGTATGTAGAAGGATGATTGGATGATACAATCAGGTGACTGCATCCTATAGTCAGGTGACTATAGGATGAAGTCACCCAACTACATTATTAAGTCACCTAAATACATGTTATAGTCATCCACCTGCATTATGCAGCCAGGTGACTTCATCCTATAGTTAATCCTCATAATTTTCCTAAACTATTATTCACCTTCAAACCAGATTTGCCACCATTTTGAAATCAATTCACCTAATGACCTCCAAGTTTTTTTAATATAGGCCACTAAAATTTTACATGCCCATTGTATATGAATCCATGAATTTATGTGCATGCATGACATATTTAATTGATATGGTTTATACCTCTACATAAAAGGAAGTTTCATTGTTTGATTTATCATTAATGTCTTCTAGCATGCTTCCCCTATCTAATAACTAAGATGAAATCCACAATGTTATAAGCATATTACTTAATTTACTTTACTTTTGTCATAAGAATTAAAAATATAATGAAATTTCATTTTGAGGTTAGTTGTTTTAGAATAAGCCAAAGTTTTTGACACCTATGGCATACTCATTTATAGTGCTAAAAATTAACCAACATATTCTAATGCCCGTAATGAGACCAATTCAACATCTTGTTGGTAATATTCCTAAATATCCATCAGTTGCTTCCTGTGGATCAATACTTTCTAGAAGGTTGTAGTTTCTCTTACTAAAATTCATGTAGAGGTAAAAGTAATTATTAATATTATGAGGACAAAAGGCTAGTGGCCAAACTCTTTCCATGTTGGATCCATCACCTACAGTAAAATCCTTGTATAAATTTTATAATGTCAAGGTGTTGTAAATTATATATTAGTTTCTAGTGTTCTTATTTGTAATAAAACTATGTTATTTATAAATATATTGGTCACTAAAATTATCAAAAATATGTATTGTTTATCATTTTTGGTCACCATAGAAGACCAGTGCCTAAATTCAACTCAAGGCTTCAAGTTCAATAGGGAAGGCTTATCCAAGTTCATTCGAAGTTTAGTGAAAGGGGCTAAGTTAGAAAATCAAAAAAGACTTGGTGTATTTTCAAAAGTTAGTCATCATGCTTTTTATCCAGGAAGTAGTCTTTGCACTTTTTGTCAAAGATGAGTTGGGGATTCTAATGAAGGAGATATGCATAAAGCCTGAAGACTTTACAAAAAATTTCTAAGTGTTTTAATCTTCAAAAAAAGTGTGTAATGATTACTCAGAACAATTGTTAAGACAACAAATTTTGTGAAGGATTAAGTCTTAAGAATAATTATTTTGATAAAATCCAAGTAGAAGTCACTAAGGAGCAAAAATACTTAATGCATTTTCAAAAGTTGGCATTTGCACTTTTCAACAAAAAACTAGTTGAAACTTTTGTAAGAGAAAAAATTCTGAAGACATTATGAAAATTGTTCAATGTTTTGGTCTTCAAAGAAATTGTGCAAAGATTAGTCAGAAATCATGTTATGAATAAAAGTTCCAAAGACCAACAATGCCTATATAGAAGTTTAAAACAAAGTTTCAAATAAAAATCATGACAATAGAGATTCCTAAGACTTCACAATAATTGGCTAATTATTTATGTCTTTGGGAAAATTATGCGAGCAAAAGTTATGAAGTAGAAGTTGTAAAAGACAGGGGCCTAAACAAAAATTTCAAATACTAGTCAAAACTTTTACAAGAACAAATATTTTGAAGACTAAGGTTATGAAAGCTAAATCTAATGGATACTGATGAACTACCAAATGGTGAAACCAAATCCTATAGAATTAGATCTAAAATTATAGTTGGCACTTGATAGAGCCCTAACCAATCATAGCATCATGATGTTGTCAATTGTTGGTTCTCATAGCAACCAAAGAGGGACACATGGATACCTATTATCCTGAGCCCCTCCCAGACTAGTAAGTGTAGACTAACATTTATAGGTGCCTAACCAATAAGAAGCCCCATGAGATTTGAACTCTTGTCCGACCCCAAGGAACCCAAGTGCTAATGATAACCTACCACATGGAGGTCGTAGGCCTCAAGCACATAACTATGAGCATAATAAGCAGAGGGATAGGTGATCAAGTCAATAAATAATGGAAATAGGCAAGGAATGGAATAGTTTCATACTAGTAATTAACTAGCCTAAAATTAACAAGTCATCTATCCATCAAAATCAATATTTGTATAATCAAATCATGATGGCTCAAGGATCACAAGATTGCAAGATGAATGGATTAGGATAGTGTTTCATTTGGCATAATGAATTTAATTAATCTCAATTATATATAATTTAATTAAAATATATCTAGCATGATAAGATCATCTTAATGATAAGTAGGGCATGTAAGACTATAGGGAATAGTATTGAAAGCAAGAATGATATAATTAATAAAAAATATTCCAAGGCAGTAATTCTATGAGATCTACAGTCGCATTCCTACACATAGAAGCTTTGAAATATAGTGGTGGTTATTGAAAAATTAAATATTTATTAATGCACAACCAATGATAAAAAGGGGATGATCTAATAATTTCAAGTTTGAGGCTATCATCATCATGATTTGAGGATGCAATAAGGATCACAATTAACTTGGATATCCTTATTTTATTTGTAGAGATTGTGTCTTAAATTATGATATTCATTCAATTTTATCAACTATATTTCTAATTATAATCAATGACCCATGGGCTTCCCATTGCTTATAAAAACCTAGGTCTTATATTGTAAAATGGTCAACATTTCTAGTCATAATAATGCTACCAAAATTTTCCCTCCATGATCCCTTTACCACTTAAGCCTTTTAACTAATGAGAATTGAGTTTGCATTTCTTCATGATTCTTATATCATATGTGCATTTCTTTGGTTTGTTGATCTTTACCTATGGGTAATCCTCAACCCTCTTATTTCCATCCATCCCTTTGCACTTATGTGTAGAAATTGGCTCTCTCTTATAGGTCATACGTTGTGTACATTTAGGTCTATACAGGCACTACCTATGGATCATTTTTCATCCCTCTTAGTGATGTATTTCACCCTACACCTAAATGCAAAATATATATGTAGGAGTTATGTCATTTTTGAGATTATGTAATGTTTTCTCATTTTCTCCAGTTGTAGTGTGTTATTCAAATCTTGTAGAGGTGTTCTTTCTAATCTTGGTGCATCACCTTTTACATTTTAACAACCCCCTCTCTAACTTTTCCCCTCAATAGATTATATATTTATAATTAGCAATATATTTCCTTTCAACTCTTTTAGGCCTACATGTTGAGCCTAAATCAGATTCATTTAGATTAGAAGGAAGTTGGCCTTCTCCAAAGGTTTGTCCTAAATAGAAAAAGACTCCCACAGCTTAAGGGATGATCCCATTGTCTCACTGAACCATTTCTTATAGTTTAATGGGTACACAATTCAAGTGACAATAGTTTCTAGCATGTCCAATGGGACTAAATCAAAGATTTAACTAAGAATTTGATGTTATTATTGGTCAACAATGTTGAAGACACTCTACATAGTACCTAGTCACTCCAATTATTTCTTGTTTGCAAAGATCATTGCTTCATCCATACGTTAAGATAAACAAGATCATATTCAAGAGGTATTATTTTTTAGTTTATTGAATTACTTGTACCTTATATAATAAGAAGAATTAAAGCATCCTTATCTCTTGTTAGGAGAGCCATTGGTTTAAGATAATCTTCCTCAAGAGCTCAGTCAACCCCTCCTTTTGGTATATTTCCACAAACTAGAGGAAGGTTATTTCCTATTCCCTTCATGGCTGCCCAAATAAACCAATTATTTGTACCCTATAATGGAGGTAGTCCTTTGGTTCTAGCTCAGTATGATGACATTCCATTTTTAGTGCTTAAAATATTATCATATTTTTCTAGTGAGAATGCAACCACCCCTGTAGAACACATACAATATATTACCAACATATGCTCAATCCATAATATCACTGTAGATAATGTAATGGTTAGCCTACTTGAATCTTCTTTAAAATTAAAATCCCTCTAATGGTATAAGAGTTTAAGACCTAATTCCATTCATAGTTAGGATGAGCTAGGCGAGCAGTTGTGTAAGCAATTTGAAGACAAGAGTGACCACTTATCTTTGATGGAATAACTTACCACCATTAAGAGATCCCCACATGAGCTGATGGTTGATTTTAATTTTAGATTCTAAAGAGTTTGGGATAGAATATCACCCTTATTTAAACCATCTCCAAATACTACATTTTTATATTATTTGAGAGCTCTAATTAGTGATGTAGTTGTAATGGTCCAATCTATGATAGGAATAGTACTCCTTGATGCATATGACATTGTTGTAAGCAATAATAATTATCTTATTCAAGATGAAAATATTGTTCCTAAACCTCCCATGCCTCTCTTTCTAGAACCACCACCCAATCAGCCTACTGTTCAACCTTCATTGGCACCTATCCTTATTGCAGTCAACCCCCAACTACATCTATCACTCCTCCTAGTGAATTACATGAAGTTAAATCACTACTACAGAGTTTTGGGAATCATCTATTAGCCTTAAAGAGGAAACAAGACCAATATTATAGACCATACTAGCTCTTTAATTAATCTTACCAACATGTTAGGCAGCTTTATCAAAGTGATATAGAAGCCTAAGGCTAGATCACTTAATCTAGACTACCTAATACACAAAATTTTAATATTTATAGCACCTCTAGAGCACTTATTTCAATTTAAAATAATTTAGTCCAACATTATGAATGGTGCTTTCCTTGTAATCAGCCACATAATCAACTTACATGTGTAAATGGAGTGATAAACCAAGCTTTGATGGTGCAGAGTATATCATACACTCATAATCAAATAAAATAATCAACTTCACAAAGGGAAGAAGTACGTGAAGAGGCCCAAACACAGGTGGATGAAGCCACTATGGTAAATTGGTAGGGGAATGATTTCATCAACATAAATTAGAACCAAGTATTAGATGCAGTCAACAATTCATTTTCTTATAAAATAAGATTTAAAATAAGGGAAATGGAGGGTGATACATCTTCCTCAATAGTCCAAAAATATACTTTTTAAGTTCCAAGTGAAGTTTCTAAATAGAATGTAACTCCTACTACCACCCAAGCTCAAACAAATCAATGTATTCAAAAGGAGAATCAACCTCAAGTTAGTTAACACGCTAAGGAGGATGCTACTATCTCAATGTTTTATAAAAAAATGGACTCAAATTCCCTTCAACATAGTGGAAAAAATGAAGAAAATAAGCTTGAACATGTCTATGTGGGAGGCCCTATCTATTTCTTATCAAAGGAATTTACTATAGGAAGTAGTGGAGAGATTTCATCCTTATGAAATGACAAGAGCCTATCCAACCATTTCCACAAGCTTGTGTCAACCAAAAGAAGGATAAATTAGTAAAAATAACAATCCACCACCATTTTATATCTCCTTTATCATAGGTAATCACCTCATCCATAAATGTATGATTGATTCAAGTGCAAGTAGCTCAGTCATGCTCAAGAAGATAGTTGATATTATAGGTATAGAATATACCCCTATTACAAAAGGAATTATTTAGCTAGATGGAATACCTATCAAAAATATAGGGGTTCTTAAAGGCTTTAACCTTACCTTACATGCATTTCCTACCCTCTCCATTACCTAAGATATATTCAGTATAGACCTGCCTCCCTTTTCTCCATTTGTCTTTCAAGAAGCTTTACTATAAAAATGGGTGGGTGCTTGTCATTTGACTAGTCATACATGCTACTGAGGACTAAATATGGAACCAAGGTGACTATAAAGGATGAGACTATTTTTATAGATCATATAGAGCCATACTCACCCAATCCCATCAACATGAACTATACAATGCATGACCTTGAAGATAGTTTAGTCCTACATGAGACTACCACACCTTTAGAGGAAGTCCTAGATGTAGCACTGGGTGACTAGGCTAATGAACACTATGGATTTGATTCATATGATTGTATGGAGGAAATAAGACTCGATAATTACTGCATCCTCAAGGATGACTATTTTTTCAAACCTTATGAAAATCCAAGAAGACCTTGAAGGCACATGGTAGTTATTTTTTGATGGCTTTAGGAACATAAATAATGAATGTGCAGGCATTGTGATGATCCCTCCTCAAAAGTATAAATACTTTAATTCATATAAGATGTAATTCATTTACACCAATAATGTGGTTGAAGATGAAGCATTGATCCAAGGCTTCTAATTGGCACAAAAGAAAGGAATTAAGACACTGCAAGTGTTTGGGAATAGTGAGCTGGTTGTAAATCAATTAAGAACCAAAAATATGTCCAAAAATAACTTAATAAAGGATTATAAACATTGAGTTTGGTATCTCATTGAAATATTTGATGCTTTCAACATACAAGTTATGACAATGAAGTAAAATGTTGATGCTGATAGACTTGCCATAGTAGGATCTCAATACAACCTCCCTATTGATGTTATGATAGACTCAAGACATATTTTCAAACTTATAGTTAGACCTATAGTGCTTGATAATGATGATAATTGGTAAGTTTTCAAAAATGGTGAACATATAATCAATTTTCTACAAGAGGAGGCAAAGTGTTTTGCTAAAAACCAGTCATAGTTATAGGCACAATATGAGGATCAAATAATCCAATTAAAAGGAAATAAGTTGCCTATAAGATTGGTCATGCTATAGAACATCTTCAACTCTAATGATCAGTGTAAATGTGAGTATACAAACATGATGGTAAAGAAAGATAATTATGAACAAGTGGTCATTTCCAATAGTAAACTCCTAAGATCTGGAAAGGTATGCACCCAACCTAAAAAGGAAGGGTTTATTCACCTTTATAGAAACTATGATGATATATTCACATGGAGTTATAAATCTATCAAAGGTTTTGACCCAGCTTTAGTCAGGCATATAATTGAGTTAGACCCTAAGGCCAAGCCAATTAGGTAGAAGCAAAGGCCTATAAACCCTAGATTAGAACTATTGATGACGATGGAGTTGACCAATCTCATAGAGACTAATATCATCTTCCTAATTAAACACTCCTCTTAGTATGAAATTTAGTCCTGGTGTGAAATAAGAGTGGAGAGATTATGTTGTGTGTGTATTTGAGGGACTTGAATAGAGCATCCCTCAAAGATCACTATCCCCTTTCACTCATGGAGCATATCCTACAAATAGTATCAGGGGTTGAGAGGTTTTCACTTCTTATTGGTTACTATATCTACAATCAATTATTGGTGTAGGATTATAATTAATTAAAGCAGCCTTTACCACCAAATGGGGCACCTATGTGTATAAAAAGATGCCTTTTAAAATGACCAATGCTGATACGACCTTCCAAAGATTTATGTACATGGCCTTTATGGGCCTGATCAATGATATGATCTTGGTTTAACCTGATGATATCATTATTTTCTCCAAATGTGTATTTTATCACTTAGATCATTTGAATCAAGTCTTCGATAATTGTAGAGAGTTTGGGGTATCTTTAAACCCAAACAAGTGTGCATTTGTTGTCCATGAAGGTCAATTATTGGGTATATTGTTTCTAAATATGGATTTTCCATTGACCCATAGAGAATAAAATCCATTAGGTCCCTCTCTCTACCAAGCCACAACAAAATCCTCCAAATCTTTTTGGGAAAGATAAACTTTGTGAGAAGGTTTATACCAAACTTTGCTTCACTATTGAAGCCACTTACCTCTATGCTAAAGAAGAGTTCAACTTTTAGTTGGATAAGATAAGGTAAGGACAACTTTGAAGCAATAAAAATATAAATATCCCATGCCCCCACTCTTGTGAATTCATGTTATGAAAAGGATTTCATCCTCTATGCTTTTGGAAGAGATGAAAGCATCTTAGCAATCTTAGTATATCAAAATAGTGACAAAATGGAGTAACCTATTGATTTCTTGAGTCAAGCACTTAAATATTATGAATTGTCTATATTTTCATGTAAAAACAAGTGTTGGATGTCATTAGAGCATTCAATAAATTTAGACACATGTTCTCTAATAGTAAGATTCAGTTGATGGACTCACATCCAAGCGTGAAAGAGTTTATGTTGAGAAATGATATCAATGAAAAAAGAGTTGGTTGTATTTACAAGGTGATGGATTATGATATTGATATCAAAATCACAAAGATTATAAGGGGAAAATTATTGTGTGAGAATTTAATAGATAACCTAGAAGTTGAAGGTAAAATAGTCCTTATGTTACAAGAAGAACAACCAGTTGATCAAGATCCTCCTAATTGTTGGACTTAGAGCATGAAGTAATTTCTCGAGTTAGGTGAGAATCTAAAAAGGGCTTGACAAAGCCAAAATAAGACATTTTAGGTTGAAATATATTATCTATGTGCTTGTAAATGATGTGTTGTTTATGAAATACATCAATGGATTTCTAAGTGTATAAAACAAAATCAGACTAACAAGATCCTTCAAGAGTTTCATGATGGATTGTCAGGAGGAAATTATTCACCCAAAACCATTGTTGTCAAGATCATGCACACTGGTTATTATTGGACAACATTGTTTAAATATGCCCATAGATGTGTGAGAATATTTAGGAAATGTGCCTTCTTCATAGGTAAATAGAAGCTAGTAGCTCTTCCACTTCATCCAATTTAAGTTGATTAGCCTTTCTCTCAATGGGGTTTGGATTTCATTAGAATTATCAACCCTCATTCAAGTGCCAAACACAAGTGGATTATAACTACCATAGAATAATTTATAAGGTAGATAGAAGTGGTAGTACTTAAAAAATTAAATTAAACATACATCTTGGATTTATATGAGGGAATTGTGACTAGATTTGGTGTTATAACCACCATTATCTTAAAAAACACTATGGATTTTATTGGGACTAGAATTAGTGAGTGGTTAGTCAAACATAACATATATTTGATCACCTCCTCCAATTATTACCCTTAAGGAAATGGTTTGGATGAGTCAACCAATAAAAACATGATCCACTTCATCAAGTGAACCATGGAGGAGAATCAAATGACTTGTTATGCACAACTTAAATCATCCCTATGGGAAGACATAATAACATTAAAAAGGGAAATAGGTAATTCTCCATTTATGTTGGTATATATAAGAGAGGCAAGGTTTCTTATGTCACTTGAATTACCATCACTAGAGCTTTCCCACTACCTGGAGCTTATTGAAAATGACCCTATGATGGTGAGGCTAGTTTAACTAATAGATTTAAAAGAGACAAGAGGGAAATCAATGCATACCTTGGAGCTTCAGCAAGCTCAAATGAAGAGAACCTTTGATATGAAGGCCATAGATAAAAGTTTCTAAGAAAGAGACTTAGTGCTCAAATGGGACATGGATAGAGTAAAACTTGGAAGCATACAAAGTTTGATGCAATGTGGAGTGATCTTTATGTCATCATAGGCTAAAAATAGGCCAATGATTTTTAGATCTCGAGATTAAATGAAGAAGAGATATCCATCTTAATCAATGGGATCCATTTACAAACACCTTAATTTGGTCAAGCAACCACCAGTACTATGTATTTTGTTGCTCTTTCACATGAAGATATTAGTGCTGAATACAGTTCTTATTCACATGGTCATTCTGAGTATTTTTTTATCTTTCTTGTCTTATTTTCCCTATCTTTTGCACCCCTAGTGGTCCTAAATCACCTCTTCATAGTCACAGGGGCCCTTAGCCTATCCTTCTTAGTCTTCACTCTATTTTAGGCCTCAAGACATTGGTTCCATTTCTAGGATAGTAGTGCCATGTGGTGATAGTGTCTAATTATGGCTCTAATGTTTGATGGTCATTTTCTTTCGTGTTTGATTCCTAACCTTTTCTTGAGCCTTCTCTTATGTTTTGTATCCCTATTTTACAACTTGTTAAATAGTGAATAAGGTATTATATTCAAATCAAATTTCATTCTATATAAATAGCCTCATAATGCATTTTACATCTAGTACTTACTATTTTATCACATAATTACATAAAATCAATCAATAGTGTAGCTCAATACTTTACATCCTAATTAGCTATCACATCTAGATGTTGCATGCTTGATCAAAAAAAAGTTACATATTACTTCTGGTTTAATTCCATGTTTAGTTACTTATACAAGGTAATCAATTGTGCTCTTAATCCTAACAAGTGGTATCAGAGCTAGGATCACCAAGTGATACCATTGACAGTGGTATCAGAGCAGGTTCATCAGAGCTTGGTTCAGAGCTTGGTTCACTAACACCTTGGTTTCAGAGTGTGTTAAGTGTTTGTTGATTACAGGGCACTCACAGGGGTTTCTATTTGAGTGGGAGTAAAGCAATGGTAGAAGAAAGTATACTAAGAATGGAGAAATTCAATGGCAAGAATTATCAATTATGGAGGATGTAGATAGAGGATTATCTATATCAGAAAGATCTGTACTTACCGTTGGGTGGGAGTAAGCCCACATGTATGCAAGATGAAGAATGGAAGGTTCTTGATAGAAAGGCTCTAGGAGCTATAAGGCTAACCTTGGCAGCTTCTGTGGTTTCCAACTTATCTCAGGCAAGGATAACGGTAGAGTTAATGGAATATTTGGCAAATTTATATGAAAAACCCTCAGCTTCAAATAAGGTATTTCTTTTGAAGCAATTATTTAATTTGCAAATGCTGGAAGGTGGATCTGTATATAGTCATCTTAGTGATCTCCATGGTTTGGTAAACCAGTTAATTTCAATCAATATAGCTTTTGATGATGATTTTAAGGCTCTCTTAATGTTATGTTCTTTACTTGAAAGTTGGGATAGCTTGGTAATGGTAGTAAGTAATACTGCGTCTGCTTCAAATATCTTGAAAGTTGATGATGTTGTTAGTGTAATCTTGAATGAATAAATTCGTAGGAAAAGCACAGGGGAATCATCAGGGAATGCTTTAAGTGTTGAAAGCAGGGGAAGGTGAAGAGAAAAGATCAAGCAAGGGAAATCAAGGTCAAAGATAGGTAGGAGATCCAGATCCAGGTATGGCAGTCTAATCTACTAGAATTGTGGAAAGAAAGGACATGCAAAGAAATATTGTTGGTTGAAAGAAGATCAGCATGAAGAAGTAGATGTTGCAGGTATTGTTACACATGATGCTCTTACAGTTTCTTTGGATACTCAGGTAGAATCATGGGTTTTAGATTTTGGTGCTTCTTTTCATGCAAACCCAAATAGACAATTTTTTCATGATTATGTCCATGGAGACTTTGGAAAGATTTATTTAGGGGATGGTAAGCCTTGTCAAATGGTTGGCAAAGGGAAAGTGCAACTAAAATTACAGACGAGAAACACATGGGTGTTGAAGGAGGTCATGCATGTCCTAGGCCTGAAGCAGAATTTGATTTCTATTAAAAAGTTGGGTGATGAGGGATGCACAGTAACTCTCACAGCAGAATCTTGGAAAGTTTTCAAGGGTGCACTTGTATTAGCAAGAGGTAAGAAAGTAGGTACTCTTTATCTATCTACTTGTATTACTGATTCTCCTTCTAGTTTATCTACTTCAGATGTAGATGTGAAGATGTGGCTCAGTAGGCTTGGTCACATGAGTAAGAAGGAAATGGATGTTCTTAAGTCAAATGGTAAGAGTTCAGATTTGAAAAGCATAGATCGAGATTTCTATAAGCAACAGAAGAAAGTGAGGTTTCTTGAAACTGGGTCAACAAAGAAGGGAGCTTCTATTGGAGGATCACAGGGGTATGCTACAAGAAAGGATCGGGTTTATTGAAAAAGAGGAAATTTGATGTTTTTGACAAAGTGAAGAATAGGAAAGCCTTGGTTTTCAAGGAGGAGATGATGGACAGAGATCAGCTCAAGGGGCTGAATAATTTTGAGTAGGGCAGTTTGGACAAGGTTATGATCCAAGATGAGCTCGCAGGTAAAAATCATCACTCACAGGAAAACACAGTTACCAACATCGTTCAGGTGAGAATTGACATCGATCAGGTAGGTACCGACATCGATCATGTGCAGACTAGAGTCACTGGTGTTAGGTAGGTGGACATTAACGTTAGTCAGGGAACTGGCATTGGTGATCAGGTGGAATTGACATTGGTTGGGTGCAGACTAGGGTCGGCCAGAGGTGACCGAAATCAGTCACTGTCAGAATGGATTTTGGGTGAACAAAAAGTTGTCAAGGAGTCTCAAATGCCCATATGGAGGATTGAAAGGGTAAGTAAGCCTCAAATTCATTATTCCCCTTCTTTACACTACTTGTTGCTCATTGATGGTCAAGAACTAGGAATTTTTGAAGAGGCAATGTAGGTAGAATCCAAGAAATAGTGGGAGCATGGCATGAATGAGGAAATTGATTCTTTGGAAGAGAACCAAATGGGAGATTTGGTAGAGTTGCTAGCTGGAAAGAAAGCACTGAAATACAAATGGGTTCACAGGTTAAAGAAATGAGAGAACGGATAGGTGAGACAAAAGGCCAAGTTATATGGTCTTGAGCAGGCTGCAGGATAATGGTGTTTAAGGTTTGACAGGTGTATGACAAAGCATGGCTTTATTCAATGTCAATGTGACCATTGTGTTTACTTTACTAGGTTGGATAATATTAGCTACATTATCTTGTTACTGTATGTGGATGATATGCTTGCTGCAGGTTCATACATGCAGGGAGTTGCTGAGCTAAGGGTAAAATTAGTTCAGAGGTTTTCCATGAAGGATTTGGAAGCAGTAAAGAAATTCTTTGGCATGATTATTTCTAGAGATAGGGAAAGTCACATGTTGATGTTGTCTCCAGATGATTATGTGAATAAGGTAGTGGAGAGGTTCAATATGCAGGATGCAGAACCGGTTAGCACACCTATGGTTGGATAGTTCACATAATAGTGTCCCAAATCACATGATGAGGTTGAGTACATGTGTACTAGACCTGATATTACCCAAGCAGTGGGAGTTGTCAGCAAGTTTATGGCCAATTCAGGATAGGAGCATTGGAAAGCAGTTTAAGCACAATTGATTACCTTTTATAAGCAACTAAACATAGAATTTAACTAGAAGTAATATGTAACTAGAATTTAGAAATAACAAAGAATATGAGAGACAATACCCAATTATATTAATACTCTTCCAGAAGGAAATATACAATAAAGAAGTCACACTCTTCTTCCCACACCTCTAGGGCTCCCACACCTCTAGGGCATATAATAATCTCCTTCAAGAGTTCTCTCTCTCAATTACGGTCACAAAAAACAACTCAAACACAGAGTTGTTGTTCACCTCCACCAGTCAGTAACAATACTGCCAGTCCACTAAGTACTCAACGTACTCCAAGTCTAAGTACACCACATACTCCAAGTAGATCTCACCTGATCTTGCTACCTATTGTGTTGCTGATCTCCCTGATCTTACTACCACCTATAGATAAACCTGGTTTTACACACCTATAAACCTAGATCTCGCACACACACCCCTGCAGATCAACCAACCTTACTTACCATGTAGATCTAACCTAATCTTGCTACACCACAGATCAACTTGGCCTTACACACCTTCTAACCTAGATCATACACACCTGAAAGAACCCTTGTCCTTGCTTCACCAAGTCCTTATGATTCTCCCTTGGATAGAACCCTTCTAATTCTATAGAAGCCTTCTGGTTCTACAATCTTACAATACAGCCCATGGGTCTCTTAAATAGATCCCATACAAACAATAATTAGAATTCTAATTAAAATCATTAAAACCGTAACTCCAAGACTAAAATTAGTCTTTCACATACAAACTAACTATCCGTCTAAAATTAGACCAGTTTCGGAGACGCATGCAAACACATGCACACACATGTTGCCGATGTTGGTTCCTATCTGACTGATCTCGGTCAACCCATAACCAACATTAGTTACTGAGAACACTGAAGATGACTGATGTCAATTGATCAAACTGGCGTTGGTTGCCTGCAACTCATCAACCTCCTCCATTTGCATCCTGGTGAAGCTTTTAGCTTGACAACCTAACAATCTCCCACTTGGAGATAAACAAATGCACCTGTACCTGTATCTATACATCATCTAATTTGTTTCTTAGCTTGTATCCCTCTTCAAGATCAACCTTGAAGACCAACCACCAAAAATTTTGTGGTGCTACACCTGTCATCAAAGTAACCTGCCACATCTGAATCTACATAACCATGTAGAGAAGTCCCTGACCTTGCATAGCAAGAATCCCTATTGCTGGTCCTTCTCAGATACCTGAGAATCCATTGAAATACTTTTCAGTGCTTCTTTCCTAGATTGGCCATAAAATTTTTGACAGCACCCATTGCTTGGGCAAAAATAGGTTTAATACACATGTACTTAACCTCATCATGTGAATTGGGACACTGTTCTATGAACTATCCATCCATAGGTGTGCTAACCGGTTCTACATCTTGCATATCAAACCTCACCACTACCTTATTCACACAATCATCTAGAGACAAAATCAACCTGTGACCTTCCATGTCTCTAGAAAAACTCATGCCAAAGAATTTTGCTCCTCCTAAATCCTTCCTAGCATACCACTGAACTAACTTTACCTTTAGCTCAGCAAAACAATGCATGTGTGAACCCACTACATACAGTAACAGGATAATGTCATAACCACTATCGAACTTGGTAAAGTAAACACAATGATTACATTGACACTGACTAAATTCATTCTTTGTCATACACCTGTCAAACCTGTACCACTATCCTGGAGCTTCCTCAAGACCATATGACCTAACCTTCCATCTCACGTGTCCATTCTCTCTCTTCTTTAACTAGGGAATCCATTCATCTTTTAGTGCTTTTATCCTAGTTGGAAACTCTACCAAATCTCTCATTTGGTTCTCTTCCAAAGAATTCATGCCATGCTCCCACTGTTTCCTAGATTCTACCTGCATTGCCTCTTCAAAACTTCCTGGTTCTTGACCATCAGTGAGTAACTTGTTCAGGTAGTATAAAGAAGGTGAATAATGAATTTGAGGCTTACTTACCCTTTCAGTCCTCCACATGGGCGTTTGAGACTCTTTAACAGCTTGTTGTCCACCCAAAATCTATTTTCTGGTCAACCCTAGTCTGCACCCAACTGATGTCAATCCCACCTGATCGCTGACGCTGATTCCCTGAGTGACATCGGTGTCCACCTGGTCATCGATGTTAGTTCCTTGACTGAAACTAGTAGCCACCTGCCTGACACCACTGACTTTGGTCTGTACATGACTGACATCGATACCTACCTATTTGATATCAGTTCCACCTGACTGACGCTGGTAACTGTGTTTTCCTGTGAGTGATGACTTTTTACCTATGAGCTCACTTTGGATCAAAACCCTGTCCAAACTACCATACTCAAAAATATTTAGCCCCTTTAGCTAATCTCTGTCCATCATCTCTTCCATGAACACTAAGGATTTCCAGTTCTTAAGTTTGTCAAAGACATCTGACTTCCTCTTAAGAACATGCATCTCCTTCTTACTCATGTGACCAAGCCTACAAAGCCACGTCTTCACAATAGAAGGAGAATCAGTAATACAAGTAGGTAGATAAAGAGTACCTACTTTTCTTACCACATGCTAATTCAAATGCATCTACTGTGAGAGTTACTGTGCATCTTTCATCACCCAACTTTCTTGAATAAATTAGCCTCATTTTCAAGACTGAGACCTGTATGACCTTCTTCAACACCCATGTGTTGGCCATCTGCAATTTCAGCCACACTTCCCCTTTGCCAATACTTTGACAAGGCTCACCAACCCTTAAATAAATCTTTCCAAAGTCTCTAAGGACATTAACATGGAAAAATACTCTATTTGGGGCTGCATGGAAAGAGGCAACAAAATATATAATCCAAGATTCTACTTTATCCAAGGAACATACAAGAGCATCTTGTGCAACAATCTCTGCAACATCTGCTTCTTCATTTCCTTCATACTGATCTTCAACCAACCAACAATCTTTCTTTACCTACTCTTTCTTTCCATAATTTTGTAATTGATCATTCTTGCTTTTGAATTCCTCCATTTTTAGCTTACTTTCTTCTGCCATTGTTATACTCCCACTCAATCAGAAACCCCTAAGAGTGACCTGTAATCAAACACAAATCTGCTCTGAACTAGGCTCTGTGAACCTACAACCGTAGCTCTGATACCACTTTGTCAGGAATCTAGAACAACAAACTGCTCTGATACTAGTTTGTCAGGATTAAGAGCACAATTGATTACCTTGTATAAGCAACTAAACACAGAATTTAACCAAAAGTAATATGTAACTAGAATTCAGAAATAACACAGAAAATGAGAGACAATACCCAATTGTATTAATACTCTTCCAAAAAGAAATATATAATAAAGAAGTCACACTCTTATTCCCACACATCTAGGGCTCCCACACCTCTAGGGCTCCCACACCTCTAGGGCATACAATAATCTCCTTCAAGAGTTATCTCTCTCAATTACGGTCACAACAAACAACTCAAACATAGAGTTGTTATTCACCTCCACCAGTCAGTAACAATACTACCAATCCACCAGTCAGTAACAATACTACCAGTCCACCAAGTACTCAACATAATCCAAGTCTGAGTACACCACGTACTCCAAGTAAATCTCACCTGATCTTGCTACATATTGTGTTGCTAATCTCCCTAATCTTTCTTCCACTTTAAAATTAACCTAGTTTTACACACTTACAAACCTAGATCTCGCACACACACACACACATGTAAATCAATTGACCTTACTTACCATATAGATCTAACCTGATCTTGCTACACTGCAGATCAACCTGGCCTTGCACACCTACCGACCTAGATCATACACACCCGAAAGAACCCTTGTCCTTGCCTCACCAAGTCCTTATGATTCTCACTTAGATAAAACCCTTCTAATTATACAGAAGCCTTTTGGTTTTACAATCTTATAATACAGCCCATGGGTCTCTTAAACTGCAACTTTGCAACCTCCTCCAATTTGCATCTTGGTGAAGCTTTTAGCTCCACAACCTAACAAGAACCAGGTACATACAGCTTAGGTACCACTTCATTAGACAGGTATTGGAGGATGGTGAGTTGAATCTGGAAAAGATCCATACGGATAGGAACCCTACATATATGTTAACAAAGTTGGGAACAAAGGAGAAGTTGAATCTTCATTTAACTTTTGTTGGTCTTCAAGATTGAACTTGAAGAGGGATACAAGCGAGGAAACAAAATTAGAGGATGTACATGTACAGGTATAGGTGTAGCTAGTTATCTCCAAGTGGGAGATTGTTAGGTTGCGGAGCTAAAAGCTTCACTCATGCAAATGAAGGAGGTTTTTGAGTTGCAGAGCAATTAACATCAGTCTGATCAACCAAAATCATTCATATTCAGTGTGCAAAGAAACTAACATTGATTAGGGGTCGGTCGACATCGATCAGATAAGAACCGACGTCGGCAACCTGTGTGTGTGTGTTTGCATGCACTTCCTGAACTGGTCTAATTTTAGATGGATAGTTAGTTTGCATGTAAAAGACTAATTTTAGTCTTGAGTCTATGTTTCTAATTATTTTAATTAGGAAGTCTAATTATTGTTTGTATGGGATCTATTTAAGAGACCCATGGGGTTGTATTATAAAGTGTGAGTGAAGGATCAAAGAAGGGATCCTCAGTGTGAAGGATCAGAAGGACTTGCAAAGGCAAGGACAAGGGTTCTTCCAATTGTAAGATCAAGTTGATCTATAGGTAGCAAGATCAAGAAGGAGATCTACATGGTAAGTAATATCAGTTGATTTGTAGGTGTGTAAGATTAGGGAAATCTACTTGGAGTACTCTGAGTACTTGGTGGATTGGCAGTATTGTTACTGACTGGTTGAGGGAACAACTCAGTTATTGAGTTGTGGTTGTAATTGGTGGAGAGAAAGAACTCTTGAGGGAGAATTAATATACACTCAAGAGGAGTGGGAAGAGTTTAATTTCTTCATTGTATTTCCTTCTGGAAGAGTGTTAATATAAGATTGTATTGTCTCTCATATTCTGTGCTATTTTTGAATTCTAGTTACATATTACTTCTGGTTTAATTCTGTGTTTAGTTGCTTATACAAGGTAATAAATTGTGCTCTTAATCCTAACAAAATTTTAACCACAGTCATAGAATAGAAGGTGTTTATTTATTTATCAAGTCTATTTCAGCTCCCTGATCTGCAGAAAGACCTATTTTATTCTAGATAAGTACTCTCTCTTTATACTTGATATTTTGGGAAAGTTTTTTTAAATCAATTATTTTTAGTATTCATTCTAGATTATTTTCATACTCATCCATTTAAAAACATAATATTTATATTTTCTAAGTCTTAAAATGGTTAAAACATTTGGTTAACCCGACTTACTTCAAATATTATTTAAACCCCTAGTTTTGCCTAGGTTTTACCTTCTAATTTTTATGCACTAAATTAGGGTTACAAACTTATATTTTTTCTTAATTTTTACCATCACCTAGATCATTCAAATTAATATTATATTATGGTTTCATTAATTGAATGTAATTTAAATTTTTTCAAAACAACCCTCGTTCAAACCCTAGATCCACATACTAGGTCTCTATACACCCAAATACTAACAATTAGGGTTTCACTTACAATCCTAGTTTCCTTTACACACTTGGTTGAAAACTTCTCAAGTTGCATATATAATTATGTTAGATTACATTATACCTATTGTGATCTTGTTATTCATTATTTACATTATCTTCTTTGGCAAGTTTAAAATGGTATCTAAGAAGTCTTCTGCCCCTCACCCAATTAATTAATTTTTAAATTTTTCCCATAATTATAAATAATGTATGGACAAATTTTCAAGATTATATATTAGAACATACTTATTAATTCATTTATAATGGTGATGATGACTATTGTTATAATGATGGATATGAGGATTATTATGCGCATGACAATGAAAATGTAAATGAGGATATATTAGATGCATCATCTTCTCTTTCCTCTCCTTCTCTTACACCTCAAAATCAAACTAAAAATATAATTCCAAAAGAGCCTCTTAGTGGTAGTGATTTGTTCCAATGTGATCCTAGATTTTCAACTACTTTCGCTACCTCATTATTTAAATTAAATCAATATAAGTGTAATACATTGAATCCACTTTTGCATGATTCAAGTAAAGTAAATAATAAAAATGCATCTTCTTTACCCTTCTTAGTTAAATTCAAAAAAACATGTACCAATGATATTATGACTTTGATCAATGCATAAATTAAGGTAGATGAAATTATCTTATCATCTTCTTTTAAATTCCAAGCTCAATGCAATGATTCTTTATAACATATTGATAATGAAAATGTCTATAACTCTTCTCTTACATGTCATAATATGCAAAAAGAAAACATAATTTCTACTTCTTCTGCCCTTGACTTCAACATTGAAAGTAACAATGATTCATGCATTCCACACATAGATAGTGAACAAATGCATTGCATTACACCCACACATGATGACACATTTCATAGTAGTAAAAAGTTTTAAATCTTATCCTACTCTCTCTCTTAATGAGTATGTGGATGATACTTATTCTACTCTTACTTTTACAATCGAATTAAACTCTAATTTTGATGAACCTTGGGATTATGATGATTATTGTGATTATGATGAAGAGGACATGGAGTATAAACCTTCTAATTATCCTCCTACTCCACTTATTTCTCTTGTTCAAACAAATAATAGGTCACATGTAAACACACACACACACACACACACACACACACACACACACACACACACACACACACACACACACACACACACACACACACACCTTATGTTCATAATTTACATTTAATTCATAATAAATCACCTTCTATTCAATTAGCATGTGATTCTTCTTTACAAATTTAAAAAATAAGAGATACCAATGAATCTCCCTCAACCCCCCTTACTACATTAGAGCCTATTTTTAAAACTAACATAAATGAGGGTGATATCTCATTTCCCTCTAACCAAGTTCTAGTTATCACATCTCCATAGGTTACAGATAGCAAACCAACCCTCCTTAAAAAATATTTCCAATGCAATATACCAATGGCTAAGATAAACAAAAAAATTCAAAATTTAAATGAACCCCTTGATAATGATAATATACCTTCATAAGAGGTAATCTACTTGATGCATGTTATGGGTTATTTACAACAAGTACACCATCTCACATTGGAAATTAAATCATACCACTCATGGGTGGATTCTAATGACATCTGTAATAATCCCATTTTTTGCCAAATTTTCAATGCAACATTACCATAAAAATTATAGGTACTAGATTTACCAAATTTTTATGGACATGGAGATATATATTTGTATATCAAAGCTTAAAAAAAAGCTATGGCACATGTTACTATAAGTTTGACTCTTTTACAACTATTTCCTATGACTCTAGAGGGTTGGGCAATAGAGTGGTTTCATCATTCACTCCTTAGTGGTTCACTACATACATATGATGAGTTAAAAGAGGTCTTTCTCATGCGTTACATTCATAACAAGGGACCTTGAGTTACATATGAAAGGTTGCCTTCATTACACCAAGGCCAGTCAAAAATAGTAAATGAATACATTCTAAGATTTAAAACATGTATGCATCAGTTGATCTACCAACTAACAGATTTAGAGGTATAGTATCTTTTTTCTAGAGGTCTCATTCTCCCTATGTGATATAAATTGCTATATGAGACATCACAACTATTCAAACATATATGTTACATAGCTTTGGGATTAGAGAAAAACTTGGGACTAGTGGTTACACATTTAGAGATAGATTTGGATGTAGGCTTCTCAAAACCCATGTTACAGAAACAATTGATAAAGATACTCAAAAAGGATAAAGAGCCACTTCAAAGAGCACCTATATAATGAATAGAGCACAAGAAACACACAAATGGGTTATATAATTTTTAGACAAGGATATGTCTCATGACATATTGATTACATTATTAGATAAGGAGATGATCACACTTCCTCCTACTAATCATCATCCAGAACACCCTTTACACAGGGTACAAAATAAGTCATATTATAATTTTCATAAGATAAATAGACATTCAAATGATCATTGTTATGCACTTTGATCCTACATTGACTAGTATGTCAATCAAGGCATTATAGCATTCACATAGGGGAACTGATATCTTAATCTCCACACTTTCCTAGATCATACTCCTCTACGATAGAGTTATCCTAGGACATTCCCTTTAGGTATCAATTTATTACTCATTGTATGATCCATGTGGTTTCTAGGATCCCTATTTATGAGTGATCTCATGTACCATAGACTCAATAGAGATGGAAGCTAGTTCACAGAGACCATATTACAACATCAGTTCAAACACCTATTAAGATATTTGGAAACAACTACAAATATCATAGCACAACATCAATTTGAACACCTATCAATATATTTGGAAACAACTATAGATATCAAAGCATAGCATTAATTCAAACACCTATTAAGATATTTGGAAAAAATTACAAGGATTAAAATATAGCCTCAGTTTGACCATTGATCAAGATATTTTCAAGAGATCACAAACATCAGAACATAGTTCAATAGCTAATTAAGATATTTACTAGGGATCATAAAGTTTAGAGTATAGTTTCATCACACCAACCAATCAAGATATTTACTATAGATTTTTCACACCTATCCACTAATAGTGCATCACACATAATTTCTATTTTAGAGTCTACTTCTACATTGACGTGTCATGAGTAGTATGGTCATTGATTTGCCATGCCATCCGAGTTTAGATACTACAACCATAGTCACATGATCTACATGTAGATATCTTACAAAAGACCTAAAAATACTATACCAATAAATAACATTCCTAATCCACTACAAAAATACAAAAAAAATTACAAATATATAAAAATTCATTACCTATGCTTAGACAAATACCATATACCAATATCACCATTTAAAACAATTACACACATTTCAACATTTAGAATATAACTAGATCTAGATACCAATATACATAGTGCCAATATACTAATGAACATCCATACATATAACTCAAAATATAGTATCAATACAAGCATAGTACATCACTCAATAATGTAGACATAGCCACTATGACCATCCCCCTAATTATCATTCTCAGACATATCCATGCTAGAACTAGAGGCTCCACTCTCCCTCTGTGACCTTGATTGACAACTACATCTACTCACTCTCTCATGATACATACCAAGCTCAACCATACACTCTATATGTTATCATTGTAGACATATGTAGTCATCCACTATCTGACTACTAGCCCCACCTAAAGCATCAAGTGTGGGAATGGCCCACCTATGCAACTCTATACGAGCCTAGTATCTATCTTTAGCCACTCATCTATATAATGTAGTAGTTATCATAGATAGATTGAATAAATGGGAATGAACACAAAAAACATATACAATAATCTATACTAACATATCTTCCACAACATGATCAAGTATATGTCATGTTAATACAAAAATCACAAACTCAATGGTAATATCCTAGTACTCATCATCACCTGAACCTATACATACCCACATAATACATCAGATTCCTAACCAAGTAAACAAATAAAAAATACACTAAATGTAAAAATATACTATAACAACTTACCATTGACATCCCTAAGGGGATCCACATCTATTACATCCTCAATGATAATACCACCTCTTAAAAATAGACATACCCATATACGATCTCTCCACCAAGATATATAGGCATCAGCAACTCCTACATCATCTACATCTAGTATGTCAATCACAGTATCCCACTCTATCAGAGGAATGGGGGATAACTCAGTAGCCGAAGGCCTAGGCCTACTACTTGGCCTTGTAGGAGCCTGAGAACTCCTCAACCACACCACTAATAATAGGAGTACATCTTAAATCACACCAAATTATCATGTAACTCATTCATACTGAAACTAATAATACACATTGACCTAAATGCCATGTATGTAAAAACTCACTCAAATCTTCCTAAGTTAAACATCTTCCTTAGGCCATCCCTCATAACCCCTACATGGCATCCAAATAATATCTCTAGTTGTCAAACTATCTATCACATTTTGACACTTTATCATGCTCCTCTTGGGCTAATGGACCCTCCCAGTCTACCTCTCTACAAATAACTATGGGTGGGCCCAATTATCTCATAAAGGTAATGTTGGCTTATTCACTACTATGTTCTCATATGCCTAACAATATAATAGTGTATATTATCCAATCCCTCTACCACACATATCTTGTATAAAATGGTAAAAATATCAATTCAAGTGGGATAACATCATCTAACTCAATGAATATACAATAAAATGCTCCTATATATCTTTCATTATCTCATGCATCCTATAGGAGATCTATACCCAACTCTCATCTACAATCATGAATGAAGCTAAAAAATAGTTAAGAAATTTTGTAATTGTGAAACATCAATAGTAACAATCAGTGTCAACAATATATTGATGTGGCTCCTTGTATGATGCATCCTTGTAGCCATAGTAGATAAATACCTAAAATCCCACTATATATCCTAATCACCCATATCTTCCTACAATATAGCTCTCTACCTGGAAATAGGTAGCCACAAGATCCTATATACATCCTTTATGTTAATGGTCATCTCCTTAGTAGGTAACCAAAAAGTACATGTATCTACATCCCACCTCTCACATAATATAGTCATCATGTGTTTATCCTAGGGCATCAGCTCTAGGAATGCCACATGTCTTAGACATGACCTCTCAAGCATGACCATCTCAATATCTATCAAGTGTATACCCTGTAGGGTTTCCATCATCTATCTATTCTGAAACTCTCTTATATGAGCATCAACCTACAAAAGTACAACTAAATCCAACATTATCAACATAAAATTAGAAACCAATAGATAACAATAGGCATCAAAAACAAATCAACAACAATAAGCATTATAAATCAAGCTTATTAAATACTAGCACTGCATATAATATAGTAGCACTAGACATTAATGCCACATTCTTGACACTAGTGCCAAGTCCTAGATAGTATAGTCCATGTCAATATAGTAATGCCACTTTTCCAACACAAGCCATAAACTATCATATTTTCAATAAAAACAATAAAAAATGCATTAAAAATGACAACAATAAGAAACAATATAGGCTCTATACCAAGGTAACCACCTCCCTAGCCTAGATTCATGCCTTTACCTCCTCATATCAGGTCAAAGTGGTTCCTTGTCTCCTTAGCATATTTTATACCTGAGACAAATAATTACTCTCAACTCAAATACTTCAAATAAATTCACAAACAAATCAAATAACCTTTTTAAGTCATTTTTATCAAATTTTACCTCATTAAGGTTGACCTTTTATGCTAATTTCTTTCTAGAATAATATCTTGAGAACTAAAACTCTGATATATGAACCATCTCTTGCACATGGGACTTGACATCAATGTGCCTCACCCTATATTGGTTAAACCAATATCCTAACCACTTTTAATTCTACAAAATGACAAATAATATTTACATAATAAACTCAATATAGACAAAATGTTTATCCCATTACCAATTTAAACAATCAACTCCATCACACTAAATAAACTATTCAAACTTAAAACAATATGACATCATGAATTAACCCCAATACATATGATGATTACAACTTTTGGTTAGACACCCTCACCCCAATATCAGCTCTCTCACCAAAAGGGGGTCCAAATACACATTGATTACTTCAGACATATAGAGATTCATACATAGTTTCACTCATATATAGATTTAGACACATAGGTATACATATATTCAGATGCATAAGTTCACACAGATATATAATCTACTTAGATATAGATTTAGACACATAGGTATACATAAATATAATAGATATTCAAATGCATAGGTTCACATAGATATTCAGTCTACTCATAAGCAAATTTATACAGATATGTAGATATTCAAATTCATAGCTTTATACAGATAAATATGTCTATGTAGATATATAGATATTTATATGCATAGGTTCATATAAATGTGTAAGTCTATTTAAATACAACTATTTAGACACAAAAGTCTATTTAGATACATCCACTCAGATATACAAATGTTTAGATACATAACTACATTACTCAGATATTAGGATTAGGGGCAATTATGTAGAGTACCCATCCTTGATCTCCATTTTCATATTATCAAGTTACACTCAATATCATCACCAAGATGTCATAAAGTTTTCACTAGTTTGAGTCATAAGACCATCTACAAAAATTGATTCATAGCCTTCCACTAGACCTAGTTTACATACCTAGATTTAGCTTAAATATCATAGTGCAGGAAATCAAGCCTGTTTTCTCAACACACTCAATTTACATACCCATATTCAGTTTAGATATTAAAATGGGGGAAATCAAGCCTTATTTTTCTACACATTCAGTTTACATACCCAGATTTAGTTTAGCTATTAGAGTGGGGGAAAATAAGCGTTGTTTCTCCACACATTCAGTTTACATACCTAGATTAAGTTCAAATATTAGAGTCAGGGCAATCAAGGTTTATTTCTCCACACATTTAGTTTACATACCTAGATTCAGTTAAGATATTAGAGTGGGGGTAAGTGAGCCTTGTTTCTCCATTCATTCAATTTACATACCCAAATTTAGTTTAGATATTAGAGTGGGGGCAAGCAAACCTTATTTTTCCATGTATTTAGTTTACATACTCAAATTCAATACAAAGGACATCCACACTATGCAGTTCCTCTTTTCATATTTCACCCCAACTCTAGTCTACTTATTTGGCTAAGAAGTGGGCCAGATCTATAATACATCCACACAGGTAAGTATAGGTGCATGTTCCTCTTTTTATTTTACTCTAGTACTTTCATTTAATTGCATTAATAGAATAAAAGGGGGGCAAATGAAAACACCATAATTTGGTCAAGTAACCATAAGTACTATGCCTTTTGTTACTCTTTCACATGAAGGTCTTAGTGATGAATATAGTCCTTGTTTGCATGGTCATTTTGAGTCTTTTAATCTTTCATAAGTCTTATTTTCCCTATATGTTTCACCCCCAGTGGTCCTAAGTCACCTCCTCCCAATCATAAGGTCCCCTAAAATTTCCTACTTGGTATTCACTCTATTTTAGGCCTCAAAACACTAGCACCATTTTCAAGATAATATCACCATGAGGTGTTAGTGTCCAATTATGGTTCTAGTGTCCAACAATCATTTTCTCTCTTGTTTGAGTCCTAACCCTTTCTTGAGACTTCTCTTGTGTTTTTTTGTCACTCTTTTATAACTTGTCAGCTGGCGAATAAGGTCTTATATTCAAATCAAAATTCCTTCTATATAAAGAGACTCACAAGGCATTTTACATCTAGCACTTACTATTTTAGCACATAATTACATTAAATCAGTTAATAGTATAGCTCAATACTCTACATACTACTTAGTTATCACATTTAGACATTGCATGTTTGATCAAAGAAGGGCCAAAGCAAAAATCATTCTAGCATACCATGCAAGTTGATTATGCATGTTCCCTAAGGTAGAACTACATGCAATCTAAAACCCCTAACATTGGGGTTAATATAGGTCATGACCAGGATAATAGGGATTCTACTTTACATGATTCTAATATACCACAATCCAATTTTTCCCTTAATTTTTACATTTTATTTGATTTTTATTTCATGTGTGTAGTTACTCATTTAGGTTTTAGAAGAGATTTAGCTAAATCAGTGACACATACGAGCTTTTAGATGACACAAAACCACCTATAAGACCCTCATAACCTCTCATAGCTTCCCAAAAAGTTCTAGATAATTCCTATAGGATGGAAACTATCACCATAATTAGACACTAGCACCACATGGTGTTAGTGTCTTGATATTTGTGATATTATCCAAGTCCAGATTTCAACCATAATCACAAAATAGAATGTTTATTCTTTTTTCTCCATCTTGTTTCATCTCCCTAATCCACATAAAGACCTATTTTATTCCAAATAAGTACTATATCTCTTTATGCTTGTTATTTGGGGAAAGGTTTGTTAAATCATTTATTTTCAATTTTCATTCTAGATTATTTTCATACTTGGCCCTTTAAAAACATAGGATTTATATCATCTAAGTCCTAAAAAGGTTAAAACACTGCTCTTGAAGTGATTTTCAATTTATTTATAGTAGTTTAGTTACATTTTTATTTCCTCTATGTGTTGTGGCATATTAGTTTAGTCATTTTCATTCCCTAGGTGTTTTTACATGTTTGTTCTTGTTCCTTATTTTCTTTTGTTGAAAGGTGAATCCTAGTCTAGATATTCAATAATAGTTTGAGCATGTTACAATCAAGTTGCACTATCAGAATATGAAAATTTTTGGATGTTTTTATGACTCCATGCCCAATGGATTGATTCAAAGGCTATTAGATTCCTACTTAGTAGGCAATAAATTCATAGAGGTCACCATAATATTGACCATTTATGGTTACCATAGAAGAGCAACATTTGAATTCAGCTCAAGGCTTCATGTTTAGTAGGGAAGTCTTCTTAAGGTTTAGTTAAAGTTTAGTGAAAGGGGCTAAGTCAGAAATGCAAAAAAGACTTGGTGTATTTTCAAAAGATAACCTTCATGTTTTTTGTCAAGGATATGGTTTTTACACTTTTCATCAAAGATGAGTCAGAGATTCTACATCAAGGAGAGTCTTCACAAAGCCTTAAGACTTCAGAAAATTTGTCTAAGTGCTTTCCTCTTTAGAAAAAAGTGTGTTACGACTAGTTAGAACAATTATTGTGATAAGAATTTTCATGAAGGCTTAGGTTTTTAGAATAATTGTTCATAAAAAACCCAACTAGAATTTGTGAAGGAGGAAAAAGACTTAGTGCATTTTTAAAATTTGGACTTCATACTTTTTGGAAAAAAAGTAGTTAGAACTTTTACAAGAGCAAAAGTTCTAAATACATCATGAAAATTGTTCAATGTTTTGGTCTTCAGAGAAATTATGCAAAAATTAGTCATAACTTTTATTGTGAACAAATTTTTTGAAGACCAAAAATGCCTAGACAAAAGTTTCAAATAAAAATCATGATAACAAAGAATCCAAAGTATTCGCAAGAATTAGCTAAATATCTAGGTCTTAAGGAAAATTATATGAGCAAAAGTTGTGAAGTAAAAATTATGAAAGACAAGGGAATAAACAAAAATTCTGAAGACCAGTCAAAACTTTTGAAAAAAATAAATCTTCTAAAGATTAAGGTTGAAAAAGCTAAAGCCCACATATACTAATAATCCACCAAGTGGAAAAATAATATCCCATATAATTAAATCCAATAACACAACTTGCACTTGACAGAGACTCAACCAATCTTAACATTTCCATGTTATCAGATGTCAGTTCTCAGAGCAATCAAATTGTGACACATGGATACATGTTAACTTGAGCTCCTCTTGGACTAACCAGTGTAAAATAACACCTAAAAAAACCTAACCAATAAGAATCCCCCCAATATATGATGTCATGTCAAACCTTGAGGAACTCAAGTGCTAATGATAACTACCATGAGGAGGTGGTAGGCCCCAAACACACAATCATGGGTGTAGTAAGCAAAGGGAGAGGTGGTTAAGTCAGAAAATAGTGGTAAGAGGTAGTGAATGGAATAGCACCATGCCATCAGTGAACCAACCTAAACTTGATGAGCCATTTGACCATAAATACCATCTAAAGAAAGATTTGTAGAATCAAATTGAGGTGGCTCAAGGATCATAGGATTTCAAGATGAATGGATCATGAGGATGTTGTAGTTGGCATAGTGTATTAAATTAAGCCTGAGTCTATAGAATTCAATGAAAATGTGGCTATCATGACAAGATAATGATAAGAACATCTTAATGATAAGTATGGCATGGAAGTCTATGGGGAGCAGCATTAAAAGTAGGAATAGTGGAATTAGGAAAAAGTCTTCCAAGGCAATAATTACATGAGATATATGGTCACATTCTTGCACACAAAATCTTTCAAATTCAATTTGAGTAATTGAGTGATTAAATATTGGTTGTTTCACAATCGATAAGAAGAAGGGGAGGAGCTAACAAGTTCAAGTTTGAGGTAATCATCCCCATGCTTCAAGGACACAAACATGATCCTAATTAACTTTGGACATCCCTATCTAATTTACAAATATTATGTGTCTCAAATTATAATATTCATTCAATTTTATCAAATATATTTTTGATTGTAATCAATGATTTATGGGCTTCCCATTACCTATAAAATTTTGAGTCTTACATTGTAAAATGGTAGACATTTCTAGGCACAATAATGCTACCAAAATCTTCCCTCCATGTTCCCTTTATCACTTGAGCCTTATAACTAATGACAATTGAATTTTCCTTTCTTCATGATTATTGAATTTTGTGTGCATTCTTTGGTTTTTTGATCTATGCATATGGGTAATCCTCACCCCTCTCATTACTATCCAACCCTTTGCACCTCTATGTAAAAGTTGGCTCTCTCTTGTAGGTTGTATTTTTTGTGTTTAGGTCTATACATACAATACTTATGAATCATTTATCATCCCTCTTAGTTATGTATTATTCCATGTGCCTCCATGTGAAATAATTATGCAAGAGTTGTGTCATTTTGGATATTGTGTAATGTTTTATCATTTCTTGCAGTTGTAGTGTGTTCTTCAAATCCTATAGAGGTGTTATTTCTAGTCTTGGTGCATTGCCTTTTACATTTCAACAACCCCCTCTCTCCTTTTCCCCCTTAATAGATTTTAGATTTAGAATTAGTAGTAAATTTTCTTTCAGTTCTTTTAATTCTATATGTTGATCCTAAATTAGATGCATTTAGATTAGAAAGAAGTCAGCCTTCTTTGGAGGTTCATCCTAAGGAGAGAAAGAGTCCCACATCTTTGGGGATGATCCCATTGTCTCATTAAACCATTTATTCTAATTCAACTGGTGCACAATTCGAGTGACAACATGTAAGATATAGATATGTAAGAAATAACCTATATAAATGTAATAATAGATGATGGAGATGGCAGTTATATTATAATATAATTGGTATCTAAATTTCCATATTGCTAACATTCAAATAGTGGAGTGAGTTCTTATTGAATGTAAGATAAACCCATGATAATGTCACAAAACTATTGTGACATGCCTCAAATAACTATATAAGGATATAACCATGATCTAAAAATTGAGTGTTGCTTTTCCATCAAGTTTACCAAAGACATGTTACAAGTACTTTAATGGAGGTGATTAGAATATGCTATGAAATGCTACAAGATGAAAATGCAAGTTTTGTTATAAATCAATCATATTTGAATTTTTTTGTTGTTTTTCACCTTGTGGAATCCATCTTGGATGTAAGAAAAACATGTTGGTGCTAATTATTTTTTATAGAAAATAAAATATGAAATGTATAACAACTAACCAACCCATATAGATAAATCTTGAATGCACAATATTTCATGTAGTTTACAGATGACTCTATGAAAATTACTTATGTGGAAAGAGATATATTAATGATCTTGGTGTTAATGGACTTAAGAAATTAGTTATTTTTTATGTGCAGTTTGATGGATATGACAATTCACAAAAATTATAAACATATGGATCAGATGCAAATCACCATCAAGTCAAGATGAAATTACATAATTTTGCTAAGCATGTATTTCTATACTCTAAAAAATGTGTATACTTCCTACTTCATGTTTTAGGTCTTCTTGGACTTAATATGATAAAAAAAATCTGGTATAAGTCATCTACTACTATAACCTATACTAATTTGGCCAATACTCTTTCAATCCAAATGCATTTTGGTGCTGATAGACATCATTTTTTTCTTAATTGACTGTGTAATTAGTTATATATTCATATTATAATAGTTGTAACTTTCAAGTACTTGAAATTAATTTTCTAAATTATAAGCTAAAAAAACAACAATCAATGAGAGACCAGTTATAAAGTGGACAAGTATTTGCTAGTAATTTCTAAGTATATTTATTTGATAATATTTTGGTAGATAAAAATTTTCTCCATAATAAATATTTTTAAACTCTACATCATTTTTATTACAAAATACTTCAAACAAATTTAAATTCTATCCTAACCTCCACAAGGACTTGGCGCATGGCGCCCTTGTTATGTATGGTATGGGTAAGAGGTTATTATTAAAATAAATAAATTTATAGGTAAGGGTTATGATGGATCTAGTAATAGGTTTATACTCACCACAAATTTCAAAGAGAGAAGGGTGTATGACCTTTTTATAACCAACTTTAACTAGGTAATAAGCAAGGCTATAATATTTAGTAGTTATGCAATTTATGTTTATGGTATAATAAGTACATCATATGACAATTTATATGTTGTAATAAAATTTAAACTAATGAAATTATTAAGTTATTAAAATATTATTTCTCAGTTAGAGTGTTCAATTGAAGAGAAAAATAGGTTTTTTATAAATTATTTAATATAAAATAAGTTGGTCCTAAACATGTGAATAACATATCTAATTGTTATGCATCTTATGTCAAGTTGTGATTGGATTTTACACACTATTATTGAGTATAAAGTTGTCATATAATTTAATGCTTCTATAACTACTATTGGCCCCATTTTATTTTAAAATCAATAATTTCATATTGTGTCCTATCATAACTAATAGACTGCACTCAACTATCGGACCCTCTCTCATAGGATAAGGAGTGTGGTAATAGACAAAGGTCATAATAAAGTAAATATATCAATAATTTAAATGGTAACAAGTATGAGATATAATATAAATAAGATAAAACATTCATCATAAAAAATTTCAACATACATAATTAGAATGTTGGTGTAGTTATACACCTTATAATAAGTTTACTTAGATTAGAATTATTTTCCTTTCTTAAAAATACTAAGGATTTAACCATGTAAAGTAGTTTCTCTTCAGGTGCCAAGTTGTTCAACTCATCTCCATTTTATACATTAGATATTTTATTCTCCACAACTCAAAGGTAGTTGTCGATAGCAATTGTTAACATGTTTATTTTTTTGGTCTTAACCTCATTATTTTTGGCCAGGGTCATCCACTCAATGTATCTACTCATTGTGACCACGTGATATCCTAAAATTAGGGAACTACATTCAATTACACTCTTTAGATTCATCATTTCCATATGTACTTCATTTACTTTGGCCATGAAGATTATAAAAATTCTTCACCAAAGATCTACAACTTCACCAGGTGACAACTATTATTTGATATTTTTTGCATTGGTAGGGACCCTAATATTTTTATCAATGCATTATGGTAGTTACAACTCAAATAACTTCATTTTTATTTCTGTAAAAAATATATGATAGCATGTATAAAATTGGGAAAGGCCTAGGGATGTCCTCCTTAGCATAAATTTACTCCTCATGTGATAAATCCATAGACATGAAAATGAATTAAAAAATAAGATGATTGTATTCAATTTATACATCATAAGGAATTATGACATGTATAATACATTAAAGATAGAATCAAAGATGTGAAAATATTACACATGGTATATCGAGTACAATGATGTAAAGGGTATAAATATAAAATGCAAGTGTTTGCACCACTTTTCCTATTGGTTACATAATAGGAAAATATGATTGGCCTATGTAGAGGTGGAAAATTATTGGATGACATTAATTGCACATCTTTGTCTTATTTTAAGCCTAGATAAAGGGGATATACTAAATATAGACTATAGTAATAACATGCAGATACTAAAATCTGATTTAAGTAGTACTCTAGTCTTGTACACTTAGAGAACATCCATCATGGTTTTACCTTTTAGTTATATACTTGCCCTCTACTGAAAGGCTCGCATTCACTATATCTTTTTATATAAATTACTGATATCTTAATCTAACCACTGTTATCTTGATGACCAAGAATTATATAATGTGAAAAACTATCTAAACATGATCATTAACCTTCACTTTTAGTTTTCTATCTGTACCTATTTTCTATCTTCATAAACCTTGATCGATGCAAGTGTCCACTTTTCCTAAAAAGTGTCCAATGCCAAAAATTCATTAAATTTCAAAATTAAACATATCCTAAATGTTAGCCTAAGTGTTTAAATGTGAGATATGTTCAAAAGGTATTAATATATATATAATATCAACCCTCACTCATTTCTCACTTATAAAATACAAGGAAATCATAAGCAATCTACCAAGAAGCACTCAATAAAGCATTTAAGTGAACAAACCTACCCTATTCATCCCTATTTTTATACTAGTCATAGGATTGTTATTCTCACATGTCTGAATCATTCAAAAAGTAGATTATGAGCCATTTTTTCTAAGTTACAAGCTAGGTCGCTATGTGTCATTACTTATCATAATTACATCATTATGCACACACAAGCCAACATGTATGGGATAACTACATAAGTTTTAAACCCTTTTTAGAGTATTGGATATGAAAGTAGTGCCCATTGATAGAGTGGTCCTTGTGGTAACTTGAAAACATGATCCCACTAACCCATTTTTCCCACAGTCACTCTAAGGGTGATGAAGCTAGGGTTTGATCATTTGATAAAGAGCAAAAACCTATGCACACAATCTAAAGGCATAAAAATAAAGATGATATAAAACTAATAAGACTCTAGTTGGTTGCATATATATCTAGTCAATATTTTATATAGGACACATTCATCGATGTAACTATCCAGAACTGATGCAAGAATTTGAGGCCATAGAAAGAATACTCCTCGAATTTGATGACTATTCTAAGATCATCTTCCTATCCAATTATAGATTGTTTCATCTTATACCTTCATGAACACAGTAAACTAGCTAAGTATCATCATTCCTTATTCAATACAATATCTATCAATATCTTTAGTTTACTATTTTTACTAATCTTAATTGTGTAGCTTCAGAATATTATTTATCTGAGTTTATATTAATTCACCTGCTAATTAGGTTAGTTCACCATCCTTATGCAAAATATAATCTAACACCCCTTAACCCTAGATATCTCATTATCTAAATTTAGGGTTAAACCATTGAATGATAAAATACCAATCGACACTAACATATGGTGTATGCCTTATGGGCATACCGCACTAGTGTTTATACACCTACTTAGGCCACACTTTACTCCTTGGTTTATAGTATAGATGAAGTTTTACCAATTGAACTATAAATGCCATCCTTATGTGTTTCTCTCAAGGGTATTATAAAAGATAATGAGTACCATAAAAAATGGTTATATCAATTGGAATAATTGAGTACAAAATGTACTCAAGCTATTGAACACTTATGAGTTTACCATGATCATGTCAAGCACACATATAATAAAAAGGCTCGACCACATGAATTTGTTGTTAATGACCTAGTAATTAAAGAAAATAAAAAAATACCAATGCAAAAAAGATAAGGTAAATTTAAACCAAATTGGTTGGGACCATTTGCAATTACAAAAAAATTGTGCAAAGGTGTAAACTACCTAGATAAACTTGAAGTCAAACCTCTCAAAAAACCTAATGAACATTATGCATTTGTTTAAATATCTTACATAAAATATACCAAAAAATTTAAATATTCTAAAAATACCAAAAAAAATCAATATGTTCTTATTGCACTATTTGTTATATGTATGTTGTTTGATCCATGTTAGTATATATCATGTCATTCTTTCCTATATACACATGTTTCATGCTTCATTTGAGTCTAATATAGACATACCCAAGTACATGATATATGCACATACAGATGTTGGGATTTCTCTCTACTAACTTCCTAAGTATGTTGGGGTACATATGCTTCTTTGATCATGATACACCTAGGTTATATTATTCTATTATAACTTTCCATTATCATGTTTGAGCTTATATACTTATACATGCCTATATCCATGCTTATACTTTTCAAAATGTACTTGATATGTTACGTACTTAACATTTATTACAAACACATGTGTTTAAGAACTAATATTATAAGTTTATGTTGGTTGACTTTTTTTTTTGTTTGCTATTATCTTGCATTGCATTTCCTATTGGAGAATTTGAATATGCTCCATTGATTATGGCCTAGTGTCATGATTTCCTAGTTAGACATTTGAATATGTTATTATTTGTTGTATGTGGACATTTGAATATGTCACTCTATGAATTGTGTATATTTGATTAAGTCACATCCCTTTGATAGTGTAGCATTTAAAAATGACCCTTCTACGAAGTATCCTTTGACCATTTTCCTATTGCTTTGATTTTGAGTTCTCTTGAGTATGTGCTTGATTGAATGTTAAGCTTGTACCATTACTCTCTAGAAGTTGTCACAATCTATATCATGCATCTTAGGACTTGATATGATCACATAATGCATGATTCAATGCTATATATACATATACATGTTACTCCTATATGTTACATGATCTATACATAACTTATACATTTATCTTATCCTTTTGAGGTAAGGTAACTACCAGATTCTACTTCTCCTCACCTCAAAAGGGGGGCATGTCAGTGGGGGCATGTCATAGAGGCATGGCTTCCACACTTTCATAGTTTTAGATTATATAGGGGTCATGTAAAAATACATTACCTCCACATTTATTTAGTACTCAACATATCCATATTACAATGGGGGCATGTTATCAAAACAACTTCTCCACATTTACATCAGTTCTCAGATTATCCAAATTATAGTCGGGCCATGTTATGTAAACATGTTCTCCACATTTAAAAGAAGTTCTCAAATTCTCTAGATTCAGTGGGGGCATGTCATGGAAATATGTCCTCCACACTTACATTAGATTCACTAGATTTCATAGTATATGATTCAGATACACATTTGTGGTAGTATTTTATACATTGATACTATTACTCTACCTAGATTTTAGATTGAGACATATATGAGGTTCATATGCCATACAAAGGGCACCTAAAATAGTAAAATCAAATCATCTACAAATTTTAAATACTATTATGGATTTTTATTATACCTAGGTTGGACTTTTATGGACTAATATTGAGATAATATATTATAGTAGTTGGTTCACTTTTAGAAGGTTGAGTTGATTAAATCACTCAATATTTCAAATATTATAAGTTAGACTTGATTAAATCATTTAAATTTAATATAATTATAGGTTTTATTTGATTAAAACATATGCCCTCACCAGATATATATTTTGATTTGATTAAATTGATCACACTCACCAGATCATGCATATATTTGGGTTGCACGATTGAGATGAAACAAGCTCAATAGACATGTTTCACTTCACCTTTACATAAATTTAAAGGTATGTGTCCTCTAATATCTATCTCTATATATATCTACACATACACACACACTTGTATGTTCAAATTTTTCCTAATCCCATATTCAATGCTTCATAATGAGGCATCCTTTCAAATCAGATTACCAAAAGGTAAGATAGTTTCATCAACACACAAGTGTACTCCTAACCTTGCTTTTTCTAGTTTCAATAATTTTAATTATTTCAATTTTAGAGTTCATACATTTATTATTATATTGTAACATCATATTGGTTGCAGGTTAGTCACTAGTAAAACACATAAGTTGGGATCACACAAAGACAAGGTGTATTATACACACCCAAGTATGAATTTATTTCCTTTAAACTATAAATTTTATTACTATATTAAATCAGGGGAGTGTAGATGCTAAAATATGATTTATGTCATAACTATTCTTGTACACTTAGAAAATATCTATCATGGTTGTACTTTTCAATTATAGACCAACCTGCTACTAAAAGGCTCATGTTCACTATCTCTTTATGCCTAAATTTCTTATCTCTTAGTCCAACCACTATTATCATAATGACCAAGCCTTCTATACTATGAAAAAATATCTAAACATGATCATTATCCTTCACTGCAAGTTTTAGACATGTACATGTTTTCTAGCTTCTTGGACACTTGCATCCCAGGCAAACATGCATCAATGCAAGTGTCCAATTTTCTTACAAAGTGTCCAATACCCAAAATTCATGTAATTTTCAAATGAAACATATCCTAAAGGTCTGTCTAAGTGCTTAAATGTGATATATGTTCAAAAGGATATATATAAGATCAAACCTCATTCATTCCTCACCTAGCAAATATTGGGAACTCATAAGGTAATTTACCAAAAAACACTCAATCAAACATTCAAGTGAGCATACCTACCCTATTCATCCATATTTCTATATTAGTCATAGGAACAATGTTCCCATAGGTTTGAAGCATTCAAAGATCAGTTCATGAGCCATATTTTTCAAGTTACAAGCTAGGTCATTACATGTCGTTGCTTATCACACATTACATCCTTATGCACACATAAGCCAACATGTAGGGGATAACTACATAAGTATGAGACTCTCTTTAGAGTATTTTATATATAGTTAAAACCCATTGATATAGGGTTCCTTGGGGAAACTCAACACTATGAGCCCATTAACCCATTTTTCCACAATCACTCCAAGGGTGAAGAAGCTAGTGTTTGATCATTTGACAAAGAGTGACAACATGTGCATGTAATCTGAAGGCATCATAAGAAAGGTGATAGAAAACTGAAAAAGCTCTAATTGGTCACATCTAGATCCAATTAGTATTATGTATAAGATACCTATGTCAAATTTAGACTCATGCATCAATGTAATTGTCCATATCTGATGTAAGCATTTGAGGCCAAAAGAAGAATATTCCTAGAAACTTATGACTATTTTAAGATCATATTCTAGTCCACTTCCAGCCTATTCTAGATAGACCTTCATGAACATAGTAAATCAGCTAAGTATCATTGTTCCATATTCATTATAATATCTATCAACAGTTATACTTTAATAGTTTTACCAATCTCAGTTATGTAACTTCAAAATAATATTTATCTAAGTTTCTATTAATTAGTTTCTCATTAGGTTATTTCACCATCCTTGTGTAAAATCTAATCTAATACCCCTTAACCCTATATATCACCTTATTTAAATTTAAGGTTAAACATAACCTAAGTTATCTTAATAAAGGTACATATGACATATTTCACCAACACCCCCCCCCCCTTTAGGTGCAAGTGAGGAAGGTCTATAGAAAAAAATTGGAGGCTTGGGATCCTCTAAAATGGATCCCAAAAATTAGGCCTAATCAAGCACCCATGTACAATGAAAATTCTATAAAAATATGAAGGAAGCCTAATTCCCCATTTTTTGCATCATAATGAGTATCTTTAAACCAAATATAGATTATAGTGAAGTAATGTAAGTCTCAAACTATATAATGTCGATGATGAGGGTCTTTACCTGAATGTTGAAGGACGTTCACCTGCATCAAATATTTTTTTTGACCTTTAAAATAGGAAGGACATAAATAGTGTATTAAAGGTTTTCCAACTCCGTAAATGAAGGTAATTGTAGGAGTATAAAGATCTCTAAAACTGGTCCAAAGGTGAAGTTTTCTAGTGTCTAGCAAGATTGTGTACAAGAACAAAAAAAGATGCCACAAAAGAAGACTAGTCACAATAATGGCATGGACCATTCATTGAAATAATGTTCATGTGAAGTGGTAGGCATAATTAAAAAACCCTAAAATGTGAAGAATAAGGATCTATAAGATGTAATTGATCATCAATAATATCTAAAAATGGGGAAGAATCAAATAACACATTATGGGCACTCCAATCAATATACTCCAAAACATCAAAATAAGGAGGACCCACAAGCAATGTAAATTCATCATAAAATTGAAGATAGGTATAATCTTCAAAAATGGAAGAGAGAGGAACCACAAGATATGGTGGGTTGTCACTAAAATTAGAAGTGTCAAGAAATAAGTGCTAAAGTGGAATTTGTACAAAGATTTGCAATATATGGTATAAACTCATCCCAAAAGGGTGGATCAAAAATAGAAGAGCAATGTCTGACATGATAAAATCATTAATATGATCAACAAATGATGGATCTATAAGAGTAATATCCTAAGAGAAAGAGGAGTTGGGTTTGAAAATGGATGACTTGAGTTTAGCATAAACTCATTTCACAAAGGAGGATTTTCAAAGAGGAGAGAAATATTTGATAGGAAAACATCAATATTATCAAGAGATTGAGAAATGGTAGATAAATCAAGCTGAAAATAAGAGTCTAATAATCATATGTGTTGTTTCCAAATATATTCTAAATATTCCTTTAAACAATTAAGGACATATTGTGTGCTCTAGATAATGGATAAGAGGCATGGAAAAAATTCAAAAACAAGGCACAAATAAATGTCACATGTATTTAACCAAATATTATATTTAATTGGGTTAGAAGGAGCAAGAACATGTCCATATAGAAATGGATAAAGGCCCTCTCCATCAGGAGTTATTCCATGCACAAATGCCATGGTTCATTATTAGTCCTACAAAGAAATAATGGAGGTGAATATGTCATCATACTAGTATAAATAGGTCTCAAAATTATAATAAGTTGGTCTCATGAGCATACACACTATGAGGAACTTGTAAAATTAAGAGCATGAGAATAACAATATGTCTAATTACACACACAAAATTGTGAAGGCACTAAAAGGCCTCACATGAATGCTAAAACTAGACTTTGACACATGATACAAAAGTAATAGATAACCTCTAAAATATATGCTAGGTGTCGCATGAACATGATGAAGTGCCAACAAAGTCCTAACAAGTATGATTGGTTTGCTTAGTACAAAGGATCTATAATATAAGGGTTTTCTTACAAACTAATGTGCTCAAAATATAATAATTCTCCCTACAATATAAAAATGAGATTTGAGACTGAAAAAAAGAAAGGGAATCTCTCAAATTTGTTTATATTTGTTTAGTGTGAGTTATAATGATAGATTATGAAAAGAGAGGAAGAAACAGACAAAACTACAATTCCATAAAAAATCAAATATGAGATTAGAAGAAAAGGAATCTCTCAAAATTGCTTATATTTGTGTAGTGTGAGTTATAATTATAGATATTTATTAAAAAAGAGACAAAACTAAAATTCCATAAAAAATCAAATATGAGATTAGATTTGGATTCTACAAGAAAAATATGTGCTTTAAAAACAAATAAGAAGAAGAAATTCCAAACGGTTTAAAAGATATGAAGCCTAGAAGGTCCACGAATAGGTCTCCCATAGGTTTCCTCATCAGTAAAGTGACTTTATATATAATATAAGTCTTAGACACCAATAGGAGTCCACTCCATGATGGCAAAGTTGGAAACATGATCACAAAAAAAAAATATCCTCCTAGAGTTATTGGAGATCTAAAACATACCCTAGGGAGGGAAAGAAAGTGTCCAAGGTAGAAGGTAGTGTTTCTCTAATGGAGGGAAATAAAAAAGGGGTTGAGTAACATAATGGGTGCCATTAGAGAATATTATGTAGGTGGTAATGATTATTTAGCTGGGAAGAAATGATGGTAGAGCAGATTGGCAACTACAAAATGTTCTACTAAGTTGTAAGAGTAAGAAAGGCTCTTGAAAGGTCTTGAAACCTTAAAAAAATCACATGGAACAATCCTTAAAAATTTATAAACTTCAACATGTTGGAGAGATTGTGAAGCATAAAATCCACAAAAATTAATTAGGGTGTTCCAACTTGAAAAATATGCAAAAAAAGTAGGGACATTATAAGGAATATCGTTCACTTGATCCCTTGTAAGAGTCAAGAAATTTAAATATTCACACAAAAAATTATCTAGCAAAAGAATATACATTTTTTTCACAAAATTAATGAAATTATTAAAAAAATATTGCAACTACCCACAAAAAATCACTATTTTTCATGAAACTTTTAAAATAGCTAAAAAAAATCCAAAAGGTCGATTCATACCAAATTAAAGAAACCTAGTTGGGTTTTCTCAAATCTTAGAAAAATACAAGGATAAAAATGACCTAGAAAGTAGGTAAAATGTGTGGTAATGTTGAGAAAATATTAGAATTCCATAATTTTGACTGGTAGGATACATGCTCTAGTACCATGTAGAAAAGCTCTGACAACATGTAAAAATTGGGGAAAGACCCAAATGTCCTCCTGAATATCAGTTTACTCCTAAAATGTGATAGCTACATAGAAAATGATAATGAAAAGAAAAAGTAGATGATTATTTTCAATAAAGCATCATAAGGCATTATGATAACATGTGTTATAAACTAAAGATAAAGTAACAAAGATGCAAAAGTATCACATAACTTGTCAAGTATAATGAGGTAAATAATACAAATAGAAAATGCAAGTTATTGCATACCTTTTCCTATTAGTGACATAATAGGAACAGGTGAATGGCCTAGGTAGAGGTGTCAAACTATTGAATGGCATTAAATGTACATCTTTGTCTTATTCTAATCCTAGATGAATGGGTTGTAGTAATTATAAACTATAATAATAAACCAAGCTAACTGAATAAAGGTGCACATGAAATATTGCACCAACACTTTCATCAGTCGCCACTAACAAACTAGGGTTTGGGTCCGCCTTCATGAGCTTATCATCTTCTTGGTCATTTGATTGCAGTGTGAATAAGACCTTGGTGCTTCAATAGTTATTTCTTGTAATTGATCACTTAGGTCCACAACAAGAGACATGATGTTAATCAAGATCATTGTCGACTAGTTTGAAACACTTTTATTTTACAAGTCTTATTTTGTGTGCATCTCTTATTGGGTATCCTCATTTTGGTTGGTGCATTACTCTCCTAATTTTTTCCTTGGATATGCTTGGTTTCTTCTTATTTTTTATATTTCATTGGGATTATTCTCTTCATGGCTGAATATAGGTCTTTTCATTAATGATGATCATGTATTTGGAGATGTTTTTAAGCTTGTCCTTTTCTTCTTTTTTTTATGTGTAAGGAGATAGATGGTCCTCTATGTTATTAGAAAAGTTACACTCCTTTAGGATATATGATATCTAGGTTCTTTTTTTAAGGGAATCTTATCTTACCCTAGGGGGGGTCCTCCAATTCAATGTTGAATTGGATGATGACCCTTTGATATCTCCTCCTTCCTTTGTACTCTTCATGGATTTAGGGTGTGAACATACCTTTCTGAACTTTTGATATCCTTTGGTGATCATACCTCATTATGTTTAATGGGTTACATTCTTCTTATTCTTTCTCATTGACTGAGATGGTTAGAAAGAGGTCCTCGTATCTGATCATATATCTTGAGATCACTTCCACTAACCTTGGGTTGGTGGGTCCATCCATAATAACCGATGTATATGTTACCAACCAAAATAAGACCTTGTCCACCCCAAGTATGAAATTGGTCAATTAGATTGTGTTCATAATTAAAATCCTTTATATTTAATCATATGTAAAACAAAGAAAATAACCTTAGAAAATAACCTTTCAAAATGTTTGGATTGATCCACCAATCCTCTCCAACTTGTCTTATTAAGTTGTAATAGATATGGTCCCATCTTGATTTTATTATTGACATTACAACATTGTCAAACTTGAGGTATGAATACTAAAATACTAACATTTTTTGGATGCCTTTCAACTTTTGAATTCCTCCCTCCATTAAGTTTCCTTAGGTTAGTAACATGGTCAATATTATTAGAGAGCTAAACCAAAAATAGTCTTCCCACTTTTGGGTGCACCTAGGAAATTTTGGTATTTTCCATAACTTCCCAAATGTGATTATGTGAACCATGTAGATGAATCCTTTGGAAATATTTTCCATTATTTCTCACAAAAACATAATTCACTAGAAGTCAGGTGGAATTGAGGGCCTTATGGCAAGCTAGTTCCTTTGTTCACCACTTTTTATCCAATATTTGTTTAGTGCCAAAATATAACTTTATTTTGTGGGTTTTCTCCTTCATCCAATCCACTCTTTACCTAAATAGATACTATCATGATGATTTAAGTACATCACATTCTCTTGGTGCTCATTCTTAGTGTACTTTCTTTTCCCTGTCCCATTTTTTCGCATATTCTATCAAAATTACTAATAACAAGTGTTGCATAGCAGCTAGTCCCTATTATTATATTGATAATAGTTTATAGTTGAATTTGTATATAAATTTGTAATATAAATATTATAATATTCACAAGTTTTAATAAGATAAGGATATTTGTTACAAGGCATTCTATTATGCTTTTTATTAAAGCTTTTGATTTTTTTAATACTTCTTGTAAATAATTCAATATTTTGTGAGAAAATAAAATGTGAAAGACATATAATGTATATAGTTCTAAAATAATTTTAGAAATAATAAGGGAAATGTTTAAAATAAGATATGGCTACCAATGTAGTATGAAGCATGAAAAAAATACAGTTGGAAAACATTTCAAATAATATTTAAATTAAACTGAGAATGATTATTATAGAAAAAAATTAGAAAAATATCAATACTTGGAAATATTTACATCAAAAATTTAATTTGATAACTCAATAAATAGGATTGGTCTCACAAAGAACCTACCTGAATCTAAAAATAAATAAATAAATAAGTTTAATAAATAATAATTAATAAGATATATAAAATGAATTACTATATAGCAAGGTTTTCTCGGTTCTATTTGTGGTGGCCTATTACTGGACTAGAAAAACAAATTCATGAATTGGAAGGGTTGCAATGAGGTTTTGTCCCATATCCAAAAGTTAAAAAAAATGTTATGAAAAAGGATATGGTCGGCTTCGAATCCCGGACTATTTTGCGGCATGAATACCCTTGATTCAAGACTACTATTCATACGTGTTGATCATTTACATAACACATGGACATCCAAATGGAAAGGTTGATCTTAAATTATATGAGTCGAAGACAACTGGAGTGGTAAATTTTTTAATAGTAACTTTATTGTTCAAAATCAATGGAGCGAACAGTGAAAGTATTAGTGAATTTGTGACACCATAATTCATTGGAGTGATGACTTGAATTTAATGTGTTTTATTCAATAGGATTGTTATAATATTAATAATTCGTTAATACATTTTATGTGTGCATGTTTGTTTAGATAGTTTGTATAAGTTATGGATCAAATTCCAATATTATCAAAATATATTATAATATTGATATAAATGGAATATTCCATGAGAACATGTGGTGGAATATCCCTTAATATTTAGTGTTAAACTTTGGAATGTGTATAGTATTATATTATTTCAAAGCTTTTTATTGGTCATAATAAGAAAATTATTTATTCAATTGATTCCTATAGTACCCTACAAGGTAGGGACTAAAAACATAAAAAAATATTTCTACATCTACTCCTCCTCCTATATGTGGTCATCTGACATTATTTACTTTTGTTATCCTTCCTTTATTAGTGACTTCATGTAAAACCTCCCTTTGGCCTTATCGACATGAGTTAGGTAATCTACATGGTACTCAAAAGTCTAGGAATTATTTACCTAGAGACATTGGTGGGTCTCGCTTGATCAATGTTTTATCAAATTTTAAGATTGTGTGAATTTTAATCTAATAATATAAATTTTTATGTAAATTAATAATGTTATAGATATACAATAAATAACACAAATTAATATAGATCTTTTTAAATTTAGAAATATGTTAAAAATGGGAAGTACCAAAGAAAAGAAATTAGCTAAAAATTGGATGTATAAAACTATAAATGCAATTGTAAAACTGATTGTGTGACTATATGATGACATTGTGAATCAAAATTAGGGTTTTTATTGAATCTAGGATAAGGCTGCTACAATCATATAGGGGTAGTATGCACTGGTGTTCATAGGGCATGCCAATGTCTAGTAGAGTTTTTATAATTTTTGAAAGTTTGGGCCTATATGCCTTTCTATGTTGATTCTATGTGCATGATTAGATGGGTGAGATTCAATGAGAAAGTTTTTTTATACCTTATTATTCACTTGAAAACCTTAACTCAATAGGTCATGAGGGAAAACTAAATAAATAGAAAAAAAATTAGTACTTGAATTTTTGTTTAACCTCAACACCCCATGTGTTAAGCGTTGCATACATACCAATACTCTGAAGAGGGATCAAACTCCATGTAGTTCTCTCATTCTACAATGGTGTTTGTAAAAGATTAATGTAATGCTAAATGTTGGTGCAATCCGAGTGTGATTTAGTGTTTCACTAATGACCTGCGACCTTGCAGGTGTATTTAGACTTAGCTCAGGGATACTACGGTTGTGTGGACTCAAAATTGAGAAGAATAGATGATTTCTCTCAATGTGCAGTTAGATGTTTTGGTGATTTTCAATCATATGATCCTATAGCAAACTAATAGCTTGAAAATATGGTTTTATAGTGATCATTTTGAAATTCCTTTGAATGGGACTTGTGAAACATGTGAGATGACATGTTTTAAGACTTTGATTTTGAGTAACTAGCCATTATTTGGTAGGAGGATGTGATCTATGAAATTAGACACTATCGATGAGTAATATAGTTGTGAAAGAATGACCTTTACTAAGGAGCAATGACAACTAAGTTAGCAGTGTGGATTAGTCCAGGGATGAGCTTAGGCTATTATGAATGATAAATAAGGAGATTTAATTTGTTTAGAGGAATATGAATATGTCATCTGCTTAGAAGTGAAGGAATGTCGGTCAAGGATTGTGGAATTGAGCTTGAGGTAAGTGTGTCTAAGGAACAATCACAAGTGTATTTTTTTTAAAATAAATGTTAATTTATGTTTCTACATTTTCCTCCATTTTATTATAGTAATGCAATAAAATAAAAGTACTAGAGTAAAAGGGGAAGAATCATATCTAAACTTACCTATGAATAATAATTTTGAATGTAGGTCACACACTAAACTGCGTTTCATGCAAAACCTAAAATGAAACATGTACAAATTAGTCCTTATGTAAGATAAAAATTTGAAAGTAAAAACAATAAAATTATAGATCAAATAACAAATAATGAATACCCCTATTTGGGTATGTGAATAATTGTGTTTTCTAGTGCAAAAATGGTGACTATAGAGGGTAAGACCCTTGGATATTTTTATTTCATTGAATCAATTGGATTGGATTGTGGATGCCCTAATCCTAATTAATAGGATAATATTCTTAAGAACTCAATGCATGCTTGACTCCATAATTGCATACCCAAGGTAATATAGTAACTTGAAATCCTTGTATGAATTCCAATAGATCATTTTGGTGCAGAACTAGTGAATAATTGGTGCAAAAAGGTGGACCAATCACTATAGATAGAATAAGATCTATTTATGGTACAAAAATAGTGAAAAATAGTATGTCTAAAGTATGGTGTGTAAAACATAGATAATGACAGGAATTTTCATTCTTCAAACTAGTGCAAAGCTAAGCAAGGAGGTGGTCATGTGCTGCACACATGCCCCCAATTTGATATTTGGGTGTATATGGATTCTGAAATTGAGTAATATTATGTGATTTTTTAGCAAAATACCTGTGAAAATTTTGGAACACATGCCATGCATTAAAACTTGAACATTAATTATGATCAACTGAATAAAATTTATATTTTCATGTCTGTGGAGTGAACTATTTCAGTGTAGTCTCTAAGACAATCCATGTGGGGTTCACCAATATGTTCAATCAAATTTGGGGATTAAGTGAGATTTAATCTAATAAGACAAACTATTACGTAAAATTAGGATGCTATAGATATGAAATAAATGATACAAGATGATTTGGAATTTGCTAAATTTAGAAATATGCTAAAAATGGGAAGTACCAAAGAAATACAGCTTAGCTAGAAATTAAATATGCAAGAATGTAAATGCAAATGTAAGACTAACTGTGTAGTTGTATGATGACACTGTGAATTAGGAATAGGGATTTTCTTAAATTTGGGATAAGCTTGTTGAAATTAGACAAGGGTGGCCTACATTGGTGTCTTTAGGGTGCACTAGTGTCTGATAGAGTTTTTGTAATCTGTGAAATTTTGGACATGTGCACCTTCACCTATTGATTCTCTGTGTGATTGGATCAGTTCAATTCACTAAAAAAATCTAATGCATACCTTCTTATTCACTTGAAAACCCTAGCTCAATAGGTCATGAGGGAAAATGAAATAAATAGGAAAAATAAGTTTGTGGTTGAAGTTGTGTTTGACCTCAACACTCCCTGTGTTGAGCATTGCCTACATACCAATACTCCAAAAAAGGACTAAACTCCATGTAATTTTTCTATGTTAGGGTGTGTGTGTGAAATATTGGTGTAATTCTAAATGTTAGTAAAATCTTGGTGTGATTAAGTGTTTTAATAATGACCTGTAACCTTAGAGGTGTATTCATACTTAGCTTAGGGCTACTAGGGTTATGTGGAATCAAAATTAGGAATAATAGATGCTTTCCTCTCAATGTACAGTTAGATGTTTTGGTGATTTTCAATCATATGAGCCTCTAGTGAACTAATGGCTTGAAAGAATGATTTTATAGTTATCATTTTGGAATTTATTCTAATGAGACTTTTGAAACATCCAGGATGACCCATGTGATAAATTTTAATTTGATAAACTAGTCATTATTTTATAGGAGGATGCAATCGATGAAGTCATACACTACCAACAAGTGGCATAGTCTCGAAAGATCAGCCTTATCTAAGGAGCAAGGAAACTAAGATGGAAGTGTGGATCAATCTAGGGATGATTTTAGGTTATTTGGAATGAGAAATAGGGGCATTTAGTGATCACTATTTTCTTAGAGGAATAGGTCATATGTATAGAAGTAAAGGAATGGCAGTAAAGTACTGTGGACTTGAGCATGAACTGATTGTGTATAAGGAGTGGTCATAACTATAAATTTTAATTTATGTCTCTACAATCAAAAAAATATTTTTGTCACACCTTACGATGTATGTCATCATATTTTCCTCTCTCTTGGGGATAAATGCCCAAATCCTTCCACTAGGCAATTGGTGTTATTGTGTTCCTTACATCTGTTATAACTTTGTAATGATCCTTCCCCTCTTGGACCTTATGTTATTTAGTATCATCCAACAGTTAGTTTTTGACTCATCACTTGATACTTGTACTTGTAAAATATCTCAGTAGCTAGTCGATTCCATAATCATCACTTGAGGTTTTACCAGAGAGAGGGAATACAATTTCTTCCAAGGCATGCACACATGCATATTCAATGCTTTAAGGATTGGGTTATCCCTCTAGATTTATTGGATTTTTTTTATTACCATCTCCTCTATCACTTATTTGATCTCAATTGGCCCTTTGACAAACTTAATGCTCTCCTTTATACACCCTAAACAAATACGGTCCACTGTATTATTTTCTCCACTTATCCACTTAAAAACCTTATCTCTTAGTGTTTCTTTTGGCATCATTTCCTTCACAAAACAAAACAATATATTATGTACTATTTACACTTAATATTATAGATCATACTTTTTGCTTCCATATGCACATTCGTATGGGGGTTTCCAACTAGTTAGACCTTCAAACATGAACTAACCTTCACATAAAACCATAAAGAGATCATATTTTTCTAGAATCCATCATGCCAAATCTTATGAATCAACAATCATTATCTTGTCATCCTATTGATGGGTTGTTTGGTACACCAACTTAGGCGGTGTGGAATCCATGCAACCTCTCTTGAAAGGAGACTAAAGGTCTCCCCAAGATCTATTTTGACTAGGTCTTGGTATTTTTAGGTATCCTAGTGGATAATGTGAAATTGTTCCATTTCAAGGGGAATGTTTGGAATAAGTTTAGATAAATGATGAAAAATGTTGATCTTGTGCATTTGTTATCCAAGAATTCAACTAATGTGGATTTGGCATGAAAATATAGATGATTTAATATATGATCATTGCATACATGGATTTAATAGTGCATTAACAAGAATGACAAGGGTTTGGAATCAAAATAGAGTCTGTAAACACAGATTGCAAGTTTTAGATTTAATTTTCCTACTCTAATAAATTTATAAAAAAGAGCAATAGATATGAGAAAAGAGGAAGAAAAGTGAGTATGTTTTGTAGTGAAGATAAATCTGACTCGTTTGATTAGACAAATCCCGTGAAACTAATCTTATGCCTAACCAATATACATATAGCTATAAACAAATATGGTGTTCAACTCTAAGGTTAACTTAACTATGAACAAAAAGGATAAAAACTACCATATACATGTGCATGTAATAAATATTAACTTCACAGCATTTCAATTAACAAATCTCGGTTGATTTTTTTTTTTGGGATTCACCCTTCTCAATTGAATTACAAAACTATCCTCAGAAAAAAAATAGCTCACAAGAAAATATAGCTAAGAAAACAAGAAAATGCAAAAAATAAGTTTATGGTCTTCTACTCTATCTTCTAATTAAAAATGAACTAGCCCTTTACAAGCCACTCAGTGAGCTATATATAAAAAAATTAGCTCCGTTGAACAAAATGATTTCCCTCTAAAAGTGGTTGTAAATATTCAATGAAATTCACCAAGCAAGAAGATTATTTCAAAGAAGAGAATTGAATCCAAGCACTAGAGGCCAAAAACATTAATGTTGTCCTTCTAGTTGGTGGCCAACTCATTCTAAATTGTGCACTCCATTTTTGATTCAACAAATGATGAAAAATTGTGCAATGAAAATATTGATTGGTTTTAGATCATGTGATTATCCCAGTTGAGCCTTAAACCGTTGTGAATATGGTGGAACCAACTATTTAACACCGTAAATGACATGGAAAATAGAAAAGCGGTTCAAAAGATATGGCCGAACTGACCATCAATTTGTTTTTGAGCGAACTGCACTGCGTATACTTTTTTGATGTGTTTTAGTGACCTTTTTTGCATACATTAAATGGAAATGGTGAGTGTTGTCCTTAGATACTTACTCCATCTTTATTGGATGTATCTTCTCCCACCCAAATTTGTAAAATAAAACAATAAATGTGACACTTTGACTAGAAATAAACAACATTAAAATAAATGCGACATTTATAAAGCAACACGGTTAAATTATGACAGGGTAGGTTTTATCACTTTTAATTTCTCCATGTGAGACCCATACCACCACCAAACCGTCGATATTATCTCCCTGATGCCACTGATGGCTCACAAAATAAATCTCCAAAGTGAAGTTATGAACAAAAATATACATACAGATAGCTTATCACTCGAGTGAGAAATTTTAACATTTAATTATATTTTACTTTAAAACTGAAAATTAATTATATACACTATTAATAAACTAAATCAATTTAAAATTAAATTAACCATTTAAAAATGAATAATTTAATTTCAAATAAAACTAAATTGACTAAGATCAAATGTACATAATTTTAACATAGACCACATGGCCTTAGAATTTAGTTAACCATCCTACTTCACGCGCTCCGTATATGGCCCATTCGGAGCCCTTGGTTGGTTTATGTATGGGTCCACCAAAAATGTAAGAGAAATGCGGCCATGCAATGCAGGCACATAAGACGACTCGCCACCCACTAAACGTGTACATGGGTGGCAAAGTTTAATCTATTTCTGCGTCATGTTTGAGGACATGCTAGAAAGTTATTTAGTCTAGTGCGCCCCTTTTGGGCACAACATGCACAAACCCTATGATAAATTCGCTCTTGGAGAGGCCTTCCTACACCAAGAAAAAATGGAAGTCAAAAATACATTTTTAGATTAAAATTTTACCATTTAAATATCTTCATTCTAATAAGATTACTTTCAAGGCATGATTTGATATTGAAAACATTTCGATGCTTTACGAAGTGTGTAAAATAACTAGAGTGCCCTGTAAAAAGAAGATCAAACAATGCTAACCATTCATTTTTGTGATAAGTTTTGTATATGAAAATTTATTACATAAACTTATTTGACACAACCAAAAAAAAGGGCAAAAGACTTGAAAATATACGTAAATTGAGATATGATCAAAATAATAGTCACAAATGTGATAAAGTAATAAGTTGCACAAAAGTAAGGTGGGATACAATAAGACATTAGAAAATAAGACAAAGATCGAAGTAAAAGAGGTACTTTGATTTTGGAAAAAATTAAAACATATTGTGAAAGTAACAAAAAATGGTGACTCTACTAGAAAATAATCTTGTGTATTGTTTGAAATTAAAGAAGCATGTCTTTGAACTTAGAATCTATGGTATGACAACACATGGGACATGGACAAATTTGTGAAAGGGTAAAACATGAATGGTTGAAAGATAAAATGTGGTATTCACATTGACCGGTGTGTGCACATATGATCATTCCATTTCAAGGACATTTCAAAAACTATTTACTATAGCTGAGATCATCATACGAGTGAATTGTATCTTGAAATGACCAATCGGGCATTTCTCCACTACTAGTCAAGCATCCACAGTGTTGATAAAGGTGTTTTTGATCCCATTCAAGGTTTTACTCTACTGTCAATTGAGCATCCACAACCTCAGTATAGGTTACCTAGATAAACCAAAAGTTGAGTTTGTTTGATAATATATATTATTATATTTCTCTATTTAAAAAAAAATCATCTCAATTATAGGTTGGGAACCATCACGCCAAATGAGAGGTAGAATTTTAGATTTTTGACGCTATCCCTTGGATGCAAGAGTTTCATCCAAGAAAACTGTTTAACCTTTTTCAATATGTTTTTGTGAAGGTTAAGCATTAAAATAATAAATACACAACGATGAATAAAATTATTCTAGAGTATGACAATTAATTAAAAACTCAGATAAATGAATATTTTGAATTAAACTGTTGAGTTATGCTAAATATAGAAAGTACAATAAAAATAATGGTTTGATTGCATAACAATGAAAAGATAATATTTAGCTTATTTACAAATGCCTAGGTAGATCTGAGAAATACAGAGGTGGAAATAGGTAGGGACAAGATCAAAATCTAGTTGTCAGATTCTAGAAATATTGTTTCAAGAGGCTTGAACAATTGTGTTTACATGTGGACACTTGCATCGATGTTTCTATCTAAATCTTGATGCAACTTAATTTACAAAATATTCACTCTATTCTAGAGTGATAACTTGGAGCCATCTGGGTTTTTTATCATCTTTTTGCCTATATATTTTATTTGCATGCACATGTTATCAATGGTTGTATGTGAATCAAACCCAAGATATTGACCTTAGGTATTTTTACTTTGAAAAAAATGGGTTAGTGAGCTTACGACGTTGAGGTGACATCATGGCTGAAAAATTTGTCAGGGACCAAATATAGACTTTTGGTCATTGGTATTAGGACATAGTTCTTATGTGAGTCAACAATATGGGGACCAAACCTTCTCCTATTAGTAAGTGGAGCTACATTTATTGAAAACCAAAAAGGGAAAGCAAGGAAAGAGTTATTCACATCTATTTACAAAAAAAAAAAAAAAAAAAATTGTGGAGGTTTCATAATTTTAATCAGAAAGTACATAAATGAGATAGAAAGGAAATGAAGAGAATGATGGGAAGAAGTTAAAAATGAGAAAAGAAAGGAGAAAGGAGAAAGGAGGAATGAGATTATTCTATCTATTTAAACATAGAATTTGCTATGATAACCTCATAAAAGATGGACAACCCTAGGTAATTAAACACAGAGACTCACTAGAATAGCCCAAGATTTAAGATTGTAACACACGAAACCTTTTTCATGAAAATAAAATGAGAAAGACATACATTGAACATATAAATAGGGTACACATACCAAAGAAAGATATTCAACAACCCTATATTTCTCAATAAAAATAGGCATAAAATCATATTCTTAATCTCACCAAGGTTTTTTAATGGCAAAGTTTCTAGTGCAGATTCAACAGAACTTCTACGCTAAAAGTTACACATTCATTAACTATCTAACAATAGCATTTTAACAAATTGAAAGAAAAAGAATCAAAATAGATTGACATAGTCATGCATATCATTCACTAAAAAGATTCATGGCACAAAGTCCTATAAATTACTTTTATTTTGATTCTTTGTGGCGTTGTACTAACAAATTCCTTCCTTCCATATTGAAAAAAGTTCTACTGTTAGAAAGCCAACTAATGAAAATCCAATCTAACCCTAGCTAAAGCTAATCTCACAAATGAGCCCCAAACTCCTATTTATATGTTACAATGGGCGGTTATGTTGTATAACCACATTTTATACATTTTTAGGAGCTTTTAAAAGCACATTGGTAAAAATACACAACTTAAAATTTTTAAAAACACACTAAGCAATTTGCACAACTTGAAAAAGTGCAATAGAAAATTGGCACAACTTGAAAAAGTGCAATAAAAAATTGGTACAAACTCAGATAAATGAATATTTTAAATTAAAATGTTGAGTTATGTTAAATATAGAAAGTACAATCAAAATAATGGTTTGATTGCATAGAAATGAAAAGATAATATTTATCTTATTTGCAAATGCGTAGGTAGATATGATAAACATAGAGGTAGAAATAGGTAAGGACAAGATCAAAATATAGTTGTCAAATTCTAGAAATATTGTTTATAGAGGCCTAAACACTTGTGTTGACATGTGGACACTTGCATCGATGTTTCTATCTAAATCTTGATGCAACTTAATGTACAAAATATTCACTCTATTCTGGAGTGATAACTTGGAGCCTTCTAGGTTTTTTATCACTTTTTTACTTATATATTTTATTTGCATGCACATGTTATCAATGACTGTATGTGGATCGAACCCAAGATATTCACCTTAGGTATTTTTACCTTGAAAAAAATGGGTTAGTGGGCTCATGACATTAAGGTAACCTCATGGCTGAAAATTTTGTCAGGGACCAAATGTAGACTTTTAATCAACGGTATTAGGACAGAGTACTTACATGAGTCAACAACATGGGGACCAAATCCCTCTCCTATTAGTAAGTAGAGATACATTTATTAAAAACCAAAAAGGAAAAGCAAGGAAAGAGTTATTCACATCTATTTACAAAAAAAAATTATGTGGGGGTTTCATAATTTCAATCAGAAGTACAGAAAGGAGATAGAAAGGAAATGAAGAGAATGATGGGAAGAAGGTAAAAATGAGAAAGGAAAGGAGAAAGGAGGAATGGCATTATTCTATCTATTTCAACACAAAATTTGTTATGATAACTATAGGAAAGATGAAGGACAACCCTAGGTAATTAAACACAAAGACTCACTAGAATAGCCCAAGATTAAAGATTATAACACGCGAAGCCTTTTTCATGAAAATAAATTGAGAAAGACATACATTGAACATATGAATAGGGTACATATACCAAGGAGTTTAGATAACTTTACAAAGAAAGATATTCAACAACCCTATATTTCCTAATAAAAATAAGCATAAAATCATATTCTTAATCTCGCGAAGGTTTCTCAATGGCAAAGTTTCTAATGCAGATTCAACAGAACTTCTACACTAAAAATTATGCATTCATTAACTATATAACAATAGTATTTTAACAAATTGAAAGAAAAAGAGTCAAAATAGATTGACATACTCATGCATATCATTCACTAAAAATATTCATGGCACAAAGTCCTATAAATTACTTTTATATTGATTCTTCTTGGGGCTATACTTACAGATTCCTTCCTTCTATCTTGAAAAAAGTTCTACTGTCAAAAATCCAACCAATGAAAATCTAATCTGAGCCTAGTTGAAGTTAATATTACAAATGAGCCCCAAACTCATTTTTATATGTTACAATGGGTGGTTATGTTGCATAACCAAATTTTGTATATATTTAGGAGATTTTAAAAGTGCATTGGTAAAAATACACAACTTAACATTTTTAAAAACACACTAAACAATTTGCACAACTTAAAAAAGTGCAATAGGAAATTAGCATAACTTGAAAAAGTGGATTGGTGTTTTTTCATGACTTGAAAATCGTTAAAGGGCATTGACAAATTTTCATTACTTAAAAAAGTGACTTGATAGTTTTGCACAATTTGGCAATTGCAAAAGGGACTTATCAAATTTTCACAACATAAAAATGTGAAAATGCACTATTAAAAACATGCATAATTTTGGATTATGAGAATTAATCAAAAGTTACAAGTGTGATTCAGATAAAATATAACGAAGATTTTATTCTTCTTCATCATCATCAAGGATGATCTGGACCTTTGTTTTGCACTTGTCAAGGAACTTCACTCTACTTCTAAAACTATGATACTTTCCTTGATTTTAAAAGTTCAAAATGAACATTTTACACCATAAATCCTCGATAAAAAAATTTATTCATCAAATTATATTTTCAACACATTGAACAAGAGTCAAATCAAAGTTTGGATGTGAAAGTTATGGCTCAAGGGAGATTGGACCTTATTTTGATAGTTTTTGCTTACAAGGGTGTTAGATTCTGCCCTATCTGCAAGCAAAGGTGTTAGATCCTACCCTGTTTGCAAGTAGAGGTGTCAAATTCCACCTTGTTTGCAATTAAAGGTGTCATATTTCACCCTATCTTCTTGTATAGATGCCAGGATCCACCTTGACTACTAGAAAATATGGATGCAAACACTAAAAACTTGAAAATTACAGACTTCACCTTATTTATGCAACTATGATTATCTGATCCGTAAACTACACTGATAAAACTCAAAGTGAAGTTTTTAAGTACGAATACTAAATTTCTTAAACTTATCAAATTCTCAAAAAACTTAAAAGAACTTGAAAAATGTTTGGCAAAAATGTTCTCGATTGTTTAGTTGGATTGGAATTGTCTAAAGACTTATTACTTCCATTTACCAATTAAACCGTTTTTTTTTTTTTTTAAATGTTGTGTTATAATTGTCGAAATGCAAATTACTTGCATGAGTTCATTTACTAATTAAAATCAAATCAAAAAACTAAAACAAAATCATGCATCAAATGACAATTACCAAAACACGAAACATGATAACAGAGTTCGGCTCAATAATTGACGCCTACATCTCTGGGTTCTCCAAAGGAGTGGACCGTTTCCATTAAGGGCACTTCAAACACCTGGAAACAATAAAAAGCTTTTGTGCAAGCTGATATCTCAATGCAAGAATTCACCTTCACCATGACTGAATCAAGCCCGACACCTTTGAATTCCGTGAGTCTTCATAAACACCTACAAAGTTGCTTCAAAAGTCCTAAAAATCTCCTCTAAGGATTGAAAAATACTCCTCCAATATGTAAATCGGCTAAAATAGAGTATTAATACTATGTATTATGGCCGAAAGATGGATAAAAATCCATTACATAAGCTTACCAAAGCTTTTACAAAGTCTCGGCCTAATAAAAATAAAAACACAGTCAGAAATTTCCTTGATTTCAAATAGAAATTTGCTACTTAAATAACACTTCAACCCCCGCATCTCAAGCAGTCAAAGCCTATCTCTTTTGGATGACAGGTCAGGAGTTCAAACCATCAGCCTTTCTTTTAGGTGCTTAGGCATGAGTTTTAAATCTTCTCCCTTCTTTTTGGGCATGCTTAAGCTTATCTTTATCCCACATGCATGGATTTGGAATAAGACTAGGCTTTAAAAAGCCTTCAGCCGCCCACTTAGGCTTTGGCCACCTAAGAGGCATTTTTTTCGAGCTTGGGCTTGGTCTCTCCTTTGAGTGCTCACCACATGACCCGATGTATTCTTCCTTAGACTCAAACTTTCCACCTTGCTCGGGCTTCGGCCTATGGACTGCGTTGAACTCGCCACATGGCTCGGTCAACGAGCTTATCTCACGCTTAGTCACTTAACTCCACATGGCATGTTGATGACGTGGCATGTCATCGAACCATTTTTTTGAAAACCTTTCAATTTTCCAAGTGTCAACCTCAGATAGGTCCAAATGTTGAAATAACCTCGAAACACGTGTAACATGTCGCAAGTGACATTTTATTACCAATCTTCAAATGGCCATAATAGGAGCTCTCGAACTCTGATTTACACTCCAAAAAATGCGTCAAAAAGATCTCAAAGAGCTCTATAGTGTGCCACCACTGAAACTCTGAATTAAAACCATTATAAGAACCCAATTTCTGATCACACCTCCCCAATGGAGGGCTTTTGGTCTCTAAAAGTCTAATATCCCCTGAAATTGCAAACTGGTCTACTACATCCATGTAAACATAACCCAATCATGGCAAGAGATATAAAAAAATGCATTAAAATGATTCACAATCAAACTATAAAAATTCCTAATCCAAAGGCATGAGTAAGTGAATCTGCAACTGCAAAAGTGATTACAACATATCAAATTGCCTGCCCAAAAGTAACATCCTGTAAAATGGTGAACTGTCAATTACTGAAACAATCCCCAATGTAACTGAAAAACAAGTTTGTTAATGTCAACAACATACACAAAATGTTTTATACATGTTGCATTACAATGCCCTAGTATGGGACTTATATGCTACGCAAATGCAAACAACACAAAGTGTATATTGCCTAACATCCAAACATGCCCATAGGGTCTTAACAATGCATCTATACATCCATGTGCCAAAAATAGATACATTGAAAATAGAAGTCAAATAAGTGTTGTAAGGAATTAACTCAACCTACAACATGCATTCTGTTATTATCTCCAACTGATCAAATGAGTTCAAGTCCTCTAGACAACTCACACATCATAAATAGGAGATTCAAAACATAGAGCTATTCAACATGAGAATTAAAATACTTCGAATGATGAACCTACTCAAAGTGTTCTCAAAAACTCTACTAATGCATCTTCAAAGCTTGTTCTTTCCCTTAACAGAATTCTTAACAATGCTTTGAAAGACAAGTGCATTTTAAATCCACTTAAATCAATTTTTCTGCCTAGTTAAGTTGATTTCCTTAGTGGATTCCTTAACATCATTATGGATTGATTTAACTTCATTGACATTATTAATAGGTTGATAAATCATCTTAGTTTTACCATTTCTAGAATGAGAAGATGATTGAAGTTTAAAACAATGATCAGTCCGATGTCCACTCATATGGCAATGAGTGCAAACAACCTTCTTAGGTGAGGTCTCCCTTTTACCTCTTCTCGCTTTGCCATGATGAGATGGTTCTAAACACCTATAATCTGCTTAAGCAAAGCATGTCTCTTCCAACAAAATACAACACTATGGTTATGCATCCCACAAAAAGTGCATGGAAATGATTACATTATCTTCTGAATGTTAAATCCAAATTTCTTAAACATAAAAAGTGGATCAAAAGATTTAGTGCTAACTCTAGTGTAGGAAATAGGAAGTGCAATCTCAATACCTCTTCTACCTTCCTTCTTACACTATACATGCTCTACTAGTGGCCTTAGTCCTTTGCTATTAGAAGCTTGTCTTCCTTTAGCCATGGAGGAATTTTATCCAATTTCTACCTGCTCACTAGTGTAACCCAAACCTGCATGAAGAGATCTATGCTCTACTTGTATTGGTTTAGTAATTCTTTGGCCATCTCGACCAAGACCTCTTCCATTAAATCCCATTTTCTTCAACAATTTGGATCCTATACCCTTAGTGTGTTGTCCAAAACTACCAAAAGCATCATTACTTGACTCTGAATTTGAATGGAAAGAAGAAGTAGATGAATTACATGGTGAATAACTTACAGTGCATTTAGTCATAGTATCTGCATCTGAAGTGGAAGGTACTACCTCCTTTAGTTCACCACACTGTAATTTGATCAAGAGCTCATCCTTAGATTCAAGCTCAAATTTCAAAATTGCAATCTCCTCATCCAAGGAGTACAATCGAGCTCTTAAAAAAGCATTCTCATCCTAAATCTATGTATTGATGGCTTCAAGCTCTTCCATCTTGGCTTTATGTGACAACTTGCCCATAATTTCCTGCAAACACACTGATTCCACAACTACACACTAAAATCTAATCAAGTGATATGGATAACCAATAAACTGAAAGCAACTGTCAAAATTCAATCAGAAGCTAACCTAGTTTTCTAACTGCTCTGATACCAACTTGATCTGTAAACTACACTGATAAAACTCAAAGTGAAGTTTTTAAGTACGAATACTAAATTTCTCAAACTTATCAAATTCTCAAAAAAATCAAAAGAACTTTCAAAATATTTGGCAAAAATGTTCTTGGTTGTTGAGCTAGATTGGAATTGTCTAAAGACTTATTAATTCCATTTACCAATTAAACTATTTTTTTCTAAATAATGTTGTGTTATAATTGTCGAAATGCAAATTACTTGCATGAGTTCATTTACTAATTAAAATCAAATCAGAAAACTAAAACAAAATCATGCATCAAATGACAATTACCAAAACATGAAACATGATAACGGAGTTCGGCTCAATAATTGACACCTACATCTCCAAGTTCTCCAAAGGAGTGGACCGTTTCCATTAAGGGCACTTTAAACACCTATAAACAATAAACAACTTTCCTACAAGCTGATATTTCAATGCAATAATTCACCTTCACTGTGACTAAATCAAGCTCGGCACCTTTGAATTCCGTGAGTATTCATAAACACCTACAAAGTTGCTTCAAAAGTCCTAAAAATCTCCTCTAAGGATTGACAAATAATCCTCCAATATGTAAATTAGCTAAAACAGAGTATTAATACTGTGTGTTATGGCCGGAAGATGGATAAAAATCCATTACATAAGCTTACCAAAGCTTTTATAAAGTCTCGGTCTAATAAAAATAAAAACATAGTCAAAAATTTCCTTGATTTCAAATAGAAATTTGTTGCTTAAATAACACTTCGACCCCCGCATCTCAAGCGGTCAAAGCCTATCTCTTTTGGACGACAGGTCAGGAGTTCAAACCGTCGGCCTTTCTTTTAGGCGCTTAGGCATGATTTTTACATATTTTCCCTTCTTTTTAGGCGTGCTTAAGCTTGTATTTATCCCACATGCATGGATTTGGAATAAGACTAGGCTTTAAAAAGCCTTCAGCCGCCCACTTATCACGTGGCTTCAGCCACCTAAGAGGCATTTTATCCATTTGATTTTAGAGGTTCAATATGAAGTTTATACACCATGATTCATCAAATTATCTTTCAAACACATAAAATTAGAGCCAAAATATATTTTAGTTGAGAAAGTTGTGGTACAAAGGGAACTTGGACTTTATTTGGTCATGTCTAGAATTTTGCCCTATTTCTGCAACTTTGATTCTCCCTTTGATTTTAAAAGTTCAAGATGAAATTTTCTCACCATGGGTCCTTAAGGAAAAATGTTCTTCATAAAATTATATTTCCAACACATTGAACGAGAGACAAATTAGAGTTTAGATGTGAAATATATGTCCCAAGGGATATTGGACCATGTTTAGACATTTTCTTCTTGTTGGGGTGTCAGATTCTGATTTTACTGCTTGCAGGGGTGTCAGATTCTAATTCCAATGCTTGCAAGGGTGTCAGATTTTGACTTTATCCTTGTATTAGTGTCATATTTTTCTCCCTCTTATTTCATGGGTGTTATATTCTAACAATCAAAAGACGTAGGAAACTTTTGCTTCTTCCTTGATTCTTTTGGAACCTGTTAAGAAACTTTTTGAGGTAAGGCATTTCAAGTTTAAGCAAGGAAGACTCTGCTCACCTTTGCACTAATCTTTATTATACACCATTTACATACTTAAAATTTGGAATAATATTTGAGAAACTATTCAAGCCTAAAATTATAGAAACATTATGAAGAAATTTACCTTGAATCATTTGTGAGTCATTCAACACTTTGACCTTTCTTCCAATGATTACATTCGAGACTTCATCACAATCACTTGACCTAGTATCCAAATGAAAAATTATTATATTCCTATCAACCAATTTTCATATCTTGATTTTGTACACAATAATATTGGATCCAAGGATTGATAACATGCTCATTCCAATCTTGATTTGCTATGTTGTGTGATTTATCTGATATGAGGTGCATTCCTTGTGCAAGAGGCACTTATGCTTTGTTGATTGTATCAACCTTCATGAATTCTCCTTCATACATCCAAGGGTGGAAAACATGTATGTATCTTTATCTAGCATCAAGCATCCTATTGTGACTATCTAGTTAGACCATCATCTATAATCTTGTCTTCAAGTGTTGGACTTGGTTTCAAGGAGCGGTCTACGAATTGCAAGCAATGACCCTTCACAAATTTTTTAAAATACATAACATACCCTATATGATTCCTCATGAAATTTATTTCTATCCAAAGGAAAAAAATGAAGAATTCAATAGTGATATCAAAGTTGTTATGCTCATTGATCCTTAAAAGATCACTCCATGTAAGAATAATCTTCATGCACTATATTGAAAGTTGTATCCTTGACTTTAATAATATGAAACAAAGAATATAAAATATTTTAATACCTTAGGTTGAAATCAAAATTCTCACCTTGTTCTATTGAAAGATAAATTGTTGAGATATCCTCAACACCTTAACTTTGTGACTCAAAACTCCTGAATTGGGGCTGACTAATATATTTTCCTCAAACGCATATCCATCCACAATTCTAATTTAAAAACCCATCAATGATTCACCATTTGGAAGGTCAAAGGATAAGCAAATCTCAGTATGTGACCCAATCCATGTCCATTAGGCTACAGAGTCGATGTTCCATTCTTCAAAAAAAATTACGTCCCTATCATTAAAACACCTTTAATTGCTTGTATGAGTATAATTGGGGGTGTTGTCATGAAATATAAAATTTCAAGACAACACCTCAAAGACCCCTCTATAAATGAGCGTTGTTTACATAGTCAATACTCTAATGATGGCCTTCGACATATGTAGTCCTCCCATAGGTGTTGGCTTGTATGTTCACAAGGGTGCAATATACTATATGTAAAGGCATGCAATGATTTAGTTTATAACTTTAAAAATACCGTTCATGGGATATTCACTAAGTGATTCAGACCTGTAATATTATTTCTCCTCTGAGTGATATATAAATAGGGAAAAATTGAGAAGTATAAATTAGTTGTGCAATCGATTGAGTGAACATGAATAGGTGTTTGTTTGGTATTTTATAGATGAATAATGAGTAGGCTTAGATTTGTATTTATACCACACCTTTAAAAATACATCATGGAAGGGTTAAATAAAATAAATGGGCCCGCTCATAGGATTTGAAAGATTTGTAAATTATATGACTTTTTAGGACTAGAAACTTGATAAGAATCTGGACACTTGCATCAATACAAGTGTCCCTATGTGAGATGCAAGTGTCTAGCAGGATAGAAAGATGTCAAGGATCTAAAACTTAAAGTGAAGGATATATATAAGGTTTTAATATTTATATACAATGTAATAGATTTGGTTCATTACAAATGATAGGGTTAGACCATAAGATTAATAATTATGCACAATGAGATGGCAAATGCAAGCTTTTGGCAGTATGAAGGTCTATAATTGAAGGGTAGAGCCCTGATAGGTATTTATCAAGTATACAAGATTGAGATGTTAGATTTTAACATTTAATTTTCCACCACCTTTGATCCAGTAATGCAGAAGGATGAAATTACTAGTTTAACAAAAAAAATGTATAACTAGGTGTGTATAACACACCTTACCTTGGATTGTGCCACTTTAAGTGTTTATTGCTGTATAAAAACTAAAAACATGTTATTTTATAAATCAGTGCATATAATCTAAAATTTAACATAATTGAAATTCTTGAAAAGAAAGAGAGTAAGGAAGGAGTACACATGTGTGTTGATGCAACCATGTTGCCCTTTAGTACTTTGACTTGGTAAATATGTTTCCTTATGAAGCATTGGAGCTGAAAGAGGTTAAAAACCAAACCTTGGAGATTTTAAGAGGAATATTGGAAGGTAGTTATGCTCCAAATCTAGTGTAAGGGTGAGTTGTGACACTACCATTGAGATCATTGAATCTCAATCACACAACTAAAGTGGCAATATGATAAAATACAAGTGGTATAACAAACTCAACCTAAAAAATGAAGGTAGTTCTAGGACATTGAGGGCATTGAATATTAACCACACTAATAAAAAGGATCCAACTAATATAGTCAAAAAAGGCTTAAAATGTGGAAATGATGTTTATTAGTAAAATATTGATGTTTCTTGGTAAATTATCAATGATTCTTGGTAAATAAGTTTGAATAATATTGAATATGTATATATATATTTTAGTGCACTTTCATGGAATATGCACCTATAATTTCTCTCAAATTTAATTATGTATTAAAATGTAACCTCTGCTCTATAATTTATATAATATCTATCACAAATCTCAAAATTTATGTCTCAAATCGGTAAAAAATGGTGCAATGTGTAGGATTCTAACCCAAGTGTATATATGAATCATGTAAACTGTAATGGAACTCTAAAAATTCTCATAACTATATAAGTGTGGAGGTCATGTTTCTATGGCATGCGCCAACTAATATCTCCCCCCCCCTTTTGAGGTGATGGAAATGGAATATGGTAGTTACCTTACCTCAAAAGTATAAGATAACTATATACTATGTGCATGAATGATGGAGCATATAGAAGTAACATGTATAAGTAGATATATCAATGAATATAATAGTATATGATCACAATAAGCCCTAAGATGCATGATATATATCATGACAACATTTATAAAGTAATAATACAATCTCAACAAAGAATCAATCACACACACACAAGAGTACTCAATGTTACACAAAATGGATTTAAGGATATTGAAGACAAGGGGAATATTCCAATGTCGTACACTCAAAGGAATGACATATCAAAATATCTAAATATAAAAATAAAGCAACATACATTGGCATATGGGACAATAAGTAAGGAACATGTTTAAATGTTTCAACAGGAAGATAACATGAAGCAATAAAAATACACTCAATTAAGTGATAATGAGAATAAATGAAGTATAAGCAACCAACATAAGCGTATCATATTAGTCCTTGCATATACATGTTAGCAAAAATATCATGTAACATAGCATATCAAGTACATTGTGAACGTTGTAAACATGAGTATAGGCACGTTTAAGCATTAGTATATAAGCTGAATATGGTAATGTAGAAATGATCATAAAGTAATGTACCATGTATCAATCATGATCAAGAAAGTGGATGCCCCCAACACAGTATACCATGTGGGAAGAGAAAAGGTCCAACATTTGTATGTGCATGTATCATGTACTTGGTATATGTTTGTATCACACTCAAGTATGAATGAAACGTATGTGTATCTAGAAAATTAATGATATGTTATATACCAACATAAAGTAAAAAATATAGATTCCAAGGAGTGTTGTTGATTTCACGACATGTCCTAATTCTTTCAAGAATAAGGGAAACTCTTTTTGCTTATTTTAACCACTCCCATTTTCACTCATGGATATTTGATCTCAGCACTCTAAAGTTGCCTTGGTATCCTATCTTGATTTGCATGTTGAACTGGGTTCCACAACCATCACTGTTGTAAATACCACATCTATGCAAGAAAACTTTGTATTAAGGCACTTAGAATGAAGGTGGAGTTTTGACCTCCCAATTTGTGTTTGAAGCATGGATTGCTTAGCTCATTTATCCTGATCTAGGTTTAATCTCAATTTTCATGACATTCTAGCTCCTGAAACCTCTCGCATTAAAATGACCAATCTCATGCAAGTCATTTTCATATTTTGCACTTGATTTTTTGATGAGTTCTTGATTGACTTTTGCTTCATTGAAAGTCTTGTTAAGTCTAAAAAATTTTATCAATTTTCCTAAATAGGTCTATATGTAGGTGATGATTATTTTTCTAAGTCCTTAGACCTAACCATAATTTTAACCCCCAATTAGGTCTTTAGGGTCTTCTTTCTCCATCTTTAGTGCTAATCAGGTTTTATTTTATGGCCAAGTTTAATGTGTTAGTTTTTATCTCCCATAGACCTAAAAATTATTAATTTAAACCTAATGTTTTAATTATTTTGGATTTTAAATAAATTAAAACTATGGTAGATTCAAATTATGTAAAATATAGAAATAACATAAAAATATAAATTAGAAGTGGATAGATAGAAATTGCACTTACTATATTTAGATTTGAAAATTAATGAGGGAAGAGATGTACTTATATTTTTTAGATATTATATCACTCACAACACTCATCACTAATTCTAAAAATTCTCTATGTATGTTTTGTCACTTCTTAAAACATAAAATAATAGCTAAAACCTTTCCTAGATGTTATCTATAAAACTATGACCTCTACAATAGTTGGTACTATCCTGGGTTTGTTGGCAATGACCCTATATGTTGTGTCAATTTATAAATCCTCAAACCCTTGTGCATGTGTTTGTATATGCTTCATTCTTGTGCACTTGCCTTTGATTATATGTGTTGATCTCTATTTACCTTCTCCTTCCATCCAAACCCTAGTTGTGTTTTTGCCCACAATATTACCCTTAAAAAAGGAGTTATTATTTTGGGTTGGATAGTCCCAATCACTCCCTATTGAATGGATAAGAATGTCATAGGTTCCAATACTCTAAAGAGGGCTCAAACCACTTGTATTTATCCCAATTATGTGTATGTGTACAACATCGTGATCAATATAGAATGCATTACAATGTTTAGATTTTGGCACTTGACACCATGAAACTTTGAATCTTGTGTGTATTCATACTTGGCTCTATGGCTACTCCTTTGAAGGATTTTCATATGTGTATATATTTTTTGATAATGTTTCAAAAGAGTGCTAATTGATTTCTCTAGTTTATTAGGACTTTTCTAGAAGAGATAACCTTAGGATTGATTTATATTTATGCCTGAATCTTTTTTATTACCTGATATGACTGACCCCTGAAACATGTCAAGGTAGACCTAACAGAGACTTCCCAATGTGAAAAATAATAGTTGAGGATCCTGGACACTAAAGATAGAGGTAAACACCTATAATATTCATAACTATCAAGATGTTACCATTATTTTCTCATAAGTGTAAATCCATGATATAAAACATGAAAAAGTTTTGTTTAAGATTTCGATAAGTTCTTGTAGACACTAGATTAATCCTAAAGAGATTTATTTGGTGAATAGAGTTGGCTAAGACATTAGGTGGGTAAATAGATAGAGGGAAAATTTGCACAAGAGTAAAATGTGTATGTAATGTCTGAGTATGTCAAAGTGTGTCAAAATTGATGTTTTTAGAGTATATAATACCAAATTTAAGTGTCTAAAGTAACAACCTTACTAGTGATACTTATCTACAAGCACAAGAAATCACCTCTTAGAAAAACATGAACTAAATATATTTTTTAAATGAATTTGAAGCAATATTGTTACTTTCTTACATGTGGATAGTTAATGAAAAGATTACATTTGCATGAGATCAACTTATGAAGTTTTAATTGGCTCAAAAAGTGCTTAGGTAGTGACCTTCATCATTGGTTAAACTAGGATCTCACCCTCTTTCTCATTTGCATTCCCTTCTCACTCCCCATCAACACTGTCATTGCCATATCAATTTCCTCAACAATCACCAACTCATTCTCTTTTTCATTTCTTCATTCCTTTATTTCCACACCCACCTTCAAATCTTGCATTATCAATGCCAGGTTTGCAAATTTATTAAAATTTAGAGGCCACACAACCATGTTTACTTTAATTTTGATTTTATCCATCATCGAATTTAACTTGCACAATGTGTTAAAATCTCCCTATCAAGAGAGGTCTAAATATGAGGAGCCCAATTCCTCAAATGAAACCTCATCCCTCTAATTTCCCCCCATAACCTTTTGGATTTTTTTTGTTAAATCCAATCCAAATGCACTTATATCAAAATATTCACACCATTATAAATCTTGAGCACCCACATAATTTTTTTTACACTACACTCCAATCCCTTTATGAGCTCTTAGATATGTGATTTTAAAAGAGATGACATGGTGTTGAAAAAACCTAGAGAATTGATGCAAGAGCTTTACTATCTAACCAATTGATGCACTATGTATCCATTACTGATTATAAGCATTGATCACCATTGAAAAAACTTTTAGAAGAAGAGGACCCAGTATCCACACAGGCTTTTCAATAAAATTAATTCATCTCTAGCCTAGTTGGTGAACTCTAATTCCAATATGAAGAAAGTGTTTATGATTTATCCCTTAACATGCCCATTGAGCGACCTTTGGAGTTTTAAAAACTTGAAATACTTTTTTGGAATGGAATGATTCAACTATATAGTGGTATGAGTTATGTTTGTAGATTCATAGTAGGCTTAATTTTGGATTGACATTAAAATTCTAGATTAATATGTAACATCATTGAAATAACAATGATATAAGTACATATACTCTTTTGATAACTTGTGAAAAATGCCCCAAACTTCATAAATGTAGTTTCAAAAGAGAAGTTTTTAATAGTTTGCACACTTTATTTCCTTTTTTATGTAAAACATGTGTGTGCCACTAGTTACCACACCTCTCAATGCCATTGAACGATAATATAAACTATAATATTAAATCATCATAACTTGTATATTCTTTTTTTTATTGCTCATTTTTGCCTACTACTAGAATCAACACCTAAAAGTGCATGTGAATAGCTAGCAGAGACCACTATTTAAGGGTTTAATGGCCTAGCCCTATACACTCATTTGTTATAAGGCATTATATGCCAGCTCAAACCAATAGCCCTATAAATACTAGTATTGGCCATTTACATACACCTTTAGGCACTGGTTCTAATATTTAGTAGTTTCAACTTTCAATCCTATGAAACCATTTGTGTAGCTTTTATTTATGGCTGACTTTCACAAGTCATATACCCTAATTTAATGATTTTTGTACTTTTTTATTTGAAGTAATATGATATTATTTTAAATAAATAAATAAGAACTTACATGTATGTCTAATTTTGACGATGGACCCTATAGTAAAACCATAATTAAAAGATATATATTTATTATAATCCTTGATGATTTGTCTAAAATTTCACCTTGCATTTGATACATTCTACCCAAAACAAAGTTGATTTTATTTTATGGGATAAATAAAATGTAAATATGGCCATCAAATTTGGCCATCACGTACATGAACGATATTCTGGGAACTATGTATAAGGTTCTAAGAATGATGTAAAAGTGAGTGACAACTTTCATCATTGCAAAGTGCTTACGATACTTTATCAAATATAACACTTTTATAATTGTTACTATCCACCAACAATGACTAATTTTATAAAACACATTCCAAGTATTTCACCAACTGTAAGCAAAGGAACATTTAGTTTTTATACCTGTTTGAATATTATATCACTCATAACACTCATCACTAATTTTAAAAATGATCCATGCATGTTCTGTCACTTCTCAGAACATAAAATAGTAGCTAAAACTTTTCCTAGATGTTATTTGTAAAATTATGACCCCTATAGTAGCTGGTACTATCTTGGTTCTATTGGCAATGACCATGTATGTTGTGTCAATTCATAACTCCTTAGACCCCTACGCATGTGCTAGTAGATGCTTCATTCTTGTGCACTTGCCTTTGGTCATATGTGTTGATCTCCATTTTCCTTCTCCTTCCATCCAGATCCTAGTTGAACTTTTGACCACAATATGACCCTTGAAAAAGGGGTTACTATTTTGGGTTAGATAGTCCCAACCACTCCCTATTGAATGGATAATCATTTCCTATGTTCCAATGCTCCGAAGAGGGCTCATACCACACATATTTCTCCCACTTATGTGTATATGTGTAATATCATGATCAATCTAGAATGCAATGCAATGTTTGGATTTCGACACTTGACACCATGTAACATTAACTTTTGTTTGTATTCAGATTTGGCTAATGGCTACTTCTTTGAAGGATTTTCAGATGTGTATGTCTTTTGTGATAATGTTTCAAAAGAGTGCCACTTGATTTCTCAAGTTTATTAGGACTTTCCTAGAAGAGATAACCTTAGGGTTGATTTGTATTTATACTTGAATCTTTATTGTTTCTTGCTATGATCGACCCATGAAACATGTTTAGGAAGACCTGATGGAGACTTCACAAAGTAAAAAAACTATTTTCGAGTGATTTTGGACACTACTGATAGATTAAAACACCTATCTAGACGTTATCGATATTGTCTCAGAAGTGTAAACCAATGATCTGAAATATGGAAAAGGTTTGTTTAGGATTTTGAAAGGTTTTTGTAGATAGCAGGCTAATCTTGAATATGTTTGTCTAGCGAATAGAGTTGGGCAAGATAACATGTAGGCATATAGATAGAGGGAGAGTGTGCACAAGAGTCAAATATATATGTAATGTTTAAGTATGTCAAAGTGTGTCAAATTTGATGTTGCCAAAGAGTTTAATACCAAAGTTAGGTGTCTATAATAACACCCTTTCTAGTGCTACATATTTACAAGCAACATAACTTGCTTCTTAGAAAAATACAAACTAAATGTATTTTTTAAAGGAATTTTAAGCAATCATGTTTCTTTCATACTTGTGGATAGTTATTGACAAAATTAGATTTTCATGAGATCAACTTCTGAAGTTATAATTGCCTCACAAATTACTTAGGTAGTGACCTTCATCAATGGTTAACCTAGAACCACACCCTCTTCCTCATTTGCATTCCCTCCTCATTCCCCATCAACATTGTCATTGCCATATCAATTTCCTTAGCAATCAACAACTCGTTCTCTTTTGCATTTGTTCATTCCTTCACTTCCACACCCACCTTCAACTCTTGCATTATCAATGCCAAGTTTGCAAATTTATTAGAATGTAGAGGCCACACAACCATGGGAGCTTCAACGATGATGCTCTCCATCATCGAATTTCACTCGCAAGGTGTTAAAATCCCCCTATCAACTTGTGAAGGAAGATCTAAAGACGAAGTACCCAATTCCTCAAAATGAAGCCTCGTCCCTATAATTGCCTCCTGTACCCTTTTGATTTTTTTTTTTTTTTTTTCAAATCCAATCCAAATGCACATCTATCAATTTAATATTCACATACCATTATAAATTCCAAGTACCCACTTAAAAGGTTGTCCACGATGCTCCAATCCTTTTGTGAGCTCCTAAATTTTTGATGTTGAAAGAGATGACATGGTGCCGAAAGACACCTAGATCTAATCGATATAAGAACTTTGCTATCTAACCATTTGATACACTTTGTATCCACGAGTGATTGTAAGCGTTGATCGTCATTGAAGAATACTTGTTGAAGAAGAGGACCCATTATCCACATAAGCTTCCCCATGAAACTAATTCATCTCTAGTTTGGTTGGTGTTTATGATTTATCCCTTGGCATGCCCATTTACCAATCTTTGGAGGCCCACAAACTTAAAATACTTTTATAGAATGGAATACTTCAACGATATAATGGTAGGAGGCGTCTCTGTAGATTGATAGCAGGCTTATTTTTGGATTGACATTGGAGTTGTAGATCAACCTACAACATCATTGAAACATTGGCAACCTTTAATAAATGCCCCCAACCTTCATAAATGCAGTTTGCAAACTTTATTTTCTCATTTATGTAGATTCCGTTGTTGACGCATGGCCCAGATACGACCTGTGAGCAGACGCCGGTGGAGCAGCCGTAGGAAAGCGAAAGGAGAAAAGAGCGGTTTACCAGATCGCGGGAGTGGAAGAGGGGAAGGAAGGGAAAATCAGTCCGTCGACGAAGCCATGGACAAGAAAGAAGTTGCATGTGAATTTGCTTTTGAAAAAATCTTCGACTTTGTTTTTCATTCATAAATCGCCATCTCAGTATTAAAAAAGGGAATATTACGTATATCTAAAAAGGAATATCCCGTAATATTTTGTGTAGTTTTGAGTGGTGTAGTGCGATCTCATTTTTAATTTGTATTTTTTCGTTTCATAATAGCATTTGATTTGGTAATTGGCTTATAATTGAATATAATTGATATTGATATTGATATAAATATAATATTATATATTATAATAATCTAATATAATATTAATATCGATGGACATGTTAGCATTTGTAAGGTAAGAATCTTTCTTTCTAGTGATATATAGACAACACTTATCCTATATAATCTACATCTACATATGTAATTACATTAAATTTCAAATTGCCACGTCAATGCAACAACAGTGCAAAATGATGAATGTTAGTTATATCATTTAGCAACATGGTGACATTTTTAATCGATCATTTTCTATTGTCAAGGGTGGACAAGGACATCATTAGAGTTGATTTGATTGCCGCAGGGCTCCATTTCTCATATAAAACTTGAATGAATGATGGAATGTCGTGAATGTTGGGATAAGATATTGATGTCCTAAAGTCTAACTTATAGCTTGCATCCATCCATGATGCCAATATATTGACACTTAGAACAATTACATCGTACTTAAAAACATACATAAACACCATACTCAAACCCTTGACTCGATGAACCATACTCGCTTATCACTTCCAACTAATCTCCAATGTCTATGACTATTGAATGAGGAGTGGGTTGTACATCAATCCAATCACCATTGTTGAGAACTTACAAACCAAGGACCTTGTGTTCCTTCATACGACATAGCAACGAGTTGTCTGAGGACAAGTTGTTTTGTTTCCTGAAGAGCTTGACTGATGGTGAAGTGGTAAGGAAGGGCTAGGCAATACAAAACATGCAAGTGCTGAAATATTTCAAGGTGATCTGGGTGGTGATGGTGAGAGGCATGACAATGTATTTTATTTCATATCAGACACCGTAGAGCCCATATCATACACCAGACATCGATTTAGGCCAGTTGTTGGGTTTACATGGCAGTCACTCAAAGGGGGTATGTAGCTTGTAAGGTGGCAACATCTTTGATTGGCCATTTTCTATTGTTAAGTGTGGTCAAGGATGCCATAAGAGTCGATTTGATTTTTATAGTGGTCCACATCCAATGAGAGGCTCAAATATGCATTACAATTTTGTTTATGGTCGGACAAGACATTGACACACCAAAGTCTAACTTGTAGCTTATGTTCATCCATGCTACAAATATATTAACATTTAGAGAAATTAAATCAAACTTAACAACATACATAAACACTAAAATCAGACCCCAATAAGAAAGTGGAAGGCAATAAAGAACATGCGAGTGGTGAAATATTTTAATGTGCCCTTGCAAGTAATGGTGAGTACTGATAGGGTATTTAAGGTGATACTATATGTCAAGGGCCCATATTGTACACCAATACTAGATTCAAGGTAGTGTTTAGATATACATGACCTACATCACCTATTGCAAGGGTTCCATAGCTTGCAAGGTGGCGACATCTTTGCTTTGTCATTTTCTATTTTTGAGGGTGGACAAGGATGTCATGAGTGTTTATTTGATTGCAACAAGATTCCAAGTTTTATGTGCAACTCGAATCAATGATGTAATGTCGTTATTGTTACATCCTAAAAAGAAAATATTACATCCTTTTGGGGTTACTTGCACCATCAGGGTAACTACTAGTATTACATTATTAGACCTAATTGAATTATACAATCATTTTGGTTGGTCACACTTTGAGTAAGTTATGTGTTTCAGTGTTGGATAGTCTATTTTCTACATTTGTAGAGTTCAAAAAACTTTAGTTAAAAAGGCAAGCACATTTTAGATGGAATCACCAAACAATATACTACATATTGATACTCAAAGTGGTCTTTGAAGAAACAAGAGCACACGAGTGTAAGGTTTACTAAAGTTTTGTTGATTTTTAAAAAGCATTCTACAGGTCCTAGAACATGTGGTGATTATCATGATGAAATTTTATGAGAAGGTGGTTGGCTAGGTCCAAACTCTTACTCATTTTATAGAAGATATCAGTAGCACCATTAGTGTTAAACAAGGTTGTCCACTTTATCCTACTTTGTTTGATATAAACATAAATGAATTAGAGGATATTATCATAATTTTATGGAAAAAAGGGGACGGTTGTATTTTTTATGATATAATCATTATTATTTTATTATTTGTTGATGAAATTATTCTCATGTCACATATTACTACATGCCTACAAAGACATTAAAATTATAACTTGTTTTGTGATACTTGTTTTAACCTTTTAGGACTTAGTGTATGTAAATCCTATTTTGTTAAATAGTTGAGTACACTAAATTAGGGAAATAATATTCAATAAATACAACCACTAATTTTTTGACTAACTTTGACTTTTCTAAAAATAACAATAAATAGCACAAATAATAACTTGGCTAGAAAACAATTGATACAAATGATCTGGGTGTTGGAAATTGAGGTGGGAGTTGATCTAAGTGTCATAAACCGGATCCTAGTTTCAAAACCTCTCCTAGATAGTAGCACCATAATTGGATAGTAGCGTCATAATTGGAAAAGTGGCGGTAGTGTCTTGATATTAGTGGTAGTGTGTTAGGTTGTGGAGCTAAAAGCTTCACTGATGCAGACATGGAGGAGGTAGGAGGAGGTTGCTGAAGTGTCACAGACACCGGCATCGATCAGGCCAACCAACGTCGGCAGGATTAGACAGGAAGGGCAACCGACGTCGATCAGGGATCGGCCAGCGTCGGTCACCTCCAGGCAGACAGGGACCGACGTCGGTCGCCTGTGTGGTTCAGAACTGCGAGTGTTACGGATAGTTTGTTAACGAACCGAGTGTTTGCATGATGAGAGCCAATTTTAGACTCAAAGCTGCAGATCTAATTATTGTAATTAGGTGTCTAATTATTGTTTGCATGAGATCTATTTAAGAGACTCATAGGCTGTATTGAAAAGTGTTCTAGTTTGAGTTGAGCAAAATATTAGCTCCTTCTGTGTGTGAAGAGAGCATGGTGTGTTGCTCCTAGTTCCACAGCAGTGCCAAGTGTGGGTGCTGGTTTTGGAGAATTAGAAGGGTTCTTCATGTATGTATGATCTTGGTCAGTAGGTGTGCATGGCTACATTAAGAGATCTACATGGTAAGTAAGATCATTGATCTGTAGGTGTATGTGGGTGCGGGATCCAGGTTTGCAGGTGTGCAGAACTAGATTAATTTGTAGGTGTGCAAGATCAGGGAGGATAGCAACACAACAGGGAGTAGGATCAGGCAGGATCTACTTGGAGTACAGTGTGTACTCAGAAAGAGATCAAAGAGGAAGGCAAGGTAGTTCCTTCCATAAGTAAGATCATTTGGGTTGCAAGTTGTTGCAGATTCATGGGAGATCTACTTGGAGTACATTGAGTACTTGTTGGAGTGCATGGAGCACTTGTGGAGTGTGTGGAGCACTGGTGTACTGGTAGTAGTGGATACTGACTGGTTGGAGGTGAACACCAACTCTATGTTTGAGTTGTGTGTTGGGACCGTAAGAGAGAGAGCTTTGAGGAGAGAATTATTGTTCACTTGAGGTGTGGAAAGCCTCTGAGAGGTGGTGAAGAAGAAGTGGCATCTTCTTTATTGTATTCTTTTCTGTATGAGTATTAATACAAGTTGTGTATTGTCTCTCATATTCTGTGTTGTTTCTGGTTTCTAGTTACTTGTTACTTCTGGTTAATTCTGCATCTTAAGTTGCTTGTATATGGTAATCAATTATGCTTCCACGGGTTCCTAACAGTTGGTATCAGAGCTAAGGTTGCAAGGAGTAGGTTTCTGTTTGGTTACAGGGCACTCTCAGGGGTTTCTGATTGAGTGGGAGTATAGCAACGACAGAAGAAAGTAAGCTACAAATGGAGAAACTGAAAAGCACGAATGGTCACTTACGGTGTTATGGAAAGAAAGAGCAGGTAAAGAAATATTGTTGGTTGGTAGCATATCAGCATGAAGACGCAGATGTTGCAGGTGTTGTTGCACATGATGCTCTAGATAAATTTGAATCTTGTTTTACAGATTCTGTTGCCTCTTTCCATGCAGCCCCAAGTAGAGGGGTTGGTGAGCCTTGTCAGATTATTGGCAAAGGGGAAGTGTTGCTGAAATTGCAGGCGGCCAACACATGGGTGTTGAAGAAGGTCATGTAGGTCCCAGTCTTGGAGATGCGGCTAATTGCTTTAGGAAAGTTGGGTGATGAGAGATGCATAAGAACTCTCACAGCAGATGCACTTGAATTAGCGGGTGGTAATAAAGTAGGTATCCTTTATCTATCTACTTATATTACTGATTCTTCTTCTGTTGTAAAGACGTGGCTTTGTAGGCTTGGTCACATGAGCAAGAAGGAGATGCATGTTCTTAAGCGGAAGACAGATGAATTTGATAAACTTAAGAACTGGAAATCCTTGGTGTTCTTGGAGGAGATGATGGACAGAGACCAGTGGATGAGGCTGGATACTTCTGAGCAGGGCAGTTTGGACATGGGTTTTGATTCAAAGGAGCTCACGGGTAAAAAGTCATCACTCACAGGTGAACACAGTTATCGACGTCGATCAGGAGGAACCGGCGTCGAACAGACAGGTGCCGATGTCGATCATGTGCAGACTAGAGCTGGTGGTGTCAGGCAGGGTAAGACCGACATCGGTCAGGAGGACCGACGTCAGCGACATTAAGACCGACGTTGGTCAGGAGGACCAACGTCGGCAGCAGGTAGACACCGACATCGGTGGGGTCGGTAGTCAGGATAGGTGCATGGAACCGACATCGGTCAGATGCAGACTGTGTGGTGACTGAGGTCAGTCACTGTAACGGATTTTGGGTGGACAACAAGCTGTCAAGGAGTCTCAAATGCCCATGGGGAGGATTGAAAGGGTAAGTAAGCCTCAAATTCGTTGTTCCTCTTCTTTATACTCATTTCTGACTATAGAGCAGGAAGGATCCAGGAAACAGTGGGAGCATGGCATGAACAGGTTGCAGGACCAAATGGTAGATTTGGTAGGGTTGCCAGCCGGTATGAAAGCACTAAGACGAATGGATACCTTGGTTAAAGAATAGAGAGAATGGACACGTGAGACGAAAGGCCAGGTCATATGGTCTTGAGGAAGCTGTAGGACAGTGGGACAGGGCTGACAGGTGGTACCAGGTGGATGACAAAGCAGGGCTTTAGTCAATGTCAGTATAACCATTGTGTTTTTTAAATAGTTGAGTACACTAAATTAGGGAAATAATATTCAATAAATACAACCACTAATTTTTTGACTAACTTTGACTTTTCTAAAAATAACAATAAATAGCAAAAGTAATAACTTGGCTAGAAAACAATTGATACAAATGATCTGGGTGTTGGAAATTGAGGTGGGAGTTGATCTAAGTGTCATAAACCGGATCCTAGTTTCAAAACCTCTCCTAGATAGTAGCACCATAATTGGATAGTAGCGTCATAATTGGAAAAGTGGTGGTAGTGTCTTGATATTGGTGGTAGTGACCTCTATGCAGGACTATCCAAAGCTTTTGAGTGCCCTTGTGTGTGGATCTCTAATGTTTGTTCCTGCATGCACAAATTCTAGAACCCTGTATTTTTATTATAATGATTTATTTATTATGCAAACCCTAATCCTCCATGTAACTAGTGCATCTGATTGATATGAGTTGGAAAATGTGTTTGTTAGTAGGGTAGGATGGACATCCTCAACACCCCACTACGAAGAGAGTTTCCTACATACCAATAATCTAAGGAGGGATCAAGTCTGATGTAGTTCTTCCTACCTAAGTGTTGGTGTAAGTGCAAGTGATACTAGTATGATAGTGGCCTTGAGTGACTTGAATGTGCTTGAGATTGGAAATATGGGTAATCTGAGCTTAAGGATGTTGTATATGGTAATATGCAAAAGTGATGCAGAGCTAAGTGAACCTATGCCTTTTTTAGGTCCTTCTTGATTAGAATCTCAACCCAACTCTGAGTACCTCTTGTAGATAACTCATCTAAACTTGTCTTGAAGCCTATTTATAGACAAATTTTGCTCTTAATTTGTATATCCTTGCAACTTCTTTGTTAAATTTCTTTTTTTGACTCCCAAGCTTCATTACAACTTCACACTTACATCCATATACCTACTATTCAATATTGTATCACAACTAGTTTTCTTTCAAGCTTACATGGCTAGATCTTGGGACCATCTCATAAGGTTTATAATAATCTAACTGTGACTACCACTTAGAATTGTTCTCTCCTTGTATCACTATAACTCTAACATCCCACTCATTACCCTAACATATTTACTTAGCATATTCATTATTGCATTCATTTAGACCATGGGTCTATTCAACTTTAAAAGGCTCTAGAACCCCAATTCCTCTTCAAAACTCCATGAACATGTATATGCACCATGTAGGGTATTTTTTGGTCATAACAAATTAATAAAAACTTAGCTTAATACTTCATTCCATCTTAATCCCTCATATACACTTCTTGTTAGCTTGGAAGCTATTTTTCCTTGTAGCCCTCAAAACACCTAAAATTCCTCATTTAGAACAATCTAAAATCTTTCATAATAGACGAATACTTATTTTAAGTACCCATTAAGTCCCTTATCCTTCACAATACTATTCATAATCCAACTCACAAGTTAGACCTTCCAATTGGACTTAATTTCTTTTAGAATTAGGTCTTCTAGGCCTCCTAATAGCACACAATCATAAATACCGTACTATACAACATGGCATGGGTATAAAACCTTTTGAATATTTTAGCAAAGTTTTAATAATTTCCACCAGAGAAATCACAAGTTATTTAGCTTTTCATTTCAAAACCCTAGTCAAGGTTATTTCAGGCCTATAGGTGGCCGAGAGGCTATAATTTTTTTTTTTGAGTTTTAAAAGATTTCAAATCAAACAAAAAATAGTGTGAGGTCTACCTAGGTATATCAAAACTCTTCCAATATCTATATGTGGTTGATCAACACAATATGCTCAATAAATGCAAATACACAGAGTTTTAAACACTTTTTTGGGATTATGTGATGGTTTAAATAGGTTTAGTACTTCAAGAAATAATTTTAATTTTCAAAAAGGATGTGATGATTTTTTAGGGTCAACAATGAACTATTAAACCTTTCTCCAATGGTCATATGGTGTAAATCCACTCTCAATAGACTTCAAGAAATAAAAATACAAACTTTTGTATGAAGACACTTGGTTGTGTATGAAAGTTTATAACTTCTTACTCTTTATTTGGAAGTTTGAGACTCCAAAAGTATTATATACAAGACCTATAATTCTTCACTGATCTCTATCATTGCATAGAGTCTCTCTACCACATTTTCATATTCCAAACACTCGATAAATCTCCAACATAGATCAAAATAGAGTCTTTTGATTGTACAAACAAAATCTTCATAACTTGAACAATGCAACTTTTATACTTGTAGATAAGTGACTAAATTTATTTTATTAAAATAAATAATAACCATATATGAATGATCATATACCAAC
>JARHVA010000393.1:1320000-1670000 GCA_037957365.1 Torreya grandis | reverse complement strand
TATGTAGACTCATATAAAGAGTGCATATAAATCTATATCATCATCAACAATATCCTACTCTGAGAAAGTGATGAGTGGTCTAGCTAGAACTATAGTGTGGTACATACCAATGATATTATGTAATGGGTGTGACTCCTCTATAATAGTGTGATATGAATCTAGTGGTGGATGTACCTAATATGTGTAGTGAATACATAAAGTGCTCCCTACCTCATTCATTGTGTGCTTTGGAAATGGATATGAGAATATATTTATGCCTTAGCTTATTTTTGTTGTACTTTTGGTACTTCTATGGGTGTGCCCACATTAATAATGTTAGTCTCAATCAAATATCATATCTTATGTTTCTAGCTGACACATCTATTTTTTGTATGGTCTAGTCTATGTGATGCTCGTAGAATGCATTTTAATCATAGTTATTTGAAATAGGTTGTGTTGTATCAACCTCATTTATGGGAGGGAGAGATAGGGCATTGCACTCTAAGAGCTGCTATAAAACCTGTGATGGTGATTTTGGAAGGTTGGTGAAGACTCTATGTGGAGGATTGATAAACCCAAGTGAGAAGATGGCTTGAAAGCTATGTTAATAGTGGTCTTTTGATCATCCTTATTTTTAGTGTCCCTTACCTTCTATGGAGGCTTACTTGAAATCTTAGTAGTTGATTATGATCCAATTGTATATTTTAGTTTGCCCATTGATAGTGCTTGACTTCTCTTTATTTTACTATGTGGCACAAATATGTGAATATTAGAAACTTATTAAATAAGATAACTTTGTGTAATGCTAGTAGAAGAATCTATTTGAATATGTCCTGAAGCTCTTTATTTTCCATGGGGCTAGTCAATTTAGCTAATATAGTCTTGTATCTTAAGACGTATTCTATAATAGGAACATTTGAATTTTGTTTCAATTATGCAACTTGAGAATATGAAATCTTGTCATTGATATTTATGGAGAAGTGTGTTAAAACCATGTTTTCCAAAGGATTGAATGATGTGATAGATTGTTTTGGTAAGTCATAAAATCACTATTAGGTATAATCCTTTAAATTACATGGAAAAAACTTTGTGAGAAGCCAATCGTTGGACATGTAGTCCAAACATGTTGCATGAAAATCTTGGAGATGGTGCTCTAGGTCACCCTTACCATCATACAATGTAAGCTTAGGTGCCATGAATTCGAAATGAAATGGAGTTATTGCTATGTGATGTGCCAAAGGTGTATGTAAGAGTACATTAGAATCTAAGGCATGCAATGCCCTAATGGCTACTTTCTCAAGATGAAACACCTTAACCTATAGAGTATTAACCTTGTATATAAGGGATTGTACATTTGGAGTGGAGGAACTAGAAGGTTGTTGAGTTAAAATTGTTGGTTGTGATAGCTGAGTTGGCCCCACTATAGGTGTAACAATGTTATTAGCTGGGGTAGTGGAATATTAACCATTGTTTGATTTACTCTTAATTTCTATTATGGATTGTAAAATTTGTGCATGATCAAGGGTATGTTCTTGAAGTCTATCTCTAAAGCTTTATAGGATCTCATCCTTATTGGCAATTAGGTTGTCATTGTTAAGTGGAGGGACATTGTCCTAATTTCTAATTTGTGTATCATCATGATCTTGATTATATTGCTCATTTTATATGTATTATCATTGAAATCCACATAATCAGGGTGTGAAAGATCAATAATGAGAGTTACCACATGTCTCTTATCCATGGTATAAGCTCAAATAGTAGGAATTTGAATATGCTCAATAGGATTACCACTTATCCTAACACTTCTTATTAATGGAAGAGAGAGAGAGAGATTTTTTAGATGTCATATAGTAAATAAAGTGAAATAGAGATGATAAAATATTAAATCTTAAATCTTAAAAACTTAAATTAGCTAATGAAAATATGAAAAATAAGGATACAAACCCTAGGAGCATCTAGGGTTAGGGTTTGAGCAATGTTCAAAGTAAATTGGGTTTACCAAATGTTTTAACCTCTTTGGACTTAGTGTATGTAAATAATATGTTTTTTAAAGAGATGATTAAACTAAATAAATGAAATAATATGCAATAAATACAACCATTGATTTGTTACAAAATTGACTAGCTTTGACTTTTTTTAAAAATAGCAATAAATAGTGCAATTAATAACTTAGCTAGAAAACAACTGATATAGATGATATGGGTTTTAAAAATTGAGGTGGGAGTTGGTCTAAGTGTTGTAAACTAGATCATGGTGTCAGAAACCCTCTTGGATAGTAGCACCATAATTAAATGTTAGTGCCATTATTGGAAAAGTGGTTGTAGTGTCTTGATATTGGCGGTAGTGTCCTTAGTGTATGACTATCCCAAACTTCTAGGTACATCTGTGTCTAGATATCTAAGGTTTAATATTGCATGAATGAGTTTTGGAACCTTGTATTTTAACCTTAATGATTTATTTATTATGAAAACCCTAATACTCTATGTAACTATGGAACCTAGTTGATATGATTTGAAAAGTGTGTTTGTTAGTAGGTTACCAACACATCCTCAACACCCCATTGTGAAGATAATTTATTACATACCAATACTCTAAGGATGGATCAAGCCTACTGTAGTTCTCCCAACCTAATTTTTGGTGCAAGTGAAATTGATGCTATTATGATAGTGGCCTTGAGTTCCTTGAATGTGCTTAAGATTGGAAATCTAGGTAATCTAAGCTTAAGGCTGTTGTAAATGGTAATGTGTAGAATTAGGGTAGAATAGGGATTGATAACCTTAATTGTGATCAACTTATTTTGAGTTTGAATATTTATTTTTCATCTCATTTCCATATAGTGGTTAGAGATCTAAAATTCATGTATATATATTGTTTTGTTGCATATTTAGGTGATAAAAGAGGTCTAGGCCAACCCTAGGAAGTTTTAGTTTTGAAAAGATATTAATTTGGGAAAAGATAGGGAAAAGGACATTAACACCTTTTTGGGGACACTAGAGCCATGTGGAGCTAGTGTCCTTATTATGGTGTTAGTGTCAAGTTGGTAGAACACTATGCACGAAGGGATAGGATTGGGAAATGAGGGTCTGGAACTACTTTAGGGTTGACTAGGGATGCATGTGGCCTACACAAAGGCTGGATAAGTGTGACAATAGGCTCTAGGATAGATTTAGGGATAATATAGGGATAGTTAGTATAAAGTATCACTATTATCATTCAAATACCACTTTTGGGTGATTACAATACTCATGATTTATAAGTGACCTTGAGTAAAATAAAGGTCATGATTCTCAACACAACTAAACAAAATATACAAGGAACCAATCTCATTTACAAAGGAAGTTTGGTTGAAGTGGTTTTGTCCTATGATTACCTTAGTGTGTATTTTTAAAGACCTCCCTTCAATGTTATTAATGTTATAAAGGAGAGAATATGGAAGGGGTATGCTACACTTAATATAATTAGGAGATAATGTTTTCGTCTTTAGTTTCAGGATGCCAAAGAAAAAATACATATATTTAAAACTTTAGTGTCAACAAAATTATTGTATATTTGTGATATTTTGGGACCTAGACTTATTAATACCAATTGGGATCAGATTGATAGAGTTCTTATTTTCATGCTATCAAAAAACATGCGAGAAAAATGGCTAGTTCTAGATACAATTAATTTCATTGAATTTTCCATCCCCTTAATATTTTAGTTATTTTTCAAGTAGTGATATTTATTCACAATTTAATATGTATGGAAAATATATTATTTGGGTATAATATTTATTAATTTAAGGCTCTTCAATCATCTATGAAGTTGTGTGAAAAAGATAAGAACACTTGATATGTTAATGTACACACTTACCATAGGGATTTGGTATTGATATTAATTGTTTACCTCTTAATACATTTTATATAAATGCTTCCTATATGTTTAAAAGTGATATTCATAGTGGAATTAGTGATGAAATCTACACATCCTAAATAAAATCAACTTGGATATAACCATCAAAACCATTGTTAACAAAAATACATCACTACCTGGAGTATTGTCTTCAAATTAGATATGGACTTATCATTACTCCCAGGTACACCAAGATATATTTTAGTTTTTAGGTCATTGTGAGTAGGTTATCATCACATAAATTCACATTTAAATTTTTTAATAACAAACCCAAATCAGATAAGCATTTTGAATTTAAATGTCTAATGTATTAGAGATCTACGGTAGGTTTTACTACCTCTCTAGAGGAAATCAAGGATCTCTATGAGACCTTATTCATCATGAAGATCAAATATGATTAGTTATATTCATCAAAGAGATAAAAACAAAACATATATTTCATCCTCAAGATTTTTTAACATAACTCTTTGTTTCATAGTTCAAATTTAAACTTATTATTAAACCTCAATGTTAGAGGTGAAAACGAACCCATTGCCTTACTCAAAAGTCACAAGTTTTGAAAAGATCTCAAAAACTTAGATCTTATGGTTTATGTTTTATTTAATTTTTATCTTACATGTTATTATTTGAAATTTAATTTTATTTAAATGTTATTAACTTGTTATGGTTACTATTGGAAAATAATATATATATATATGCATACTCATATTCAACTCACTTACCTACATAACAATTGGAAAAATGCGTTATCATTTTATATTTCAATAATTTAGGATTGGTATTCTAAGGTTAGGAATGTATAGTTTGGACACCTTAATTCAAAAAAAACTCATTTTATATCTAAGTGATGATCCTAGTCACTAATGTAAGCATTAATTTCTAGTTTGGGCTATCATTGAGCCATGTAGCATATATAATATATTTATAAAGTATTATAGCAATACATAAAATTGTATAATTAATTTATGATCAAACATAAATGAAGATAGAGTATGAATAATTTTTAAAAATAGTTTCACTCTAGTGAAAAAGAGATTTGAATCACACTTCTCTGAAATGACCTAATTTTATAAATTTAAAATAGATCTAAAGGTTGTTTTTGAGTGTTTGTATAAATTGAACAAATAATCATTGAATAATAAATGTATAATTGTAAACACCTTAAAATGGCCCTAGAAATTTACTAGTCATTAAATTATATAATTATAATGTGTTTGTCTACTTGTCTATTATTAATCCAAGTTGGGTGTTATTAGTGTGCTTCATCAAATTCTAGCGATCACTAACCCCTCTCTTAGCCCCTTCCAACTCCTCTTTTCTCTCTCCTATGATTTCCCATTAATTGGACCCTTTTTTTTCAGCATTGATATGTTCTTGTGGATTATTCAAAACATCCATATGCTCTAGACACTTTTTTGAGTGGCCCATTTTGTATTAAATTTCTTCATCCTTTGTTCCCACCTTTTTAAATTTTTAACAATTGGAGGTCATTTGGTTGCCAATAAAGTCCTAATTTGAAATAAATTTATCTATAAATACAAAATAATTCTTGTTTATTTATCCATGTAATGGAAATCAATATAACTCATTATTCACAAGAATTCATTGAGTAATTTCATGCATTCTAGATAATAGAAAACATTATTTGATGTACATAATTCATGTTAGAGATGCATTACATACTAGTTTTCTTGATTGTTGAATTAGTAAACTTATTGGTTTTTTTTTTTTTTTTTTTTTTTTTTTAATATTGGATACCATTAAAAGGACTAAAAAAATATCAAGTTAGATAAATTATTTCATGGACCTATAAAGTAATCCTTAAAATATATGTTGTTTTCCTTAAGCTTTCAAATTAGGGAACCTACTTAGTGAAAAAAGAATAACTATATTATTCTAGCAATATAAATGAAGGCACAAAAAAATCAACAAGGTTATTGGAAGTCCAAATGAAGGAAACATAATCGTCAAAAGTGGTCATAGGTGTATGTAATTTTTTTAGGTCACTATTTATACTATAGACACCTATATTTTGCACATTTAATGTCGTAATTAACTTTGTTTAAAATTGACACACTAACTCAATCACCATCCCAAATCTAATTTTCTCACAAACATATTTTCTTTTCATTTTTCAAATAATTTATTAATATATAATAATTAATTAATCATACACACATAATTATTCAAAACTATTTAAAATCTAGAATTTCCACCTTATCTAGACATCTTCGACACTTGTCTCAACCAAGTGTTTAGTCATCCAACCACCTCCTTAACTTCATCAACCAATTATTGATTCATTATTTAATATTTCAAATCACATGGTGAGTCACTCAACTACATTGAACCATTCATGATGAGTCATTTAACTACCAACTAACTTTCCTCCTTTCCCTCACATACATGAGGAATTAGTCATCATCCATTGAGATGAGGATTCGAATTCAATTTTTGATAATTATCATTATCAAATAAATATAGATTATTCAAAATTATTCATTTGCTCATCCAAAACCCTATAAATAGAAGCGTCATCATCCATTCTCATGATCTACCTTTAAGTTATTGAATTGTTATCATTTTCATCCTATGTATCCATTGAGAAATCAAGCTTATGCACCCATATAATACCCAATTTACCTTTGTTTAGAGAATTAATTGAGCACACACATTCCATGCAATAAGAAACAAGGGAAAATCACAAGTCAATGGAGAAGGTGATGATGTATTTTTACATACATGGTTTTGTAAGTATTTAGATTTATTTTATTGTATGAGCTCTATCAAATGTATAGTTTGGATTTAAAATATGAATTTTACATTAGTTTTATTTCCTATTTTAATTAGATTCTAAATTTTAGCTATCACACATACAATACAAAAAAATTGTAGTGTATGTATAGTCTAAAAAATATCATCTATTTTGACACAGTTATCTTGGATCAAATATGTCTTGCTTCTAGGTGTAGAATATCACTATTAGATCTTTATGATTGCCACTAGATCTCATGATATTGAAGATATACCTCTAGATCTTACATGTCACTTACTTTTATTTATTTTTAAAATTTATCACTAGCTTACTTACTCTTTTATGCATGTTATTTTTCCTAGTTAAATGTTTATGGATATGTGTAGTATAATATTAGTGTAAATCTATTTATCTATATTATATTTTTGTAAATCTACATCGTCTTGTATTCTCATCTAAGATTTCATACAGTCCTAATTTATTTGCACCCTCAATAATTAGATATTTTTTACACATTTAACAAATATAAATTTATATTAAATTTATAATGTTAGTTTTATTACTTTCTCATTGATCCAATATCCTTAATTTCATTTTTCTTGACTTTCTTAACCAAAAACCCTAGGTTTTCGAACCCTAGTGTGCTTGTGTGCTGCATATTATTCTTGTTAGATTTATTTATATTTTATGCTCTTTCTTTTAATTTTTTATTTGAATCCTCATTTTTCAAATAATTGGTTAATATATATTAATTAATCAATCATACACATAATTATTCAAAACTATTTAAAATCTAGAATTTCCACCTTATCTAGACATCTTCGACACTTCTCTCAACCAAGTGTTCATTCATCCAAACACCTCCTTAAATTCATCAACCAATTATTGAGTCATTATTTAATATTTCAAATCACATGGTGAGTCACTCAACTACCTTGACCCATTCATGATGAATCATTTAACTACCAACTAACTTTCCTCCTTTCTCTCACATACATGAGGAATTAGTCATCATCCATTGAGATGAGGATTCAAATTCAATTTTTGATTATTATCATTATCAAATAAATATAGATTATTCAAAACTATTCATTTGCTCATCCAAAACCCTATAAATAGAAGTGTCATCATCCATTTTCATGATCTACCTTTAATTTATTGATTGTTATCATTTTCATCCTATGTATCCATTGAGAAATCAAGCTTATGCACCCATATACTACCCAATTTACCTTTGTTTAGAGAATGAATTGAGCACACACATTCCATTAAATAAGAAAGAAGGGCAAATCAAAAGTCAATGGAGAAGGTGATGATGTATTTTTACATACATGGTTTTGTAAGTATTTAGATTTCTTTTATTGTATGAGCTCTATCAAATGTGTAGTTTGGATTTAAAATATGAAGTTTACATTAGTTTTATTTCCTATTTTAATTAGATTCTAAATTTTAGCTATCACACATACAATACAAAAAAATTGTAGTGTATGTATAGTCTAAAAAATATCATCTATTTTGACACAGTTATCTTGGATCAAATATGTCTTGCTTCTAGGTGTAGACTTTCACTATTATATCTTTATGATTTACACTAGATCTCATGATATTGAAGATATACCTCTAGATCTTACATGTCACTTACTTTTATTTATTTTTAAAATTTATCACTAGCTTACTTACTCTTTTATACATGTTATTTTTCCTAATTAAATGTTTATAGATATGTGTAGTATAATATTAGTGTAAATCTATTTATCTATATTATATTTTTGTAAATCTACATCATTTTGTATTCTCATCTAAGATTTCATACAGTTCTGATTTATTTGCACCCTCAATAATTAGATATTTTTTACACATTTAACAAATATAAATTTATATTAAATTTATAATGTTAGTTTTATTACTTTCTCATTGATTCAATATCCTTAATTTCATTTTTATTGACTTTCTTAACCACAAACCCTAGGTTTCCAAACCCTAGTGTGCTTGTGTGTTGCATATTATTCATGTTAGATTTATTTATATTTTATGCTCTTTCTTTTAATTTTTTTTAAAATTTATTTATTTTCATTTCATTATTTCATTATTTTTATTCTTATTTTTTTTATTGAATTCACTTCTTTCTATTTATTTTCTCATTTCATTCATTAATTGGATAATTTATTCACTTTTACCTTTATTATTTTTAGTTATCACCTTCATCCATTCATTAAATTTTTATCTCTTTTGATTTATTATGACACATGTTTTATTGATTTATTTTTATTTTGTGTGACATATATGTTTTATTATTTATTGAATTTTTTTAAATTTGTTTTACTATGCATTTTATTTATTTATTATAATATATTTATTTTATTAGCCTACTATTTATCAACCTATTTATCAGCTTACTAAGGATTCCCCTACCATTTATATTACTATTGAGGTTTATCATACATTAGTCTCAATTTATATCCATAATCTACTTAATACCATTATGACTTACTCATTTTTTAGTGAGACTAAACCTCTACCCATAGAGCTAAATAAATAGGTGAATTTTAAAATTTTGGTGGCTACTTCTATTTTTGCTACACATGCTACACCTCTTAGGTTATCCACATAATTAGGTATGTGAGTTGACCAAGCTACCCAAACATACTCATCCATGGTTTTAGTGCATAGGGAACCAGGCAAGACTAAATATATTATTGATACACAAGCCAGAATAAGGTCATTGGTTGGAGGAAAGCCATTCCTTCCTTCCAAAAATTTCCTACACCACCCCCTACAACCCAACCTACTACAGTTTTAGTGCATCCTCTAGGGTAATGTCCTTTTTCCACCTCTGCATCCATAGAGTAATAAAAACCACAAGCTAAGGTGAAAATTCCTTCATGGATTCAGAAGTTACAAGAAGAGGAGGTGGGTAGACATGATTTAATAATCAATGAGGAGACAATAGTGGGATTCAATTTTGGTAGGTAAATGAATACATTGAGAAAGGTTAAAATAAAAAGTGTGGTGGCAAAAGGGGGAAATGTTGAACTAGAAAAAAGAGAGAATGTTTTCTTTCTAACAAAAAGGAGAAATATCAACCCCATAGATCCAGAATAGAGGGAACATTTTATTTCTAACAAAGAAGAGAAAGCTCAACCCCACTTATCCATATGAGTATAAAAATGACCCTTATAGTTTTGTAGATGCTAATGGAAGGGTAATGAAACAAATATTTAGGAACTATGACCAATCTCGATATAAATTACAACAACAAAATATCATAAACTCTTATGGAAATTGTAGATAATGTGCAAAGTTTGGCTAAGAAGCTATATGACATTCTCAATGCAATAAGTTCTACCAAGGTTAAATATCAACTTAAATGGGGAGATGTCTCATAATTTTATAATAAAATTAAATATATGGAATACATGCTTAAATTAATGGGGCCAAAGGAACAAATCTTATGACCATCTAAATTTAATAACTTCACTAGAAGTTACATGGGTATAGAGTCATGTGGCCATAAAGAGAGGTAACTTTCTTGATTGGTATCGAGAGATGCATACTTTAGTGAAATAATTTGTTAGTTAAGAAGGAATATCCATATCTATTTTTTAGGACATGATAGTTGTAGGTGTAAATACTCATCTTAAGTAGTTGGTTATCAAGCCAACTTTTGAAGGTTTGCTCAAAGCTATAGTTGGCCACTTTCAAGCTAAAATTGAGGGAATTATTTACAAAACAAACGAGGAGATCATGAAACTAATAGATTTTTATAAGTGGAGAGTCACATAAATTGACAATTTTTAATGTGGAATTCAAATCTGAAATGGTTCTACAAAACAAATTAATGGATAGGATTCCATAGCTATTCAAGAAACCTCTGCCTAATTTTGAAACCATTAATATTGATTTCTAGGCTAGCCATGCCTTGTACTTACAAATGGAGGAAACAATGTAACATACTACTATAATAACACTATTAACACCTTCGTAAGGCACTTAGGCTTTGGTCCTAAGGTACATATTAGTGTAAATTCAAACTAGGCCCACTTATGTTCCACTCCCCACTTTTACTAAGTGACAATAGGGACTAATTCAATCACTTATATGGCCACCTCAACACATGAAATACCTCCAATTATAGTTATTGTGCTGCCAGTATCACTATTTACTATAATTGCACTCTCAGTGGACACAAATATTGTTATTACAATGTTTATTCTAATTGTAATGGTAACAACAATAATTTAGGCTTATAATGTGCAAGCTCTATCTCCAAGTGGTACCAAATCAACACCATAAGTGGCTTTCAATAGGATTTGTATGTATAAGTTATAACTTAAGTTTATTTTTAGAAAATATATTAGATGGAAGACCATTATTCATGATTGTATTGTATGCATGCACACCTTGCATGAATTTTAACACACAGTCTTTTGTTAGATGATGTAATTTTAGACCTTTATTACGAGATAAAGCATCCCCATCCCAAGATTATATTTACTTGTATCCCCCTGATTCGAAGAGGAGGATAATTTTTGCTATTGAGATAAATCGAAAATCTTATAGGTTGTTCTAAAATTTGTCTTAATGTGCAAATCTTGTTCTTATCCAAAGTTATAAGTCATTGAAGCAGTTTATTTATTCTAGTATTTTAGTCTTTGGGTTGTGTATAAATGTTATTTTAATGTAGTTATTCATATTATGCAGCAGATGATTTGAATACTTTGTGTGTAATAATCATAATATCCCTTTGTAGATGTGCAATTATAATTATAAATGCACAACCTTTGATTATGTGCACTAAATTTCATTATATTTTTTTCCTTGGACTCTTAACTATGTTTGACTGTATGTGTGTGAATAGTAACTTACAGAAAGCATTAATTTCTTGATTGCTTTCCCAATCCCTAGTTTAAGATCTAGTTTAGAAGGGTTTCATCTTATTTTGATTCATAAACCTTCTTTTGTTCCCTACCCTTCTTCATTTTAGAGTTTTCTTTTGATTCTTCCCAATTTAGGTTAGATTCACCATTTATCCATCCTTCTCAAGTAGGTATAGACTCATGTCATGTCCAAACCATCTAAGGTAAAAAAATGCTCTGCTCACAGTTATTCCACCACCAGGTTATTTATAAAACCCAATACCCTATAACTCATGTCTTGGAGTGAATATTTTTCACCAATCCTAAAACATTAAAGGCTAACTCGTAAGGTTCCCTTGATGTGAATAAAACCCACATCAACAATTCTACCCAAAACAAAGTTTTTTTATGTTATAGAATTAATTAAACATAAATATGGCCATCAAATTTGGTCACCACTTGTATGAACAATATTTTATTAACTATGTATACAGTTATCAGAATGAGTAAAAGTGAGCTAAAATTTTCATCATTGCAAAGTGCTTACAATACTTGGTCAAATATAACACTTTTATAACTTTTACTATCCACCGACACTAGCTAAGTTTATAAAACACTTTTCATGTATTTCATCAACTACAGACAAAGGAGCATTTAGTTTTTATACCTATTTGTATATTCTATCACTCATAACACTCATCAATAATTTTGAAAATGTTATATGCATGTTGCCACTTCTCATAACATAAAATAGTAGTTAAAAGTTTTACTATAAAAATGTGACCCCTACAATATCTAGTACTATCTTTGGTATGTTGGCAATGGCCATGTATGTTATGCCAATTCATAACTCCTCAGACCCCTATACATGTGCCTATAGATGCATCATTATTATGTGCTCACTTTTATTCATATGTGTTGATCTCTATTTCCTTCTCCTTCCATCCATACCCTAGTTGTGCTTTCAAAAATAATATGACCCTTGAAAAAGGGATTATTATTTTAGGTTAGATCGCCACAACCACTCCCTATTGGATGGATTGGAATTTCCTAGGTTCTAATGCTCTGAAGATGGCTCAAACCATGTGTATTTCTCACACTCATGTGTATATGTGCAACATCATGATCAATCTCGACTACAATGCAATGTTTAGATTTCAGCACTTGACACCATGTAACTTTGACTTTTATGTGTATTTAGACTTGGATCATGGCTACTTCTTTGAGGGTTTTTCAGATGTGTATGTCTTTTGTGATAATGTTTCAAAAGAGTGCCACTTGATTTATTAAGTTTATTAGGACTTTACTAGATGAGATAACCTTATGATTGATTTGTATTTATACTTGAATCTTTGTTATTTCCTAATAACAAACACATGAAACATGTCTAGGCAAACCTAATGGAGACTTCCCAATTAAAAAAAATATTTTTGAGTGATCTTGGACACCAATAGAGGAAAACACTTATAGTAATTATAACCATCCAGACATTATTGACATTGTTTCATAAGTGTAAATCAGTGATCTAAAATATGGAAAATGTCTATTTAGGATTTTTAAAGGTTCTTGTAGCCACTAGGATAATATTGATAGGTTTATCTATTAAATAGAGTCATCCAAGACAATATGTGGGTAGATAGATAGCGGGAAAGTTTGTATAAGATTCAAATGTGTATGCAATGTCTAAGTGTGTCAAATTTTATGTTACTAAAAGTTCTAATACCAAAGTTAGGTGTCTATAGTAACACCCTTTCTAGTGCTACTTATTTACAAGCACAATATATCGCCTCTTATAAAAATAAAAACTAAATTCATTTTTTAAAGGATTTTGAATCAAACATGTTTCTCTCATACATGTAGATAATTATTGATACGATTAGATTTGCATAAGATCAACTTTTAAAGTTATAATTGCCTCAAAAATTACTTAGGTAGTGACCTTCATCATTGGTTAACCAAGAAACGCACTCTCTTTCTCATTTTCATTCCCTCCTCACTCCCCATCAACATTATCATTACCATATAAATTTCCCTAGAAATCGCCAACTCATTCTCTTATGCATTTGGTCATTCCTTCACTTCCACATTCACTTTCAAATTTTACATTATCAATGCCAAGTTAAATTTATTAGAATGTAGAGGCCATAAAACCATGGTAACTTCAATGATTATGCTATCCATAATCACATTTCACTCACAAGTTGTTAAAATTCCTATATCAACTTGTGAAGGAAGATCTAAAGATGAGGTGCCCAATTCCTCAAAATAAAACCTCATCCCTCTAATTTCCCCCATGCCCTTTTGGATTTTTTTAAAAATCAAATCCAAATTCACATCTATAAAAATATTAATAACATTATAAATCCTGAGTACCCACATAAAAGTTTATCCACTACACTCTAGTCCCTTTGTAAACTCCTAGATTTATGATTTTGAAAGAGATGACATAGTGCCAAAATAAACCTAGAGAACTGATGCAATAAAGTTGTTATCTAATCATTTGATGCACTTTTATCCATGAATGATTCTAAACATTTATCATCATTTAAGAATACTTTTATAAGAAGAGGACCCACTATCCACATAGGCTTTCATATGAAACTAATTCATATCTAGCTTGGTTGGTGAATTCTAATTCTAATTTGAATAAGGTGTTTATGATTTCATAAATGATATTTATGGATTATATATCACCTCAATCTTGTAAACTCTGGAAAATCAAACCTTGGATGTTACTCTTAGTTCTAAACCTTTCTCAATTTCAAAAGTTTTGCATCTACTCTATCTTGTACCCCTTGGCCTATCATTTGGTCTAACCAGTCTTATGTTGATGACCTAGACCTTATATCTTGCCCAGAATGCTAAAAAAATAATTATCTTATAGCCATGCAAGTTCTTAACATATACCTAATTTCTTGTTTTGTGGACACTAGCATCTCAGATAGACACCTACATCAACATAGGTGTCCTACTCTGATGCAAGTGTCTAATGTCCTAAAGTCATCTAATTTTTAAATTAAATTTATCCTAATGGTTAGCTTAAGTTATTTAATGCAATTTATTTCTCTAAAAGAAGCGATATAAATATAATATCAATCCTTATTCATTCCTCACCTAGAAAAGACTTAAGGCAACTTATCAAAACATTAAATCAAACACTTGATAAATCAATGCTTCCCTATTTTCTCTTATTTTCATATTAGTCATAAATATAATGCATACATAGGTCTAAAGTAATGAAGGAGAAGCCTAAAATCTTGATTTTACAAGTTACAAGTTAGGTCACTATTGTACTTAATTTTCACATATTGCATGATTCACACACAAGCTAATATAGGGGATAACTACATCAATTTGAGGCCCTCTTCAGAGTATTAGCTATGTAGGTAGCACTCATTGATAGAGGGGTATTTGGGGTAATATCAACACCATGTGCCTACTAACCCATTTTTTCCAAGGTTATTATGAATATGAAGAACTAGAGTTTTAAAATTTCATGAGGAGTGATAGTCCATGACCTAGATCTGAATGCACTAGAGTAAAGGAGAAGATAAACCCATAAGCATATAGGTTGTCACATCCTTTTCTAACAATTATTCTGTATAGGACACTTTCATTAGGTTCAAACACTAATGTTGATGCAACCATCCAAGGATGATGTTAGTGTCCTCAACTCTAAAGACACTTAATCCATAGTTTGGTGATTGTTTAAGAATCCTCTTCAAGTTTTCTTCCTGCATGTTCCAAATCTAGAACTATATTAGCATCAGAACCAACTAAGTACATTATTTATTTGTCATTTCCATATCTAACATAGTTGTACTTAGTATTTTTTATCTTTCTCAATTTAATAATTTTAGAATATGTCATATCTAAGTTTATCATCTAATTAGCCTACTATAGAGATAATTTATCACCCTTATACCTTATGATACCTCTATCCCCTTTAACCCTAGATTCCCTAATATATATTTTTAGGGTTAAAAATTTGGTGAACATGACCTTTGAACATCATTTGTACCTAAGAATGCCATTTAGGATGTTTCTTGCCTAATTTGTCCTAATTTTTGTGTTATTTATTTATCTCATCATGGATGATATCAATTACTTTGATGACTATGATTATGAAACTCTCCAACTTTATATTGAGGAAGGGGTGAAAATTGATTACTCTTGTATTCTTCCAAGTTCTAAAGCCTTAAATATCAAATCTTTGATTGGTGGTAGCTACCATCCCTATAATCAAGTTCATTCTCTCACCATTTTAAAAGATGATTTGATCCATATTACGGAAGATAAAGAGTCTTCACCCATATTTATTACACCACCATTATATTATTTTGGCCTTCAATATTTGATAAAATATGGATTAAAATGTCAATGATTGGGAAAACATGAGTAATGTATAACCCACCTTGTGTCTCTTCAATATAATAAAAATCAGCAAGGCTTGGGATATAAAAATACATGAGTCACCAACAAGGTAATTCATCTAATCAGGCCATTCATGCACATTATACCATATAAATGGTTGCATATGACTTAGATGTTCATTCATATGATTGTTAAAACTTCCAACAAATACATAAGAAAATTATGACTTATTTACAACTAAATTATAAAGAGAGTGTACTAAATTATTCTAATGGTCCAAGATATTCAAATGATATAGAAAAAACACCAAAATTCAAATATTCACTAACACTACCGATATATCCTAAATTTAGTGATCATGAATTTTCATGTGTTATCCATGAGGATGATGATACTCATATGCCTCGATTCAAAAAAGGTGGTGGGTTAGAACTAATGATAACACTTATGACAAATACCACTATTCCTATGGAATACCTTATTTCTATGATGATGACTATTAGGGTTCAAAAATAGGTTTCTATACTTAAAATGCAAATGTCTTTCCATAATACTAATTAAAATGTTACTTAATTTAACAATCATCCTCTTACACAATGTTTACTTGAATATCCTTGCCACAAGATTTTGAACTATTAGATTTACCTAATTTTTTGAGTTATAAGGACCCATTCAACCACATGATTAAATGTGTACATTCTTTTGGTTAAGGGGAAAAAGATGACAAACTATTGATAAAATTATTCCATATGAGCAATTTTGATGAGGCTCATAATTAGTTCTATAGCCTACCAAAAGGTTCCTTAACCAATTATTCCAAATTGGAAGATGATTTATTCATGGCTTTCTGATCCAAAACTTAAAAGCTTTGGTTGAAAGATAATTCAAGAACCAAGAACAAAATAATTCAAATAATGCTATCTCTAATAAGAGATGTGTTATTGATCAAATTTGCAGACCCAAACATATGCTTATCTCTGAGAAGAGATGTTTGATTTCCATTTCAGGTTACATCTTCATTTATACATGTTTGGAAGGTGTGGGGAGGATATGGAAGGTCACCAATCTCGAGGGAGATGAATTGGTTTGACTTCCATGATTTACAACAATACAAAATTTGAGGAATTACTATTTTTAGAAACTTACTATTTTTAGACTGCACTACTAAAATTGAAATTTGGGACACTTCCGTTGGGTTTTAGGGGTAAAAATTCATCAAGTTCATCTCAATTCCATCTCATGACATTCCCCTCATTATTATCTTTCCAACGGTTCAAACGGTGAGTCAATTAGAGCTACAGTGCAAAAGTTATGGCTCCTATAAGTTTTGCCATCAATTGGGGTGGACCCATCACCTGAATTGTCATCTGAATTGTTGTCCGGATCATTCCTCTCTCCTTGAGAAGAAATGGTCCCCATTTCATCAAGATTTTTCATCAAGTGTGGTAGTTGTACTTCAATTTGATTCTTGATGCATACTTGGAAGGGACTGTGATTTATGGAATTGTGTAGGGCCCGATTGTTCACCATTTCTGTCTGACCATCAGTTTGTGGATGGAAGGCCATGAAATTATTCAGCTCGGTATCTATTTGCTTATATTATTGTGTTGTTTGTGTATTCAAGGCTATAATATCAGCCCTTTTGGATTCCTCTAGCTTGACCACCATGAGAAAAAATTTCTTGGCACTAATCAGAGAGACAGATGTAGAAGGTGGTACTTCTAGTACCCTATAGCACAGTGTTCCAAGAGTGAGAGTGATCCTTTTAGTTCTTGATTCATATATACCATGTTGATCATACATGAATGGCTGACCAAAGAGTACATCACAAAAATCTAGATTGACCACATCACATAATACCTCACCTTGGAAAGGTTGTATTGCATATGAGAGAAGACATTGGTGGGTGACACGAAGGTTTCTCCCTAGAATCAACCATCCAATACTATATGGTTTTGGGTGAGGCTTCAAGGACAAATTTAGGCTTTTCACAACATTAGCAGAGATTAAATTCTTTTGACTTCCACTATCAAGAATGAAATGTAGATGCTTACCTTTCACCCATAACTTAGAGTGAAACAACCTTTCCTTATCATCTAGGATCTCATCATGTGTTTGTGATGAAGCAACAATGGCTTCAAGATCAACATCTATAATTTCTTCAATCTCTTTGACTGCAAGGTCTATATGAGGTAGAGTAATAGATGTTGAGGATTGTGACTCAGAAAGTAGTGATCTGATAGCTCGACATTCTTCTTTGGAGTGAGTTCTAGATTTGTGATAATCATACCACTTCCTAGTCTTTCCTTCCTTTTGCTTCCAATTTTGGCCTCTTGTTTGACCTTCTTTGTCACTTTTCCATTTTGAAGACTGATTTTTTATATTCATTCTTCCATGCTTTTGCTCAATCTTCACTGCGAACTTGTATGCCTCACCAATGGTTTTCAAATTGAAGAGTTCCATTTCTCCCCATATGTACCATTATAGTCCACCACGATATTTGAGAACCTTATGTTTCTCACTTTCTTGGATGCCCAATCTCGCAGATAGAGAATGAAAAATGTCAGTATAATCTTGAACATATTATTCTTTACCTTGGCGAAGTTATTGCCACTCTATATATAGATCGTCATATGCTCTAATGGGGTAGTATTCTTCCTTTATAGCATCTATGAAATCATTCCATGTAGGTTTCATCCCAAGGCCAATATCATCTGCACTAAATCTCTTTTTGTACACTTCCCACCAATTTTTGATAGCCAATGATGCTTTCAGAAGAGCAAAAGTAATCTTCCTTTCATCGGTGAATTTATTTATAGAAAAATAAGATGACAATTGATCCAACCAATTTTCTACTACATCAACATTAATTTTGCCTTCAAATGTAGGGATATCAAAATTCACCTGAACCTTGAAGGGTGTTGGGGCACTGAAAGGATGTGCGGGTGCAGATGAGGAGCTAGTATTTCCCATTGAGATTTGTTGGAGAATTTGAGTGAATTGTTGTAGCATCTACACTTGTTGCTATTAGAGGGCTTCATTCACCATTTCCTTGAAATGATTAGATGCCTCAGTGTTGTCCACCATTTGAAGTCATTTGGAACAAATAGGCAGATATTCTGCTGGATCTATCTTCCACCCAAGCTTCTTGTAATCTGACCTCATCCTCAGGACCATACACTCTAAATACAAACTAATCTGATGCCACTAATCAAAAACTCAAAAGCTTTGGTTGAAAGATAATTCAAGAAACAAGAACAAAACAATTCAAATAATGTTATCTCTGATAAGAGATGTTTTATTGATCAAATTTGCAAACCCAAACATATGCTTATCTTTGAGAAGAGATGTCTGATTTCAATTTTGGGTTGCATATTCATTTATACATGTTTTGAATGTGTGGGGAGGATATGGAAGGTCACCAATCTCGAGGGAGATGAATTGGTTCCACTTCCATGATTTACAACAATACAAAATTTGAGGAATTACTATTTTTAGAAACTTACTATTTTTAGACTGCACTACTAAAATTAAAATTTGTGACACTTCCATTAGGTTTAAGGGGGTAACAATTCATCAATAAAATCTCCATGCCATCTCATGATGTTACCCTCATTATTATCTTTCCAACGGTTCAAACGGCGAGTCAATTGGAGCTACAGTGTAAAAGTTATGGCTCCCGAAAGTTCCACCATCAATTGGGGTGGACCCATCACCCGAATTGTCATCTGAATTGTTTTCCGGATCATTCCTCCCTCCTTGAGAAGAAATGGTCCCCATTGCATCAATATTTTTAATCAAGTGTGGTAGTTGTACTTCAATTTGATTCTCGATGCATACTTGGAAGGGACTGTGATTTATGGAACTGTGCAGGGCCCGATTGTTCACCATTTCTATTTGACCATCAGTCTGTGGATGGAAGGCCATGAACTTCTTCAGCTCGGTATTTATTTGCTTCTATTTTTGTGTTGTTTATGTAGTCAGGGCTGTAACATTGGCCCTTTTGGATTCCTGTGGCTTGACCACCATGAGAACAAATTTCTTGGCACTAATCAGAGAGACATATGTAGAAGGTGGTACTTCTGGTACCCCGTATCACTGTGTTCCAAGAGTGAGAGTGATACTTCTAGTTCTTGATTCATATATAACATGTCTATCATACATGAATGGCTGACCAAAGAGTACATCACAAACATATAGATTGACCACATCACATAAGACCTCATCTTGGAAAGGTTGTATTGCATATGAGAGAAGACATTGGTGGGTGACATAGAGGTTTCTCCCTGGACTGAACCATCCAATACTATATGGTTTTGGGTGAAGCTTCATGGACAGATTTAGGCTTTTCACAACATTAGCAGAGATTAAATTCTTTTGACTTCCACTATCAAGAATGAAATGTAGAGGCTTACCTTTCACCCATAACTTAGAGTGAAACAACCTTTCCTTGTCATCTAGAATCTCGTCGTGTGTCTGTGATGAAGCAATAATGGCTTCAAGATCAAAATCTATAATTTATTATTATACCTCTTCAACTGCAGGGTCTGTATGAGGTAGAGCAGTAGATGTTGAGGATCGTGACTCAAAAAGTAGTGATTTGATAGCTCAACATTATTCTTTAGAGTGAGTTCCAAATTTGTGATAATCACACCACTTCCCAGTCTTTCCTTCCTTTTACTTCCAATTTTGGCCTCGTGTTTGACCTTCTTTGTCACTTTTCCATTTTGAAGACTAATTCTTTATATTCATTCTTCCATGTGTTTGCTCAATCTTCACTGCAAACTTTTATGCCTCATCGATGCTTTCCAAATTGAAGAGTTCCATTTCTCCCCATATGTACCATTGAGTCTGCCACGATATTTTATAACCTTGTGTTTCTCACTTTCTTGGATGCCTAATCTCATAGATAGAGAATAAAAAATGTCAGTGTAATCTTGAACAGATTATTCCTTACCTTGGCGAAGTTGTTGCCACCCTATATACATATCGTCATATGCTCTAATGGGGTCGTATTCTTCCTTTATAGCATCTATGAAATCATCCCATGTAGGTTTTGTCTCAAGGCCAATATCATTTGCACTAAATCTCTTTTTGTACACTTCTCACCAATTTTTAATAGGCAATGATGCTTTTAGAAGAGAAAAAGTAATCTTCTCTTTATTGGTGAATTTATTTAAAAAAAATAAGATGACAATTGATCTAACCAATTTTATACTACATCAGCATTGATTTTGCCTTCAAATGTAGGGATATGAAAATTCACTTGAACCTTGAAGGGTGTTGGGGCACTGAAAGGATGTGCGAGTGCGGATGAGTAGCCAAAATTTCCCATCAAGATTTCTTATAGAATTTGAGTGAATTGTTGTAGCATCTACACTTGTTGCTATTGGAGGGCTTCATTCACCATTTCCTTGAAAGGATCGGATGCCTCGATGTAGTCTACCATTTAAAGTCATTTAGAGCGAATAGGTGGATATTTTGTTGGTTCTATTTTCCACCCAAGCTTCTTGTAATTTGACCTCATCCTTAAGATCATATACTCTAAAGACAAATCGATCTGATACCACTGATCCAAAAATTGAAATCTTTGGTTGAAATATAATTAAAGAAACAAGAACAAAACAATTCAAATAATGATATCTCTGATAAGAGATGTTTTATTGATCAAATTTGCAGACCCAAACATATGCTTATCTCTGAGAAGAGATGTCTAATTTCCATTTTAGGTTACATATTCATTTATACATGTTTTGAAGGTGTGGGGAGGATATGTAAGGTCACCAATCTCGAGGGATATGAATTGGTTTGACTTCCATGATTTATAACAATACAAAATTTGAGGAATTACTATTTTTAGAAACTTACTATTTTTAGACTGCAGTACTAAAATTGAAATTTGGGACACTTCCATTGGGTTTTAGGGGGTCAAACTTTATTGATCAAAGCTCCATGCCATCTCATGGTGTTCCCCTCATTATTATCTTTCCAATAGTTCAAACGATGAGTCAATTGGAGTTATGGTGCAAAATTTATGGCTCCCAGAAGTTCTACCATCAATTGGGTGGACCCATCACCCAAATTGTCATCTGAATTGTTTTCTAGATCATTCCTCTCTCCTTGAGAAGAAATGGTTCCCATTGCATCAATATTTTTCATCAAGTGTGGTAGTTTTACTTCAATTTGATTCCCGATGCATACTTGGAAGGGACTGTGATTTATGGAATTGTGTAGGGCCCGATTGTTCACAATTTTTATCTTACCATTAGTATGTGGATGGAAGGCCATGAACTTTTTTAGCTCGGTATCTATTTTCTTTTGTTCTTGTGTTGTTTGTGTAGTCAGGGTTTTAACATTGGCCCTTTTGGATTCCTGTGTTTGACCACCATGAGAACAAATTTTTTGGCACTAATCAGAGAGACAGATGTAGAAGGTGGTACTTCTAGTACCTTATAGCACTATGTTCCAAGAGTGAGAGTGATCCTTCTAGTTCTTGATTCATATATACCATGTCAATCATGCATAAATGGTTGACCAAGAGTACATCACAAACATCTAGATTGGCCACATCACATAAGACCTCATCTTGGAAAGGTTGTATTGCATATGAGAGAAGACATTGGTGGGTGACAAGGAGGTTTCTCCCTAGACTCAACCATCCAATACTGTATGGTTTTGGGTGAGGCTTCATGGACAGATTTAGGCTTTTCACAACATTAGCAGAGATTAAATTTTTTTGACTTCCACTATCAAGAATGAAATGTAGAAGCTTACTTTTCACCCATAACTTAGAGTGAAACAACCTTTCCTTGTCATCTAGCATCTCGTTGTGTGTCTCTGATGAAGCAACAATGGCTTCAGGATCAGCATCTATAATTTCTTCTTCAACCTCTTCGACTGTAGGGTATATATGAGGTAGAGTAGTAGATGTTGAGGATTGTGACTCAGAAAGCATTGATTTGATAACTCGACATTCTTCTTTGGAGTGAGTTCCAGATTTGTGATAATCACACCACTTCCTAGTCTTTCCTTCATTTTGCTTCCAATTTTGGCCTCGTGTTTGAACTTCTTTGTCACTTTTCCATTTTGAAGATTGATTATTTATATTCATTCTTCCATGCTTTTGCTCAATCTTCACTGCGAACTTGTATGCCTCACCGATGGTTTCCAAATTGAATATTTCAATTTATCCCAATATGTACCAGTGTAGTCCACCACGATATTTTAGAACCTTGTGTTTCTCACTTTCTTGGATGCCCAATCTCACAGATAGAGAATGAAAAAGGTCAGTGTAATCTTGAACATATTGTTCCTTACCTTGGCAAAGTTGTTACCACTCTATATACAGATCGTCATATGCTCCAATGAGGTAGTATTCTTCCTTTACAGCATCTATGAAATCATCCCATGTAGGTTTCATCTCAAGGCCAATATCATCTACACTAAATCTCTTTTTGTACACTTCCCGCCAATTTTTGATAGGGAATGATGCTTTTAGAAGAGCAAAAGTAATCTTCTCTTTATTGGTGAATTTATTTACAAAAAAATAAGATGACAATTGATCCAACCAATTTTCTACTGCATCAGCATTAGTTTTGCCTTCAAATTTAAGGATATCAAAATTCACTTGAACCTTGAAGGGTGTTGGGGCACTGAAAGGATGTGCGGGTGCAGATGAAGAGCTAGAATTTCTCATCGAGATTTGTTGGAGAATTTGAGTGAGTTGTTGTAGCATCTTCACTTGTTGTTGTTGGAGGGCTTCAATCACAATTTATTTGAAAGGATTGGATGCCTCAGTGTTGTCTGCCATTTGAAGTCGTTTGGAACGAATATGTGGATATTCTGCTAGTTCTATTTTCCACCCAAACTTCTTGTAATCTGACCTCGTCCTCGAGATCATACACTCTAAAGACAAACCACTCTAATACCACTAATCTAAAACTCAAAAGCTTTAGTTGAAAGATAATTCAAGAAACAAGAACAAAACAATTCAAATAATGCTATCTCTGATAAGAGATGTTTTATTGATCAAATTTGTAGACCCAAACATATGCTTATCTCTGAGAAGAGATGTCTGATTTTCATTTCGGGTTACATCTTCATTTATACATTTTTTGAAGGTGTGGGGAGGATATGGAAGGTCACCAATCTTGAGGGAGATGAATTGGTTTGACTTCCATGATTTACAACAATACAAAATTTGAGGAATTACTATTTTTAGACTGCACTACTAAAATTGAAATTTGGGACACTTCTATTGGGTTTTATGGGGTCAAACTTCATCAAGTGGATCTCAATTCCATCTCATGATGTTCCCCTCAATATTATCTTTCCAAAAATTCAAACGATGAGTCAATTGGAGTTACGGTGCAAAAGTTATGGCTCCCAAAAGTTTCACCATCAATTGGGGTGGACCCATCACTCGAATTGTCATTTGAATTATTGTCCAGATCATTCCTCCCTCATTAAGAAGAAATGGTCCCCATTGCATCAATATTTTTCATAAAGTTTGGTAGTTGTACTTTAATTTGATTCCCCATGCAGACTTGGAAGGGACTATGATTTATGGAACTTTACAGGGCCTGATTGTTCACCATTTCTGTCTGACCATCAGTCTGTGGATGGAAGGCCATGAACTTCTTCAGCTCAGTATCTATTTGCTTCTATTGTTGAGTTGTTTGTGTAATCAGGGCTATAACATCAGCTCTTTTGGATTCCTTTTGCTTGACCACCATGAGAACAAATTTCTTGGCACTAATCAAAGAGACAGATGTAGAAGGTGGTACTTCTGGTACCTTGTAGCACTGTGTTCCAAGAGTGAGAGTGATCCTTCTAGTTCTTGATTCACATATACCATGTCAATCATACATGAATGGCTAACCAAAGAGTACATCACAAATATCTAGATTGACCACATCACATAAGACCTCATCTTGGAAAGGTTATATTGCATATGAGAGAAGACATTGGTGGGTGACACGGAGGTTTCTCCCTGGACTCAACCATCCAATACTGTATGGTTTTGGGTGAGGCTTCATGGACAAATTTAGGCTTTTCAAAACATTAGCAAAGATTAAATTATTTTAACTTCCACTATCAAGAATGAAATGTAGAGGCTTACCTTTCACCCATAACTTAGAGTGAAACAACCTTTCCTTGTCATCTAGCATCTCGTCGTGTGTCTGTGATGAAGCAAAAATGGCTTCAGGATCAGCATTTATAATTTATTCTTCAACCTCTTCGAATGCAGGGTCTATATGAGGTAGAGTAGTAGATGTTGAGGATTGTGACTCAGAGAGCAATGATTTGATAGCTCGACATTCTTGTTTGGAGTGAGTTCTAGATTTGTGATAATCACACCACTTCCCAGTCTTTCCTTCCTTTTACTTCCAATTTTGGCCTCGTGTTTGACCTTCTTTGTCACTTTTCCATTTTGAAGACTGATTATTTACATTCATTCTTCCATGCTTTTGCTCAATCTTCATTGTGAACTTGTATGCCTCACCGATGGTTTCCAAATTAAAGAGTTCCATTTTTCCCTGTATGTACCATTATAGTGTGCCATGATATTTGAGAACCTTATGTTTCTCACTTTCTTGGATGCCCAATCTCGCAGATAGAGAATGAAAAATGTCAGTGTAATCTTGAACAGATTATTCCCTACCTTGGTGAAGTTGTTGCCACTCTATATACAGATTTTCATATGCTCTAATGGGGTAGTATTCTTCCTTTACAACATCTATGAAATCATCCCATGTAGGTTTCATCTCAAGGCCAATATCATCTACACTAAATCTCTTTTTGTACACTTCCCACCAATTTTTGACAGGCAATGATGCTTTCAGAAGAGCAAAAGTAATCTTCTCTTTATCGGTGAATTTATTTATAGAAAAATAAGATGACAATTGATCCAACCAATTTTCTACTGCATCAACATTGATTTTGCCTTCAAATGTAGGGATATGAAAATTCACTTGAACTTTGAAGGGTGTTGGGGCACTGAAAGGATGTGCGGGTGCAGATGAGGAGCCAGTATTTCCCATCGAGATTTGTTGGATAATTTGAGTGAATTATTGTAGCATCTTCACTTGTTGCTATTGGAGGGCTTCATTCACCATTTCCTTGAAAGTATCGTATGCCTCGGTGTTGTCCACCATTTGAAGTCATTTGGAGCGAATAGGTGGATATTCTGTTGGTTCTATTTTCCACCCAAGCTTCTTGTAATCTAACCTCATCCTCGGGATCATACACTCTAAAGACAAACCACTCTGATACCACTGATCTAAAACTTGAAAGCTTTGGTTGAAAGATAATTCAAGAAACAAGAACAAAACAATTCAAATAATGCTATCTATGATAAGAGATGTTTTATTGATCAAATTTGTAGACCCAAACATATGCTTATCTTTGAGAAGAGATGTCTGATTTTCATTTTGGGTTACATCTTCATTTATACATGTTTTAAAGGTGTGGGGAGGATATGGAAGGTCACCAATATTGAGGGAGATGAATTGGTTTGACTTCCACGATTTACAACAATACAAAATTTGAGGAATTACTATTTTTAGAAACTTACTATTTTTAGACTACACTACTAAAATTGAAATTTGGGACACTTACATTGGGTTTTATGGGGTCAAACTTCATCAAGTGCATCTCAATTCCATCTCACAATGTTCCCCTCATTATTAGCTTTCCAACGGTTCAAATGGTGAGTCAATTGGAGCTACGGTGCAAAAGTTATGGCTCCCGAAAGTTTTGCCATCAATTGGGGTGTACCCATCACCCGAATTGTCATCTGAATTGTTGTCTAGATCACTTTCAATATCCATAAGGTTACACAATTAACATTAAAACATTTTCACAATTTCAAGCAACGTGATGATGAATCCATTCAAGATTATACTATCTGATTCAAAAGTACATCATATGAGATAGAATTTAGACCCTCAGATTTGGAATTATAATTTATTTTTAGTAGAGGGATTATTTTTTGATTAATATAAAGATCATTTCATAAAAAATATGAGTCATTTACACATTTATATGAGGATATGCATAGATATGTTTCATTCATCCTTACTCATTCCAAGGAGCTTAACATATCCCCTTCTAAGTGCCAAATTTTTATTCATCACACAATGGAGGGAGATGAATTACCAAATGAACATTATGAACCAAAATTTGGAGTTATTACTCTTTATATGGGCACTTTACAAGGGTTACTCAAAATGAGACCACTCCAAGATCTACATCCTATGCAAAAACCCCATGGTGAATAACACAAAAAACATCCACATCAACAAGATTTAACAATTACAGTATTCATGGGTGGTGCTTATTTTTGGCATAATGATATTGATCTTCCACAAGTAAAACCTACTTTTAATGTAATATGCTTATAAAAAATTGAATTAGATCTAAAAAACATACAAAATAAAGGAGGTTAGAAAGACTCCTTAGGAAACATAGTAATACCAATTACTTGTGGTCCTAAAGTGATTCAAACGTGGGTTTGGGTTATGCCTACCACATCTCCATATGCAATTACACTATAAACTCTTTGGTTATATCAAATGGAAGCAAAAATTGATCCAAATCAGCAAGGTATTTCCTTTTCTCATGAAGGTAAATTGATTCATATTCCAAATGATAGCATTACTTCTATTACGCATGTAAAGCATGAGGAAGAACATGTTATGTACATTTTAAACTTATCCAATAATTATGAAAACAATGTCAAAGATACAAATTAAGGTTGAAAATCTTTGAATATTCAAAAAATACCAAAAAAAAAACTTCAAAATCCAAAAACACTTTCAGCACCTACATACTCTATCGGTTGATTGACATCTATGTGTTAGTTTCAAATTGATGGATGGAATATCAATTACTCTGACATACACATGTGTGTCATGCTTATACTTGATTGTGATACAGACATACATAGATACATGATCTATTCCTATTTCAAACGTTGGGCCTTCCCCCTAATCATGTCATATGGACATTGGGGGCATCCACCTATATGATCATGATAGTTCCAAGTTATATTAGTCTATGGTCTCTTCATTATCATGTTTGAGATCTTATGTAATTACACATGACTTTATCTATAATTAGACATTTTTTGATAAACCATTTAGTCCATGGGCTACTATGATATGTTTATGTTGGTTACTTATGCTTTCCAATATGCACTTCCTTGGGTGTCTTACCTTGTTATTGTCTTACTTGTTCGAGAATTTGAATATCCTCCTTTATTTATAGTCCCCATTCCTACGTATGATTTATTTAAAATTTGAATAAGTCATGCCCCTTCGATTATGTGGCATTTGAACATGCCCCTTATTTTAAATTTCCTAAGACTATTGTATGTTGACTTGATTTTGAGTGCTCTTGTGTGTGTGCTTGTTTGCTTGTTGAACCTATACTATTAATATCTAGACATTTCCATGATATTTATAATGCATATTAGTCCTTCACGTGATCACATTATTTTATGCACTTCAATGCTACATTTACCTAGACATGTTCTTCTATATGCTACATGGTTTCATTCATAGATTATATAGTTGCTTTATACTTTTGAGGTGAGGTAAATATCATATTATATTATTCCCTCATCTTAATTTGGGGGAATATAAGTGAGGGAATGTCATAGAGGCATCCTCTCCACATTTGGCACAATTTTCAGATTCAGTTAGGGCACGTCATATAGGCATGACTTTCACACATTTATAGTTTTTGGATTTAGTGGGGATATGCTTTGGAAGCATGTTCTCCATTCTTATTCATTATTTGGCACACCCAAATTTAGTGAGGGCATGTTTTGGAAACATGTCCTCCACATTGGTACTTATATCAGTTTCTATATTTAGTGGGGGCATGCTTTGGAAGCATGTTCTCCACACTTATTCAATATTCAACACATCCAAATTTAGTGGGGGCATGTTTTGAAAATATGTCCTCCACATTGGCACTTATTTTAGATTTCATATTTCTCCATATATAGTGGGGACATGCTTTGGAAGCATGATCTTCACACTTACATAGTTTTTGAATTGGCTAAAGCACACAATTACATGATTCAAATTCATAATTATGGCAGAATTATATATATTGGCACCATTATTATACATAGTTATAGCAAGAGACATATTTAAGGTGCATATGTTATGCAATGTGTGCCTAATATTACAAAATCAAAATTAGTTTTAAATTTTAAAACACTCTCAAGAAGTGTCATCACCCACTAAGATGGAGTTTTACAGACTATATTGAACTAATCTACTGTAGTAGTTGGTTTACTTTTGGTATGGTTGAGGTTATTAAAACACTATATTTTTCCAATTTTTTAGGTTGGACTTGATTGTATCATCTAGTCTCACCAATTTACTATTATGAGTTGACTTTGTTCACTCATGCTCACCAGGTTATAAGTATGATTGGGTTGAATGGTCGAGTTAATCTCAACTGTTGGGTGAAAACTCACTTTTTCTCCAAGATTGGGGACATGTGCCTTCCAATCTCTCTCTATATCCTTAGATATATGTACTTTTCATATTTATATATTTATCCTAATCTCAATTTTAGAGCCTTATAATAATATATCTTTTCAAATCAACTTATTAATAGGCAAGGTGGTTACATTGATACATAGGTGTACTCCTAAACCTTGCTATTTCAATTTCAATCTTTTTAATACTTTCAATTTTAGATTGTATGCATTAACTCTGTACTATAACATGTTCTTGGTTATAGGTTAATCACCAACAAAGCACTCAAGTTGGACTCAAGCAAAGGCAAGGCGTGTTGTGTATACACACCCATGTATGCATTTATTCTTCTTTAAACCAATAATTTCATTACTAGATTAAAGGGGGGGAAATGTAGGTGATATTTATGGATTATATATCACCTTAGTCTTGTACACTTGGAAAAATTATACTTTGGTTGCTCCTCTCAATTTTGGATATTTTTTGATTTTAGAAGTCATGCATCTACTATATCTTATGTTCCTTAGCCTATCTCTTGGTCTGACCAATCTTATGTTTATGACCTAGACCTTCTATCTACCCAGAATAGTTAAAATATGTTTATCTTATGGCCCTAAAAATTATGAGCTTGTACCTACTTCCCTATTCCTTGGATATTAGCATCCCAAATAGACACCTATGTTGATACAGGTGTCCTACTCTGATGCAAGTGTCTAGTGCCCTAAAGCCATCTAATTTTCAAATAAAACTTATCCTAATGGTCATCCTAAGTGATTTAATGTGATTTATTTCTCTAAAGGAATTGCTATAAATACAAGATCAATCATCATTCATTACTCACCTAGAAAATAACCAAGGAAAATTATTAAAGTATTCAATCAAACACTTGATAAAGTAAGGCTTTCCTATTTTCTCTTATTTGCATATCAGTCATAGGGATAACACATACATAGGTCTGAAATACTAAAGGAGAAGTCTAAGAGTTTGATTTTCCAAGTTACAAGCTAGGTCATGTTTGTACTTGATTTCCACACATTTCATGATTCACACATAATCTAACACATAAGGGAGAACTACATCAATTTGAGGCCCTCTTCGAAGCATTAGCTATGTAGGTAGTGCTCATTAACATAGGGGTCTTTGGGGTTAGCTCAACATCTTGGGCCCATTAACCCATTTTTCTCAAGGTCACTATGAAGATGAAGAATATGGTTTTATAATTTATTGAGGAGTGATAGTCCATGACCTAGATTTGAATGCACTAGAGTGAAGGTGAAGACAAAACTTGAGCATCCAAGTAGTCACATCCTTTTTAAACAAGTATTTTATATAAGACACATATGTCTGGTTTAGATAATAGCATCGATGCAATCTTCCAAGGATGACATTAGTGTCTGTGATTCCAAAGGCCCTTAATCTATAATTTGATGATTGTTATAGAATCCTCTTCTAGTATGCTTCTTACTTGTTTCAGATCCAGAATTGTATTAACATTAAAACCAGTTAAGTACATTATTTATTTGTCATTTCTATATCTAGCATAATTATACTTACTATTTTAAACCTTTCTCAGTTTAATGAATTCAATATATTTTATATCTGAGTTTAACATCTAATTTGCCTACTATAGATATAGTTTATCACCCTTGTACCTTATGTTATCTCTATTCCCTTTAACCCTAGATAACCCCAATCTATATTTTTAGATTTAAATAGATTTATCCCTTGGTAGGGCCATTTAACAACATTTGGAGGCTCATAAACTTGAAATACTTTTCTAGAATGGAATGCTTCAACAATATAGTGGTAGGAGGCCTAAATGTAGATTCATAGTAGGCCTATTTATGGATTGACATTGGAGTTCTAGATCAACCTGCAACATCATTGAAATATCCATGATATAAGTACATATATTATTTTGGCAACCTTTGATAAATCCCCCAAACTTCATCAATATAGTTTGAAAAGAATAGTTAATAGTTTGCACAATTTATTTCCTCATTTATGTAAAACATGTGTGACACTAGTTATCACACCTCTCAGTGTCATTAAACACGATAATATAAGCTATAATATTAAATCATAAAAACTTGTATGTTATTTTTTTTCTTGCTTGTGTTCCCCTACTACTAGAATCAACTCCTAAAAGTGCATGAAAATAACTGATAGGGACCAATATTTAAGGGCTAATGACCTAACCCTACTAACTCATTATAAAGCATTCTATGTAGGTGTAGACCTATAGACTTATAAATACTAGTGCCTATTGGTCATTTGTATACATCTTTAGACATTAATTCTAATATTTAGTAGTTTTAACTTTCAATTATGTGAAATCATTTATGTAGTTTTTATTTATGATTGATTTTCATAAATCATACCTTAATTTGATAATTTTGATAATTTTTATGTTTAAAATAATATAATATTATTTTAAATAATTAAATAGCAACTTACATGCATTGACAAATTTTGAAAGTTGACCTTACAAACCATATAAAAACCATATATATTTAAGTCAGAGGCTTATATAGTGGGCAAGGCCCTATAGATTCATCTCACAAAGAGACAAAATGACACATTCCAATGTAAATAACCTGGTTTTGAATAGAGACGGTTTGGGGGAAGTGGTGGTGCAGAGCAGTTAGGAGTTTCATTGACCATGCTGTTGTTGCTATTTTAGCAAATTACCCATAATAAATGAATTATTTTGCCTCTTTATGAATGCTTTGTAAGGGACAACCACCATAGGGATAAATATTATGCGATGTTAAGCCCTTAAACCTACCATCCTACTCAAAACCTCCAAACATACTAGAAAGATGATTATTATTAGTATTATTGTTACTAATAACCCCTCTGATGGCCATGAAAGGTAGACGATCCTTTGTGTTTCAAAACCCATATTTATGAAGTACCAAAGCATAAGGAGCTAATTAAGCCATAGGTTTGGCACTTAAAATGCTTCTCCTATGATTTGAACAAGTGACCTACTGTAAACCAAACATATTTATATTAGATGAACATGCAGACAACTATTTAGATTGATGATGATGATGATGATGATGATGATGATGATGCATGAGAAAAGAATATGCCCCAAGCAGCCTTTCGTATCCATATGTTGATACATATGCCATACAATTATTCGTAGATGCAACCACCACCTCCATTATTGTATCTTCTTACAGTCGCTTCTTTTGCTCCTATAATCTCAGCCTTTCAAGTTGTGCCACGCTAAGCCCTCTTTGTGGTCGTCTCTTCTGCATCATGTCATTGATCTTCACCTTCTTCATTGCATTCATGCAATCCTTGTTATCACCATGTCTAGGGTTCAAACCTACCGAAGCATCCTTTTCATACAATAGCATTAACATTGTTTCCATATCAAGTTCTATTCTTTTATTTTCTTTAACTCAGTCCAAGATCAACACCGTCAACATTCTTTTTATCTCAGTTGTTTCAACTCAAGTGGAACCACATTCCATTTTAGTCAAGGATATCAATGGACTCAGAAAGCCCCTCTGCGCTTTCAACATACTACATATTTGTGTTTATCTCCATGTTTGGACATGACATATATAATCTATATGTACTGTGGTCGTGTTTCTTTCTGGGAGTGCGAGCCGCTTCACATCTATTTCCTGTGTTTAATAATTATATTGTGAAAGTGACTTTCTTCAATTCCATCATGAGTTTCATTCTACATTAGCTGCCACATATTTGATTTTATGTTATTGTGAATTGATGGGAAGGGTAGAGGGAGACCCACATTTAGTTGGTTAGTATAATTTATGATTGGTTTTGGAAGCTCTATTTGAGAATTAAATGGCAAGGTTAAAATCTTCAAAAGGGGCAAGAGATGACAACATTTACTGTCACTTTGACAAGTCATGGATGGTTTCTTTCATTCTTCCAATTGATTGTTGTGGGTTGTTTTGTTGGGATCTTCACATCCACGTTTGGTCTTTGTTTATGGATCTAATCAATCTCCCATTAGCCTTTAATTAAGATATATTAGAATTTTAGAAGGATTTTGTTTTAGCTGAAAATATTTATTCTTATTTAAATTTTCTTATTTTGGAATTAAAATTTTGCTAATGGTTATGACTATTAATTCTTATTACATAGAATTATATAATTTGAATGTTTATTTTTTCTAGGAATATAAATATTTAATAAATTTCTTTTTGTAATATTTTTAATTAACCAACTTAAAATGGTAAAATTGATGTTAAATCAAGAAAAAACAACAACAAATGTTATATAAATAACTCAATAATTATAAGATCATTATCATTCATACGATTTATATATTATATAAAATAATATTTATATATTATATATTAATACATATTAAATATAATCACAAAACACAAATATACAATTCCTCCTACTTTCTTTGCACCTTCGGGGCAATTGCTAGTTATTATAACCCTTATGGTTTGCCCAAAAATTTCCACGGCATTTGATACATCTACCCAAAAACAAAGTTGATTTGTAGTTTAGGGGAGAAATAAAACGTAAATATGGCCGCCACTAGCATGAACAATATTCTAAGAATGATGTAAAAGTGAGCTCCAGCTTTCGTCATTGCAAAGTGCTTACGATACCATACCTGGTAACAATTACTATCCACCGACGCCACCTAAGCTTGCAAAACACATTCCCTGTATTTCGCCAAGCGGCTACACCCGTTTGAATACGATATCTCGACGTGGCCTGCGCAACCTCTGAATACCCCCGATTTTTTTCACGTCTTCCACGGTAGTAATGGTGACGCTGACACATCGGGAGTGGGAGTGGGATCCATTGTGCTTTTGTTTTTTAATAATAAAGATTACTGGTATAAAACCAAGGGTTCCACTTTGTTTAGAATATTCGATGAACTTTGTTACAATACATTGGTCTTCAAAAAGAAGTCGCATTGGACTGGTGTGGTGGATTCATTTAAGGACTGATGGCGGGTGGAGGACTCAATTCCACCCAGTTCAATCATCTGTGATTAATGAACATCATGGTGAAGATTCATCTGCATATTGCATCCCTGACCGCCGCGTGGAAACCCGTTCAGATAGATTCTATTCACTTAAAAGTTTTGCTTCTGATTCCGTTGTTAACGCGTGGCCCAGATACGACCTGTGAGCAGCGGTAAGTGACGAAGGAAAGCGAAAGGAAGAAAGGAGCGGCCGACACGATCGCGAGAGTCGAAGATCGGAGAACGGGAAGCGCCCTTTCAAATAACAAATCGGTCGGTCGACAAGAAGGAAGCTTTGCATGCGAATTTGCTTTAAAAAAAACATCTTCGACTTTCTCTGTCTTTCATAAACCGCCATCGCCTTTCTTAAAGGAAAATACAAATATCGCCTATATTATGTGGTGTAGCCCAATCTCATTCTTTAATATTTAATAAATAATTATTTATTTATTTATAATTTGTATTTCTTTTTAATGATTTGGTAATTAGTTTATTGGTTGAATATAATCGACATGGTATATAATATTTTATATATTATAATAATACAATATAATATTAATATCGATGGAAATGTTAGCGCTTGCAAGATAAGAATCTTTCTTAGTAATGATATATGGACAACGTTTATCTTATATAATTTATACTTACACATGCAACTACATTAAATTTCAAATTGCCACATCAATGTAATAGTAGTGTACAATGATACATATCAATTATATCAAATCAAAGTGGTGACATCTTTAATTAGTCATTTTCTACTGTCAAAGGTGGATGAGGACATCATGAGAGTCAATTTAATTGCAATAGGGCTCCACGTCTCATGTAAAACTAGAATAAACAATGCAATGTCATTAATGTTGGGACAAGACATTGAGGTCCTAAAGTCTACTTATAGCTTGCATTCATCCATGATGCCAAAATATTGACACCTAGAGAAATTACATCATGCTTAAGAACATACAGAAACACCATACTCAAACCCTTGACTCAATGAACCATACTCACTTATCACTTTAAAATAATCTCCAATGTCTATGACTATTGAATCATGAGTGGGTTGTACATCAATCCAATGACCATTGTCGAGAACCTACAAACTAGGTACCTTGTGTTCCATCATACAACATAGCAATCAATTGTGCGAGGAGGAGATGTTTTCTTACTCGAAGAGCTTGACCAATGGCGAAGTGGTAGGGAAGGGCCAGGCAATACAAAACATGCAAGTGGTGAAATATTTCAAGGTGATATGGGTGATGATGGTGAGAGGCAATGACAGGGTATTTCATTTCATATTAGACACCATAAAGCCCATATCATACACCAAACATGGATTTAGGCCATTTGTTGGGTTTACATGGAAGCCATTGCAAAGGGGTGTGTAGATGACTATTAAAAGGGGTATGTAGCTTGCAAGGTGGTAACATCTTTGATTGGCCATTTTCTATTGTTAAACATGGTCAAAGATGCCATGAGAGCTGATTTGATTTTGATAGTGTCCCATGTCCAATGAGTGGCTCGAATTTGCATTACAATTTTGTTTATGTGTGGACAAGACATTGACATATCATAATCTATCTTGTAGCTTATGTTCATCCATGCTACAAATATATTAACATTTGTAGAAATTAAATCAGGTTAACAACATACATAAACACCAAAATTAGACCCTAAGAAGAAAGGGGAAGATGATAAATAACATGCAACTTGTGAAATATTTCAATGTGCATTCATTGGTAATGGTGAGTAATAATGACATGGTATTTCAAGTGATACCCTATGCTAGGGGGCCCATAATTTATACCAATACTTGATTCAAGGTAGTGTTTGGATTTGCATGACCTGCATCACCCATTGTAAAGGGTTCCATAATTTGTAGGGTGGTGACATCTTTGCTTTGTCATTTTCTATTGTTGAGAGTGGATGAGTATGTCATGAGTGTTGATTTGATTGCAACAAGACTCCAAGTTTAATGTGTGACTCAAATCAATGATGTAATGTCTCTATTATTACATCCTGAAAAGAAAGTATTACATCCTTTCAAGGTTACTTGCACCATCAAGGCAATTACTAGTATTGCACTATTAGACCTAATTGAATTATACAATCATTTTGGTTGATCACACTTTGAGTAAGTTATTTATTACAATGTTGGATAGTTTGATTTTTAAATTTTTAGAGTTCATCAAACTTCAAGTAAAAAGGCAAGCACATTTTAAATGGAATCACAAAATAAAATATTACATATTGATACTTAGAGTGATCTTTGAAGAAACAAGAGTACACGAGTGTAAGGTAACTTGGGTTTTATTGATTTTTAAAAAGCTATCTATAGGTCCTAGAACATTTGGTGATTCTTGTGATGACATTTATTGAGAAGGTGGTTGGCCAGGGCCAAACTCTTACTCTTTTTATAGAAGATATCAATAACACCATTGGTATTAAATAAGGTTGTCCACTTTATCCTACTTTGTTTGATATAAACATAAATAAATTAAAGGATATCATTGCAATTTCAAGGAAAATAGGGGATGATTGTATTCTTTATGATATAATAATTACTATTTTATTATTTGTTGTTGAAATTATTCTCATGTCCATACTGCTACATACCTACAAAGACATCTTATAATTCTAACTTGTTTTATGATACTCATGATTTACAAGTGATCTCAAGTGAAATATGGTTTTCAACACAACTAAACAAAAGAAACAAGGAACTAATATCATTTACAAAGGAAGTTTGGTTGATGTGGTTTTCTCCTATACTTTGTGTGTCTTTCAAAGGACCTCCCTTCTATGTGCTCAATTTTATAAAAGAGAGAATATGCAAGGGGTATGTTACACTTAATACACTTAAGAGACAATGTTTTCATATTCGATTTCAAGATGCCAGAGAAAAAATACATATCTTCCAAACTTTAGTGTCAACAACATTATTGCATAGTTGTGAAATTTTGGGACCTAGACTTAGTACTACCAATTGGAATTAGGTTAATAGAGTTCTTATTTTCATGTTATAAAAAAATATGCGGGAAAAATGTCTAGTTCCACATAAAATTAATTTCTCTGAATTTGGCATCCATCCCCTTAATATTTTAGTTATTTTACATGTAGTGATATTTCTTCACAATTTAAGATGTATGGAAAATATATCCATTGGGTATAATAGTTATTCATTCAAGGCTCTTCAATCATCTATGAAGTTATGTGAATAAGGGGAGAAGAACACTCAATAAGCTCAATGTACACATTTCCTATAGGGATTTGGTAATGATATTAATTGTTTACCTCCTAATACAATTTCCCTAAATGCTTCCTATATGTTGAAAAGAGATATACATAGAGGCATTAGGGATGATATCTACACATCCTACATAAAATCAACTTGGATAGAACCATCAAAACCATTGTTAACAAATATACATCACTACTTGGAGTATTGTGTTCAAATAGAAGATGGACTTACCATTACTCCAAGGTACACCAAGATCTATTTTAATTTTGGGTCATTACGAGTAGGTTATCATCACATCAATGCGTATGTAAACTTTATGATAATAAACCCAAATTATATAAACATTTTGAATTTAAATATCCAATGTATTAGAGATATGTGGTAGGTTTTGCTACCTCTTTAGAGCAAATCAAGGCTATCTATGAGATCTTATTCATTATGAAGATAAAATGTGAGCATTTCTATTCATCAGAGAGATGAAACAACACATATATGGCATCCTCAAGAGTTGTTAACACAACTCTTTGTTTCATGGCTCAACTTTAAACTTATTCTTAAACCTTAATGTTAGAGGTGCAAACGAACCCATTGTCCTACTCAAAATTCACAAGTTTTCAAAAGAAAGATCTGAATAAATTAAATCTTATATTTTATGTTTTATTTATTTTTTCTCTTACATGATCTTATTTCAATTTTTTTTATTGCAATGTTATTAACTTGTTATGGTTATTATTGGACAATAATATATATGCATATTCATATTCAACTCACTTACCTACATAACAATTTGAAAAATGTGTCATGGTTCCATTTTAATAATTTAGGGTTGGTCTTGTTAGGTTAGGAATGTCTAGTTTGACCACCTTCCTTTAAAAACAACTCTTTTTATAAACGAGTGATGATTTTGGTCACTAATGTAAGCACTACTTTCTAGTTTGAGCTATCATTGAGTCATATAGCATATAAAATATATTTAACAAGTATTATAACAATACATAAAATTGTATAACTAATTGTATGATAAAACATAAATGGAGATAAAGTATGACTAATATTTTATAATAGTTTCACTCATGTGAAAAAGAGATTTGACTTGAGCTTCTCTGAAATGCCCTAATTTTATAAATTTAAAATAGATCTAAAGGTTGTTTTTGAATGTTTGTATAAATTGAGCAAAGAATTATTGAATAATAAATGTATAATTGTAGACATCTAAAAATGGCCATATCCATTTATTAGTCATTAAATTACATAATTTTAACATGTTTATCTACTTGTCTATTTTTAAGTCCAAATTAAGTGTTATTAGTGTGCTTTATCGAATTCTAATGATAGATAACCCCTCTCTTAGCCCTTTCCAAATCCTTATTTATCTCTCCTATGATTTCTCCCTAATTGGACCCTTTTTTTGCAGTATTGATATGTTCTTTTACCCTGTTCAAAGCATCCGTATGCTTTAGACATGTTTTTGAGTGTCCCTTTTTGTATTAAATTCCTCCATCCCTTGTTCCCACCTTTTTTAATTTTTGACCATTGGAGGTCATTTGACTGACAATAAAGTCCTAATTTAAAATCAATTTATCTATAAAGAAAAAATAATTCTAGTTCATTTAACCATATAAGGGAAATAAATATAACTTATTATTCATAATAATTCATTGAGTATTCTTATGCATTCTAGATAGTAGAAAACATTATTTGATGCACATAATTTATGTTAGAGACACATTATATACTAATATTTTTATTGATTATTGAATTATTACACTTATTAGTGTGTTGTTTTTTATATTGTATACCATTGAAGGGCCTAAAAAATATCAAGATAGCTAAATTATTTTATGGACCTATAAAGCAAAACCCAAAACATATATTTTTTCTTAAGGTTTCTGATTAGGGAACCTAATTAGTGAAAGAAGAATAATTTCATTATTCTAATGATATAAGTGAAGGCACAAAAAAATCAACAAGATTATTAGAGGTCCAAATCAAGGAAACACAATCATCAAAATTGTTCAAAAATGTATACAAATTTTCTAGATCACTATTCATGCTATAGACATCTAAATCCTGACACATTTAGTATCATAATTAACTTTGTTTAAAATTGACACACTAACTCAATCACCAACCCAAATTCAAATTTTACACTAACATAATTTACATTCACTTTTCAAATAATTGATTAATATAAATTAATTAATTAATCATACACACATAATTCTTCATAACTATTTAAAATATATAATTTCCACCTTATCTAGACATTTCCACACTTCTCTCAACCAAGTGTTGAGTCATTAAACCACCTCCTTAAATTTCTCAATCAATTGTTGAGTTATTATTGAAAATTTCAACTCACATCGTGAGTCACTCAACTACTTTGACCCATTCATGACAATTCATTTAACTACCCACTAACTTTCCTCCTTTCTCTCACACACATGAGGAATTAGTTATCATCCATTGAGATGAGGATTCAAATTCAACTATTGATAATTATCATTATAAAATAAATATATATTATTCACAATAGTTTTTTTTCTCATCAAAAATCCTATACATAGAAGTGTCATCCTCCATTTTCATGATCCACCCTTATGTTATCAAATTGTTATCATTTTCATCATATGCATCCATTGAGAAATCAAGCTTATACACCCATATGTTACCTAATTTACCTTTGTTTTTGGAATGGATTGAACACCCACATTCCAAGAATCAAGAAGCAAAGGAAAATCATAAGTTACATTGGAGAAGGCGATGATGTATTTTTACATACATGATTTTGTAAGTATTTAGCTTTCTTTTATTATATTACTTCTACCAGATGTTTAGTTTGGATTTAAAATATGAAGTTTGCATTAGTTTCATTTCCTAATTTAATTAAATTCTAAATTTTATCCATCACACATACAATTTAAAAAAAATTTAGAGTGTACGTATAGTCCAAAAACATCATCTAGTTTGACGCAATTTTCCTAGGTCAAATCTTAGTTCTAGATGTAGACTTTCACTATCAGATCTTTATGATTGCTACTAGTTCTCACGATATTGAAGATATACCTCTAGACCTTACATGTCACTTAATTTTCTCTATTTTTAAATTTTGTCGTTAGTTTACTTACTCTTTTATGAATGCTATTTTTCCTAGTTAAATGTTTATGGATATGTGTAGTACAATATTAATGTAAATTTATTTATCTATGTTACATTTTTGTGAATCCACATTATCTTGTATTCTGATATAAGATTTCATACAATCTTGATTTTTTTACACCCCCAATAATTATATATTTTTACATATTTAACAAATATAAATTTATATTAATTTTATAGGGTTAATTTTATTACTTTCTCATTGATCTAATATCCTTAGTTTCATTTTTATTGACTTTCTTAATCACAAACCCTATTGTGCTGTGTGTTTCAAATTATTATTTTTATATTTATTTATATTTTATGTAATTTATTTTAATTTTTTTCTTAAATTTATTTATTTCCATTTCATTATTTCATTATTTTTCTTCTTATTTTTTTATTGAATTCACATCCTATTGATAATTTTGACCTCACAAAGTCAAATTTTGATCCCTAACACTTGAAAATTTTATTTTCATAACATTATTTACTTATTTAGGCATGAAAATATCTATTGGATATGTTTTACATCAATTTCATCAGACTTATCAAGTGATTTTTGCAGTTTTAGTGCTAAAAAGGCCTATTTTGAGGCCATCTATACAGTTCTCAAGGTTAAATTGAGATTAAATAATATTAAAAAACTTATTTGTCCATGAAAATGTAAAAAAAATTATTTTTAATAGTTTTTAGATCTTAAAATGAGTAAAATTGATTTATCTCTCATATCGACTTCCTTGGCAGCTTTAGAAGGGCAGTTTTTAAGTGCTCAGTATATCTAGAAGAAAGAGAGAGTTATGATATGAAATTTTGTCCATTGTTATGGGTAATAGTAATATTAAAATTAGTGGCATTTTTTTGCATAATTATGGCCTATTATTTATAAAAAAATGCTAAGAGTGACAACAGGTCATTATGGCCTATTCATTCGAGAGGGATCTATTCTTGCACCTGTTTCTCCACTTCAGAAATAGATGGAGAGGAATGGTTTTTTTGGATGATTTTAGAGGAAATTAATATAATTTTCATGGTGTTTTCATGAGGAAAATATTTCTAGTAAGGTACATATCATATAGAACCATTTTCCTATAGTATCCTTGTGAATGGTCTATTTGATCAATTTTAGAGCATGATTTAAGTTGTAAGAAAGTATATTCATATTCAAGGGTTTTTAATTAAATATATAATTCATTTAAAACTTAATTCATCCAATAAAATATTCATATGTCTCTATCTTGAGTACAATATCCTTTGAGATAGTTTAAGGTGAGTTAGTCTCTTTAACAAGGTACAACTGTAGTTAATGAGATTAATTTTAGTGGTAAAGGGATAATTGGTAATGAAGGAAATGTGGAAGAACATGAGCTACCTAAAATCATTATATAATTGAACAAGGTGATTAAAGACACTCTTGGGAGTAAAGGTTTCAATTTAGAGCCTCAAATGACTAAAATAACACTAAAAGACTATATGTTAATGTGCTTTCAACTTATGGGACATTATAAAAGACTTTATACCATTATGAATGTGTTATGATGGTTAAAAATGAGTTTTCAAGGTGATTTAGGTCCTTACAATAGGTATTAGTGCTTACAAGGTTCACAAGGTTCATCAAAATCATGAAGAAAACTAGCCTAAAACTTAGTTTAGAAGAGTTTAAGGTAAGTTTGCATTATTTAAGGTAATATGTTGTTTCTTGTTTCCATCCTTTTTCTAAGCTACTCATGATAAATTAGTGAAATTATAAAATAATAATATTGCATCTATAGACCATGGAGATAGATGGAATGGTAAAGTGATTGTTGACCTCACTCCATATAAACTTTAATCTCCACCTACAACCATGAACTATACCATAGTCAGTCTGGTTTCAAAGTGTGAGCTTCTTATCTTAGGGTCTTAAGACTTGAAATGAGTTATTATTAGTTTTAATAGAGTGTGAATATGTTATAATTCACTCCATTGATTATCAAGAGGAGGTTTAAAATTCAAACATTGGAAAAGCCATCTACAGTCTATACAAGTACAATGTACCTACAACTTCCTATTATTGGCTTAAATAATGAAGTAAAGGAGAGGTTACAAATTAATGGAGATGATAGGTTGATGGGGTATTAATGAAAGATATAAATTAATTTAAATAATTTAAAAGGCATAGAACATATACATAAAATATATCTCTCACTTCTCTCTTAGTTGAAACATACCTAAAGGAAGCAAAATGAATACCTACAGTCAACTTATAGGCTTAGCAGGAGCTCTAAGGTCAAGAAGCAAGAGTATGAGACACAAAGGTATGGTTGAGGTTTTGGTTGGAAAACAATTAATTGAAAAAGTGTGATTAAGATCAAAGTCATGAGACACCTTTCAAATGAAAGGAAACCTCTCAAAGGAGCCACAACCAATGAAAACTACAACTAAAAACAAGGAAGGAAGAACATAGTCAAGTCTCTATGTGACATGAGCTTATTGTATATTGGGTAAAAGAGGTTATAAGAGAATTTTGAGATGAATATTCAAGGTTTAAAGATGACTTGGTTGGTTTACAAGAGGGATTGGTAATCTAATGAAGGTAGAGTGATAGTCCCCTTAGTCAGTACAAAGCACTAAAAGTCCACCTACAACCATGTCTTGGAGGTGTAGGTTGAAATAGACTTCATGAAGGAAAAATTGAGGTGATTTAAAAATTTTAAACCTCATGATACAATAAAAAACACTTGGGTGTGTTTGAAATTTAAATATGGCCTAAGTTGAGTTAACAGTCAAACATGCACTTACAAGTTCGTATAAATCCATAGGGTAAGTTGAAGTGATGTGATGTTGGTCTCAAGATTTTCTATGTCCTTAAAAACATATGAAAAAAGAAATAAAATAGTGGTTTAATAGTTCCATAGGTTCAAGAACCAAATAAGTGGCTTGGTATTTTAAGTTCATAGTCAAAATTAGACCTACAAGCCCTAGGCCTGTAGGTCCTCATTATGGACATTGACAAACATAAATCTCTAACACATAAAGCATTGATTCAAAAAAGTGGCACCCAATCTCATGCAGATGAAATTTTTTATTAAAAACACTTGAGGAGGTAATAATCCACTTATAAAAAATATGTCCATGAGGTTGAATTGGTAGTCTTGCTCTCTCCTATAGATAGACATAATACTATTGTATGAATGGCAGTTGAGAGAGAGGTGGTTTGAAAATACCTTTACAAAATTGTATACCATGTAGCCCCTACATACATGATGTTTGTATTAATATTTTATATGTAATTAATACATGTGGTAAAGGAGATAAATTTAACCTCTTACACATAGTCTTGATACTCTCATACAAACCTACAACCACGACTCAAATTAGTGAGGTAAGGCTCATACAATGAGAAAGGATAAAACATGTATGAGAAAGGGGATTGAACCTAATTGAAAACCTTAAGTAAGTATATGATATTTTGAGAGAATAATTGGTGTGACTTAAAGGTCTCCAACCCATGAAACATAGTCAAGAACCTCACAAAGCACAAACAAGCCTATTTGAAGGGTAACTCAGTCTCTAAGCCTAAGTAAGAATAAATAGAGATATTGAAGGTTATTTTCAACCCAATTCAAGGTCTTAAAAGTCATGGATATTTATAAAAGTGCACATTATTTCATGTATTTTTCAAGGAAAAGGATCTATTTTGGATGCTACATCCACTCTATATGCACATACAATCAACTAACACAGTCCTAATAGACCTACAGTCTCACTCATATGTAAAGGTAAGAAAGACATGTTTGTTCCACTAAAGTTGAAGCAATAATGGTAAAAGGGGATGTAGATAAAATAATAAATATATTCATAAAATTTCTAATTTATTAATTATAGATATAATATCTATTGATGGAGCTCTAGGGTCATTAGGCATATTGTGGATTCAAACCCTCCATTATAGAGTCTAGTGTCTTAGACCCTCTTGAGAGGTAAGTGCTGATGGAGAATAATCATGGATAAATTTCATAGATAATTTTTAATTTTTTTCAGATATTCATCTACAGGTGAGGTGAATTATGATGTATTAAACCCAAAATAAGCTTACTTCGCTTAACACAACCAAAGGCCTACAACTAGTCATTGGAGAATTTGGTGTTTTAAAGGTTGTATGGGCATAACCACACCTTAATAATTCATAAGGATGGTTTTTATCAGTTTAAAAATATGTAAATATTAATATTAATGACTTAATAACAACATACACACCTTCTATTTTGTCTTAGACCTTGCCCACTCCTTGGGCAAAGGGCAACCATGAGACTTAAGAGGCGTATGTGAACTCAGAGATTGAAACAAGCATATAAAAACTAATGAATGGTCTTGATGGTAGTGAAAAATCATGAAAATGGTTTCCATACACTTTAATGAGGCATAAAACCTCATTTTTCAATCCAAGAGCCCTTGAGGGTTAGCAAGAAAGAGACAAGCTTAAACCCCAAATACCCTGATCAGTGTACCAATTACATATAGAGGTGTAATGAGAACTTTAAAAGAATTTAGAATCATGTGGTGTGTTTATATAAATGTGTTTGAACTAATAAAATTAGTAATAATGAGTCTTGAGACCTAAAACTCATTTTAGACCTCTCTTGAACCTCAAGAATGCTAAGCAAACCACCCTAAGAGTAACTTCAAATGCTCATACTGTCCCTCAATATTAAAATGGGGATATGATACATTTAAGAAATATAAATAGGTTATTAAATAAGGTTTTGAAATTATAATGAGGTTAGTTGGACCTCCCATATTTATGAACAATTGTTAAGACCCTAGACATGTCTTAAACCCTTCTAAAACCTTGGTTGTGACTAGTCATGGAAAAAAGGCTTAAAATACACATATAATTCCATAATTTGATATTAAAAAATCTTTTATGTTTTTTAGGACTCCAAGGAGTTTATCCACATGTATTTTTTACTGATGTCAATTGCACAAATTTCTCTAAAAACCCTATTTTTCATTATTTTTGGTGTTTTTTAGGTGTTCTGAGAAGGGGACAACTCCCTAATCATGGAAAGAGGTCATTTGGGACTTAAAATAACTAATAAAGTTAAAAATATTTAATTTTAGATTATATAAGTGGAAAAAATAGGCATGTTTTTCAAGGCAATCCCAAATAGGCTCAAAATAAGCTTAGGAAGCAAGGTGGTTTCTTGGTTTGCATACTTCCATAGGGTTTCATGACCCCTAATTTTTCATGGAGGATGGTATTAGCCTAGGGAAAGTGAATCATGTTATTTTTGGTGATTTAAAATATTTGGTATATCCCAATAGTAAGATTTCTCTTTCTAGGCCTAGGAGGGCTAATTAGGCCTAATTGGAGAAGAAAATGAAGGAAAAGGAGTACTCCACTTAAAGTTAGATGATGAAATTTTATGTGGAAATATAAGGGGATAAAAGGTACTAAAAAATGTGCCCAATTTTATAATTTTATATGTGAAATATTATAGACAAGAAGTTTTTCAAGTTTTAGGGTTATAAAGAAGGGGTGCTAAAGAATGCTAAATGAGCAAAATTGAATCTTTTGGGCTACTTGATGGTTATAAATGCATTGTTTCAGGTATGATATAATTATAAGAATCCATAAATGGTGTAATGTTTCTTGGTCCAATTAAAAAACTCTTCTTTCTCTTTCCTTTGCCTTTTGCTCATGTGAAGGAATCAAGTGTTCACAAGTACTAAATGATGCATAAGAGCTATTCAATAATATTTATAAAGATAATTCTCACCTTCCATGAAAATTAAAAGTATGGAAAATGTTAGATATATTTTTTATAAGGATTAAATAGTTGAAAGGTCCTCAATGACTCCTAATCACACTTTTCTTCCTTCTAATGCCTAGTATGTTGAAATGGTCAAACTTACATTCAAAGAGATCTAACAACCCATAGATGGTGATAAAACCTCATTAATGGTTTCAATAAGGTTTAAAATAAATAATTTATAAATTCATGATTATTTTATTCATATAAAGTTTAAAAAATGGTAACTTGAGCATGGCTAATGACACCCAAACCTAAGATCCCTCTTGCTTGCTCTCATGACCCTCATAGGCATCTTTTCACTAATTCCCAATCACCCACGTACCCTTCTAGAATTAATCACAGCTAAACTAGACCCCTTTTTCCATGAGTAATACATCCCCCTAGGTCCTATCTACTCAAGACAGTAGTGCCACACTTGGACTATAACACCGATGCCACTCTTGTTTACTTTTTGTGCTTCTATCCAAGTGCATTTTTGGCCCCAATGATCAATTCCTTTTGGTTCCCAATCCTTATATTTTTTATCCTAATGTTAGCATAATCAACCCATGACCAATATATCCCTATAAAATCCCATTCAAAGATCATTTATAAAGGGGTGGGCAAATATCACTAAGCAAGCAAGAATATAATCAAGACTACTCAAGGAATGTTCCCTATTCTCTTCATATAGCCATCCAATATGCTTAAAATCTTATTCAAATACTTACACCAGTCCCTATCCACCTTAAGTACACCTAGTTTATCATTTTTCATATTCAAACACTCAATTTCACAAAGCACATCAAGTGGGAGAACTACATATGGCTTGATCCCTCTTCAGAGTATTGGTATGTAGGCAACGTGCCCACACAAGGGGTGTGGATACATGTTCAATGAATATTAAAGACACTAACCCCCACCCTCTTTCTCAAAATTGGTAAAATTAAAATGGAGTATAGGGTTTAAATAGAATATCTACTCTACAGGGAGCTCTATAGACTTCCAGGTGTTGAAACTTCACAGATAGGGTCACACAGACCTAGCGAATAAAACATAAAAAGCTCAAATCCTTAGGATAATAGTGATAGAGGTGGAATAAAAAATTGGTTCCACTCCTATCCAATCATAAAATTAAGGTTAGATCTCAATTTGTGTTAGTGTTCTAGTCTTGCACAGTGAATCTCAGACCCTATCTCAGTCATAATAACTAGTTTTTAGATAAGTCTTATTTCCTCCCTCTTATTACTATTTTTAGAAAGGTAAAAATTAAAATCTAATTTAAAAAAATTAGTAGCTTCATTATTGTATATTTATTTACTAATTTAACTACTCAGACCCTTTAACTAAATTAGGAATAATACACCAATATTCCCAAAATTGTTAAATCATTTGGTGAACCCAACTTACTTCTTTTGCACATAAAAACCCTAGGGTAAATTTCCTACTGATTGTTTCTATATTTTTATAATTTTTTAGCTACATAATAAAATAAATAATTAGCATTAAATTTTAAAATTCTGTAGTAATTTTAAAATATTTTTCTTTCAAACCCTAGTTGCCCATACTAGGTCCCAGTATTTTCCCAGTAATTTTCCAATAATTTTATGATTTTTAACTAGCATATTAAAATAAAAAATTCAATTCAAATTTTAAAATTCAATAGTAATTTGAAAAAATATTTATTTTTTAAAAACCGTGGTTGCATCTACTAGGTTCTATTAACTCAAAAATTTTCCTATAAATTTTTGATTTTTTACTTGCATATCTAACTCAGAAATTCACTTTAAATTTCAAAATTTTAGAGTAAATCTCAAAATAATCATTTTTCAAAACCTATTTTCATAAACTAGGTTTTATTGCTTCTTGAGGTATCACCTTACATGTTTGTGAGATTTGTATCTTTTTTATGCATATTCTAGTTCCTTGTTTAGATTATCCATTTAATCTTTTCTACTATCATCTGAGATATTTTCCTTATGCCACCTAAGTTCCTTGCATCTTTTCCTTTGAGATGAAGTTCAAGACTTAGTGGAAATCCTCTTGAATTCACCTAGATTCCTGAAACCCAACCATATATCATGGATAAATAACCAACTCAAGTTCTTGTTATAGATTCTACACATCCAGATTACACCAATTTCAATGAGGATAATTTTGACAAAGAACAATATGAGAATAAAAAAGATGATACAAACACCGATGTTCATGATACACCACATCAGACTCTTAACCCACTTCCACCAATTGTTAATAAAAAATTTATCCTCAACAAAGATTTGATCCTATAAAGTTTTGAAAAAGACTCTGGGACCAACCCTTATATCTTACTCTTATTTTACAATCTATCATGGAAATAAAAAAGGCTAAACAAGTTGAGTCTTCCATTCCTTCAAATCAACCCACTATAAATGATACTACGAGGGCAATTATGTCTTAACAACTCCCTATAGCATCCCAACCTACCTCTATGCCATCAGCTATAGTTAGTACATCTTTCTCTCATGATGTGGAAACCCTTGTGCAAGAGATAAAATCTCTTCAATCTAAGGTGCTACATCTTGAGCAAGGCGCCTCTAGAACTACAAAATATTTGGATTCTTTTGCTCTACTATATACACCATTGACATGTCACATTGATTCTAAACCCTTGTCATAAGGTTTTGTTCAACCCAAGATTAGTCTATATGATGGCAAGGGTGATCTAGAGACACATTTGAGAGCTTTTCATGCATCATGCTTAGACTATGCACCAAATGACTGGTTACTTACCAAGTTATTTCTATGGAGCCTAAATAATTATGCTTTACAATGGTTCTAAAATCTACCAAATTAATCAATCAATGCATTCAATCCTTTAACCGACATGCTCCTAGCTCATTTTAGTTTTAACATTGGTGATAAGGTTTCATATGCCTAAGTTGCACAACAAAAACAAAGGTCAAATGAGCATCTCATAGATTATGTGATCCAATATAAGACTATTTTGGCTAAGATGACCAGCCCCATGGCTGATCAAGAGTTACAAGATCTCTTCAAATAGCGTCTTCTACCATCTTTTCATGAATCAATCATGTTCAAAATATTTTCTTCCTTCACTGAATTACATCACACACTAAAGGAAAGATAAGTTAGACTAATTTCAATGGGAAAATTCAAGTACACAAATATCTTAAAAACAACAAAAAGGAGTAACAACAAATTCCCATATAAGGTCAAGGTAAATGATATAAAGATTCATAATCAACCTATAGTTAATACAACTTTTGAGCCACCTTAGCAAGTGGTTTTGTCAACACCTCCTTGGTTAACTTTCACCAATCTACCAATTTCTCTAGCTAGAGTTTTACAACAACAACTAGAATGTAACATCATATCTCTCCATCCTATTCGAGAAGTTCACCCACAAAATACTCTTCCATTGGGATATGATCAACATGCATTTTGTGAGTTTCATAGGGCACCAAGCCATACAATAAATAGATGCATCAGTTTGAGACACAAGATTCATGATTTGATAGATGACAATCATATTGATCTTGGCACTTTAGTTGAGCCTCCTTAGGCAAAGCAAACATAGGATAAAGGTTTGAAAATATTCTTAGATCCCTTTTTGTAGCATTATAAATAAGAGACAAGGGACACATCAGGGGTTCACCATGCATATCATGCATATCCACCACCAGATACATATAGGGCACTTTCAGTTGAGACACATCCTTTAAGTAACATGATTGGTGTATATAATTCCATAGTTTTAGCTAGACCTTCCATGTCCTTCTTAGAGTAGGAGATAGCCAAGGATGATTAGGATTATCATGCACTCTTTATGAGAGCTTACATTCATAATCATCCTATTCATAGTGTTCTCATAGATAATGGATCCAATGTGAACATGTGCACTATGACATTATTGCAAAATTTGGGATATTCAAAGAAAGGATATTACCCTAATAGACATAGTTATCAACAAATTTAGTGGGCACATACAAACTTCATTAGGTTTGGCCCAACACATGTGGCCACACCATTTACTATAGTTCCTAGTGTAGGAGTTTTTGATATGCTTCTTGGTAAACTATGGATTTAAAAACTTTGAGTAGCACCTTCTACAATTCATATATTCATGAAATTCATTCATGCTAATCAGGTTGTTATAGTTTGTGGAGTTCCATATGAATTACCACTCCCCACTTCAGAGCCATCTTCTACTTTGAAGTCACTAGTTTCTATTTTGACACCAATTATAGTTCCTCCTCTAGTTTTAATTCAGACACAGTTGAGGCATCCATCACCAGCATAGAGATTTCATACATATCCATAGCTTTAGGATTCTAGATAGCTTCTAGATATAGTGTTCACACCCAAGGCAATGTCATTAAGATCTCATGCATTTACACATAGAGAACATATTCAGAGAGCTTCTCATAATTTTAGATGGGTCTCTAAGATCCCTAAAATTTCATCCACTTCTTAGAGTTATAGGGGGACCCCACACTCAATTTATATTTCAAATATTTTAGAGCATTTATAACATATATAGCTTTTGGAGCCATAGTCTTAGAATTTCCATCATGCTTCATGATCACATATGATTCCCCTCCTTGATATAGGACACCATGATAGAGAGTCTTCCATGAGACTCATCGGTTAGTATCATCCCCTCCCAACTTACTTGTACATAGTATTTTTAAATTTATTGTACATAGTCTCCTTATGATTGATTGTACATAACTTCAAATAACTCAAAATCCAAAAAAAATATAACATATCAAAAACACAAAAACATTCAAATAGTTCAAAATACAAAAACATGAAAATAATTCAAAAAAACCAAAAATATTTTGATTGTATGCATCATCCATGATTTACATTTCTACTATCATGCTAGACTTACATCTACTATTCTATGCTATTGTTTATCAATTTATCTACATTACCATGCTTCACTTGATCTCTTTTGAGTGTGTTCAGTGACATCCAAATGTTTGATTGATTTACTCTACCCACTGAGGGGGAATCCTAATTCTACATAAAGACATACATCGATATACATACCTACTGGGGGCATCTTCTACATGACTACACCATCAAGGCTATGTCATTCCCACACCACACACTCTAGTTATCATGATGATGTACATTACTTACTAGCTTACATAGATTACTATATCGACACTCATCAGTATATAACACTTGTATATTTAATAGCATATACCCAATCTTGCAATAACATGTATTACATACTTTCTCTCTTGCTTTGATTAGTTAGATGTGATTGTATTACCAGTTATTACATGCTTTCCTTTCTTACTTTGTGTAGCTAGATATGATTTCCTTTCTCAGTTATTGATTATCTCTTGTATGTGACTTAGGAAATTTGATAATGTCCTTTGATTCTATGTCTTGTGTGTGCCTTAGGACATTTTACAATATCCTTTGCCTATACTCTTATATGTGATTGTGGCTTCCACATTAACCCTGCTTGTTTCAATTGTATGTGTATGTGGCATTTGAACATGCCTTGTATGCTTGCCTTCTAGTATGAGTGACATGTGCCCATGTCCCTTATTTGTTTTGTCCCTTGGCCACCCTTATATGCTTCATACTTCTTGTCTTGTGTGATTTTTGCTTTTTTTCTTCTCATTGTTTGCAATGCCATGATCTACATTATGCATTTTATTAATTTCTTGGATGCCATGATGGACATCATGCTCCATCACTCCATAACAAATAATAAATAACAACTAGCCAAATCTCTATTTCTAGTTTAGTACATTACACATGCTATTACTTGTTATATCTATATGGGCATACCCTTATTGATCTAATAATATCTCATTACAAACCATACTTTATCTTGAGATATCTTGTCGATTATCATTTCAATATCATGTATCTTTGTAGCATAACACACTTTCAAGGCTCTTTCTTCTGAGGACAATCATTAACGGGGATTCATTTCTACCCTCAAAAGAGGGGGAAATCAACAAGAGTTTTATCATAGAGATCAAAGCTCCTAACAGTGAAACATCCAACATTTAGAATACCTAGAACAACCAGACATCAAAATAGTCATAATAGACGAGGCAGATAGTGAAAATGTTAGAATAGTTACCTTATTTGGCCCAGGACAATAGTGCCAAGATTAGAATATAGCATCAATGCCACTAATATCCATTTTTGGCACTCATATCTAAAAAAAAAAAAAACCAAACTTTCCAGAAGCAAACAAAAAGGTAGGTTCAGCTACATTTTGCACAACCAAACCAGTTCATAATCAATAGTTTTTAGTACACTTTTGCTTAGAAAATTCATATATAGGGGACATTATGCATGGAATAATGGATATCACTTCTATTTTTAGATATGATAGTTGGCATAACTTCTAGATCATAATCCATGTTTCAAACACTAGTGATTCGGGGTAATGTGTGTGGCACATTTGTTTCCTTTTCTTTTCGAGTTTAGCATTACCCATGCATTCTCAATAGTTGTGTGCCTTATTCCATCTATAGGTGGTTGGCATCATTTTGGAGTGGCTTTCATACAATCTTAACCTCCACATTTTGGAATGGATTTCATATAATCCTAGTGCGCCAGTCTCAGAGTGGCTTTCATAAAAGCCAAATCTCCATCTTTCAGAGTGGCCAAGAGTAGCCTAGTTTCCAACATACATTTGACTATCCACACCAACATTGTCAAACTATAGAGCATTCATGGGCTTCAAGAGCCATCTCATATGACATACATTTCATACCAGTATTAGTTCATAGCTTCGCTTCATAGGGAAATGATGGATTCAAAGGACTAACTAGCCTTTGTATTCTTGAGCCACCTATTCAGAGGTATTGGATACATATTCCAAACATCGATTACACCATGCATGATTACCTAAATTCACTTAGTGGGTGATGATGGAGCCAAAGGACCAGCCTTTACATTCTTAAGCTACTCTTAGGGAATTAATCACTCAACTTCATTCATGATATTAATGTTGGTAAAACATCATCTAACATTACTCAACATCATCCAACATCACTCAACATCACAACAGGTTTTATATTAGTCCATGTACCTAGTGAGGTGTATTCATTCCTTTTTCTTTTGCTCTTTGTTTTACCCAACTTTATACATTCTTATTTTAGATATAACATATCTAGTAAGAACTGATCTACTCTTTGTATTTATTGTAGATTCATACTTCACATCATTCTCTCTTTATGCACACCCAACATCACACAAGCTTCATGGGCTTCAACCTTATAGGTAAGTTTAGGTACATTTTCTATTTTTTCTTTATCCTAGTATTTCACTTTACTACATCACTAAAATAAAGTGGGGTAAATGTAGTCATATAAAATTCAAAAAATGGTAACTTGAATGTGGATAATGACACCCAACCCTTAGGTCCCTTTTGCTTGCTCTCATGACCGTCATATGTATCTTTTTATTATTTTCTAGTCACTTGTAACCTTCCATACTTGATCCCAACTAAGTCAGACCCCTTTTTCCATGACTAATCCATCCCCCTAAGTCCTATCTACTTAGGAAAATAGCACCACACTTGGACTATAGCACTAGTGCCACTCCTATCTAATTTTGGTGCTCCTATCCAAGTGCATTTTTGGCCTCAATAGTCAATTTCTTCTAGTTCCCCATCCTTATCCTTATCAGCCTAATGTGAGTACATTGAACCCATGAACAATATATCCATATAAAATCCCATTCAAAGATCATTTGGAAAGGGGTGGGAAAATATCACTAAGCAAACAAAAGTACAAATAAGACTACTCAAGCAATCTTCCCTATTCTCTGCATACAGCCAACCAATATGCCTAAAAGCTTATTCAAATTCTTAAACCAATCCCTAACAACCTCAAGTACATCTAGATTAGAATTTTGCATATTTATACACTCAATTTAATAAAGCACATCAAGTGGGAGAACTACATATGGCTTAATCACTCTTCAGAGTATTGGTATGTAGGCAATGTGCCCACATAAAGGGTGTGGATACACATTCAATGAATATTACACACACTAACCCCATTATATTTCTTGAAATTGGTCAAATAATAATGGAGTATAGGGTTTGAAGATAAAATATACTCTACAGGGAACTCTACAGACTTCCAAATACTAAAACTTCATGGATAGGGTCATACAGACTTGCCAAACAAAACCCAAAAAGCTCAGATCCTTAGGATAATAGTGGTATAAGTGGAGTATAGTGCTAATACCACTCTTGTTCTCTTTTGGTGATCCTATCTAATTATAAAATGAAGGTCAAATATTAGTTTGTGATAGTGTCCAAATCTTGCATAGTGAATCTCAGACCTTATCTCAGTTGTAATAGCCAATTTTTAGATAAGTCTTATTTCCTCCCTCTTATTACTATTTTTAGAAAGGTTAAAATTACAATATAATTTACACAAATTAATATCTTAATTATTGCATATTTATTTACTAATTTTAATACTCAAACCCTTTAACTAAATTAGGAATAATACACCAATATTCCCAAAATTGTTAAATCAATGACCTACTTTCAAGGAAAGACCTTTTCTATTAAAGAGAGGCATTCAACCAAGAATATAGGGTTTTTGAGAAAGGATTTAGGCATTGCTATGAATAAAATTCTAATAATCAAGGATGAAGACTTACTTCATGACTTATTCATGCTTAAGAAAAATATATCCACCATATTCCAAAGTGTGAATGAGATATTAATCAAATAATGCTATGTTGGGTTTCAAGAAGGATTAAGAAAATGTCATATTTCCTAGTTTTGGGGGCTCTTGTCTCTTTATTTCTTTACTTCTTTCTCTTCTCTCCTATTCTCTATATGTAAGATAAATTTTAGAAATTTGAAGTATCCTTAACCTTATTTATATTAAGGACATGTTAAAAAAACACACTTGTACTTTTTTATTTGAATGAATAAGACTGAATTCATACGTCTTAAAAGCTTATTTTAATGTATTTTCATGGTTTTTTTATGAATGATAGAGATAGTATAGAATTCATTTAATTTTATCCTTTCCTCCTTACCTATTTTTAGGTGTTATCTTATCCTTATAAGTTGTATAGTGTTCTTTAATCATCTTGTTTTTATGGAAAGTGCAAGATTTCTTTAGTGTCTTTAAGAGACCTATTATATAGGTGCCTTAGATCATGCATCAATCCTGAGCCTTTATGTGAAACATTGATGTTTGGAGGATTTAATTTGATAAGTGTAATTAGGGTTGTCTCCTCATTTATTCTCTTAGTTCATACAATAGAAGTGAAGTTTACATTTTGGTGTATCACCCTAGTTAGATAAGTCTTCCTTTCAATTTACCTTCTTCTCTTTTCCTTGTAAGCTGGTAGTGTAGAGTAGGGATCCTAACTGATACATCAAGGGGAGATAAACCTTATAATATAGAGATTGAATCCACCTATTAGGCTACCCACAAACTAGGATTGTCTCCATGGTACTTTAGACTATGAAGGCCTAAAACTTCCTTCACAAGGGTGCAAGTCTAGTAGTCAATAGTTTTTGGCATGCCCGATGGGTCATAAGTCCAAACAAGTTGAAGGATTTTTAGTGTTATTTTTATACTAATCATCCTTTGGAGGAATTTAAAACATTAATGGTGTCTTCAATTTTAATTAGTTGGTTTTGATAACCTAGACATAGTTTTCAAGTAAGTGTATCTTAATTTCACTACTCTAATGTTGTTTTTATGACTTACTTTGAAGAAAATGGAAATTTAATGCAATTTGATGAGCCTTATTAGTAATATGGTAATCATTATCAAACTTTTTATGAGCCTAATCAGCCTTACAAAGAGTATTATTAGTTTAATAATTAGTCTTGTTAAGAATATGATGACTCATATCAGTTTTATAGTGACCCTTATCGGCCCCACTATGACCCTGATTATGTTCCCCAATAACCTTATCAAGATTTAAAATAGTCATACTCACCTCCTCCTACTCATATCCAACTCAAAATAATGATTCCCCTACCCTATCTTTGTTTGTATTTATGCCAAATATGTTAAAATCTGAAGGGGTGATAAGAGTGTGGGATAAAGAGTTGGATGTGATACCTTTTCACCTCATTCAAAAGATGAGAAAAATAGTACATATGTTGATAGATATGTGGGTAGTATTTGGAGAATAAAATTATTATTCCATGACTTATGAATTTCAAGAGATGATAACTATGATTTAATGGTGTATAGATAGGTTAGTAAGATGGGAGAATTAAGATATCCAACCCGAACCACCTCAGCCATTTATTCCTACCCCTGATCAAAATTTTTGTGTTTCAAATTTTCTCCAAAATTCACCTACACTTCCTCAAGAGAACAATATTATACCATATTGGAGGCCTTCTTGGGTTATGAGTCCTGATTATGCCATGCCAAGCCTTATAGATGAATCTCCTCCCATCCCTCTTCAAGAACCCTCTCATTTAACATATCAACCCTCTTATGCTCCTTGTCTTCATGAAGTCATTGACCATTCCCAAATGGAGCCTCCAAGAGAGATAATTAAACCTTCAAGTTAACCTAATAATTTCAAAGTCCTACCTTAGAACTAGATAGTTGTGTCTTGGGAGAAATAGGAGGAGGTGAGTGTTATTGAGTTTGATCCCAAAGAAGACATTGTGCCTATAATTATTCCCTCATAGAAGTCAATTCAAGAAAACATATAAATTTTGGTTACATCTGATACTGATGAAGTTAATCATGAGGGTGAGGAAGGAAATGGTGACGTAGAAATCTAAGTGTCTATAACTTAACTTACTCTCTCTCCAATCATTCCTACAAGAAATTTCCAATTGCAATACATAAAATTGAAAAATTACTCACTTGACTCTTAAAAAAACTCATGAGCTTGTTCATTTTCCTCCCACCATCTCCATTTTTGAAGAGGGTCCTATTCTATGGAGGATAAATGAAAAAGTTACAGCTGCAAGAGATTTTTAGGATGAGTGTAGTGAAGATGAGGAAATCATGCAAGTGGAAGATATATTTGTTGGTACTACACTGGGTGAGAACAAGGCTAATTTGGCCTTAAAATAAGTTGGAGAAGTTGCAACAAAAAGTAAAGGAGGCATTGATTTGTTTTAAGAGCTCCCTTTTGGTGTGTTTGAAGACTATGCTAAAGAGGAAATATATGATGAAGAGGATTAGTTTTTTGAACCTCTTGATGAGTTTTAATAGATTGATATAGTTTAAATTTATATAAATTTTCCTCATGGTACCTCAAGTGTGAAAGAGAAATATGGTCTTGATGTGAAAGATCTCCATGAGATGGTACAAGTTGAAGTCATGAATGAATTTGAGACATCTCCTATTGAGAAAGAGGTTGATTTTGAGCAATTTGTTTCCAAATCATATAATGATTGTACATTTGATCTCATATAATTTGATCAAATTTAGGAACTAAAATATGATTGATATATGTACATTGAGTCCCTGCAAGAGATTAAAAACCTTTTTAAGGGTACATCAGGATTTGGAGAGTAGGCTTATAAGAAGGTTGATTAAGAGTCACTCATTGAAGATCATGATGCAGATTAGATTGAATATTAAAATATTATTGATTATCTTGATGAACTTGAAATAGGTGATAATAAATATGAGGTCTCTCAAGATGTCATAAATACTCAAGGACAATGCATAGATGAGGTATCACTTGATGAGGTTGCAGTTGACAAGCAGTATGGAAAAGATCCTGAAGTACAAGATGAATATGTATTCATTGGTGAATTGTTTGATGCCGATGATTCATTTGAGTTTTTTTCAAGAGCATTAATAACCATAAATTATCTAAACTCCATCAATCAAAAGTACAAGAAACATCTTGTCTCATGTCCTTGTTTATCATGTGAAGTAAGTGACCCAACAAAATTTCCTTTTGATCCTGGAAGAAGATTCTTTAAAGGTTAGTGGTAGTTATTTTAGATTTAATATAAGTGTTTTCAAGAACATTAGTTTAATTATGTTTTATTTCAATAAGTTATTTTCTAACACGTGTTTTATTAGTCAGATTCCTTTATTGTGTGTTTTCTTTCATTGTTTTAGAGGAGATGCAATGGTCTTATTCCAAGTAAAGAGTCTTGTATACATATATCAGGTATAATTGTCAGGAATCTAGAACAACAAACATGCTCTGATGCCACTCGTTAGGATCTTGCTCCTCAGAAAGAGCACAGTATGATTACCAAATATAAGCAATTGAATATGCAGAAATAACCAGAAACACAAGTAACTAGAATTCACCAATAGCACAGAATATGAGAGACAATACACTATCTTGTATTAACACTATACAAAAAAGAATACATCAAAGAGCCGCCACACTCTTTCACCTTACAGAGATTCGCCACACCTCAAGTGTACAGTAATTATTCTCACACACACTCTCCTACACAAAAACGGTCCCAACAACCAACTCACACACAGAATTGGTGTTCACCTCACCAACCAGTCAGTAATAACCCTGCCGGTACACCAAGCACTCTATAGCACTTCAAGCTGATCTCTCATGAACCTGCAACTTGCAATTCAAAGACCAAACTTACATGTAGATCCCCAATGAGCTTGCAACAACCTGCAACTCACAGATCTTACAACTAGAAGGAACTCTTCCTTTCTATCTCATGCCTTAAACAATACATGCCAATGGGTCTATAAATAGATCCCTAACTCAAACACTAACTTAGACTCTTAATTTAGACAATTATCCTCGCAGCCCAAGACTCTCGCTAGTCTCAACATGCAAACTCATCGTTCACTTAACTAACTGTCCGTGAAATGAACACTTCGGGAACACACAGGCGACCGACACCGGTCCCTGCTAGTCTGGTTCTGCCGACGTCGGCCGACTTCCTGCCGTCGCCGGTTGCCTTTTACACTGGACTCTGTCAACGTTAGTCCTGCTGCCGACGCCGGTTCCTGTAGAACTCAAAAACCATCTGTTCCTAGTTTGCAAAGGTTGAAGCTTTTAGCTCCATAACCTAACAATCTCCCACTTGGAGATAAACAGCTGCAACCTGTACCTGTACCTGTACACCGTCTAGTTTGTTTCCTTGGATTTGTATCCCTCCTCAAGATCACTCTTGAAGACCAACCACCACAAAATCCGTGGTGCAAAATCTGTCATCCAAATTAACTGCCACATCCGCATCTACAACCATGTAGAAAAAGAACTTGACCCTGCATAGCATGTGCACCTGCTACTGGTCCCACTGAACTGCCCTTCAGTATTACTCTCCCGGATTGACTCCAAACTTGTGACAACTCCCACTGCTTGGGAAAACTCAGGTTTAGTACATACCATGCACTCAACCTCATTATGTGAATCAAGACACCTGTTCTATGAACTGTCTAACCATCGGCGTGCTAACCGGTTTCACACAATCATCCTGAAACAAAGTTAACAAGACCTCCATGTCTCTAGAACACACTCATGCCAAAGAATCTTGCTGCTCCCAGATTCTCCATGACAAACACCTGAACTAGCTTTACCTTTAGTTCAGAAATACCTGTATATGTAACCCTGCAACAAGCACATCATACAAAAAATAGGATAATGTAGCTAATATTATCCAACCTGGTAAAGAGAAACACAATGATCAAACCTCCATTGCCCTGCAGCTAATACAAGATCATATACCCTGATCTTCCATCTCACGTATCCATTTCCGCTCTTCTTCATCCTCAACATCCATTCGTCTCTCAGTGCTTACTTCCAGCTGGCAACACTACCCAAAACACCTGTTGGTTCTCCTCCAAGGAATCACATCCTCATCCATGCCAAGCTCCCACTGTTTCCTGGATCTACCTGTTCTGCTTCTTCAATAACTCCCTGGTCCTATGCCACAAGTGAGTAACAAGTAGTGTAAAGAAGGGAAATGATGAATTTAAGAACTTACTTACACCTTCAGTCCTCCATATGGGCGCTTGAGACTCCATGACAACTCGCTGTCCACCCAAAATTCGTCTCAGTAACCGATGCCGGTCACATCTCAGTCTACAGCCGACTGATGTCGGTTCCCTGCGACTGCCTTCCTGCCGACGTCGGTTTCCCCAGCCGATGCCGGTCTCTTTTCTGCCCTGAGTCACCGACGTCGGGCTGCACATAGCCGACATCGGTCCCTGTCTGGACACCGACGCCAGTTTTCCTACCGACGTCGGTCTCTATGTTTTTCTTGTGAGACCTGACTTTTTCCCGCGAGCTCTTTTTGGATCAAAACCTTGTCCAAATCACCCTTGCTCTGCTCAGGATTCCTCTGCACTTTATGCTGAACTCTGTCCGTCACTTTCTCCTTGAAAACCAAGGCTTTCCCGTTCTTGTCACTAACATCGGATTCCTCAAGAAACCTTACCTTCTTCTTCTGCATACAGAAACCACGATCCATGCCTTCCAAATCCGAAAGCATATTCTTTGACTCAAGAACAAGCATCTCCTTCTTATCTATGTGACCAAGCCTATCAAGCCACATCTCTGAATCTACAGCTGAAGTAGATAGCCCAGAAAGAGAATCAATAAAACAAGTAGATAGATAAAGCGTACCTACTTTCTTACCTCTAGCTATAACAAGTGTACCCTTGGTAACCTTCCAAGAGTCCGCTGTGAGAGTTACTGTGCAACCCTCTTCACCCAAACTTCTAACCAAAATCAGATTCCACTTCAGAACTGGGACATGCATGACCTCCTTTAACACCCATGTGTCACCTGTCTGCAATTTCAGCTTCACTTTGCCTTTGCCAACAATCTGACAAGACTTACCATCCCCTACACAAATTTCTCCAAAGTCTCCCTGGACATACTCATGAAAGAATTCCCTATGTGGGGATGCATGAAAAGAGGCACCAGAATCTAATACCCAAGATTCTACTTTATCCAAAGAACATACCAGAGCATCTTGTGCAACGTAACCTGCAACATCTGCTTCTTCTCCATGTTCTTCATGGTGATCTTCACCCGATCTGCAATCTCTCTTTAAGTGCCCTTGCTTTCCACATTTCCAGCAGGTTATTCTGCCATACCTGGACTTGGATCTTTTGCCTATCTTCGACCTTGATCTCCCACGCTCTGTCCTCTCTCTTGGCCTTCCTCTTCCTTCAACACTCAAAGCATCTCCAGATGATTCACCTGTGCTTTTCCTGCGTATCTCTTCATTCAAGATCACACTCACAACATCATCCACTTTTAAGACTTTTGAAGGAGACACAGTATTAGAAACTGCCATTACCAAACCTTCCCAACTTTCAGGTAATGAACACAAGATTAAGAGAGCTCTAAGTTCATCATCAAATACAATATTAACTAAACTTAACTGGTTTACCAAACCATGGAAATCACTAAGATGGCTATGAACAGATCCACCTTCCAACATTTGCAAATTAAATAAACGCTTCATAAGAAATACCTTATTAGAAGCCGAGGGTTTTTCATACAAATTTGCCAAAGATTTCATCAACTCCACCGTTGTCTTACACTGTGATAAGCTAGAAATCACAGATGAATCAAGACTCAATCTAACAGATCCCAGAGCCTTCCGATCAAGAACCTCCCATTCTTCATCTTTCATATCCAAGGGTTTGCTAGCAACCCCACCCAATGGTAAGTACAAATCTTTCTGATACAGATAGTCCTCAATCTGCATCCTCCATAATTGGTAGTTCTTGCCATTAAACTTTTCCATTCGTAGTTGACTGTTTTCTGTCATTGCTCAACTCCCACTCAAACAAAAACCTTGTGAGTAACCTGTAATCAAAACACACTACCCAGATCTACACCAATCTGTTAGTATCCCAACCAAAAGCTCTGATACCACTTGTCAGGAATCTAGAACAACAAACATGCTCTGATGCCACTCGTTAGGATCTTGCTCCTCAGAAAGAGCACAGTATGATTACCAAATATAAGAAATTGAATATGCAGAAATAACCAGAAACACAAGTAACTAGAATTCACCAATAGCACATAATATGAGAGACAATACACTATCTTGTATTAACACTATACAAAAAAGAATACATCAAAGAGCCGCCACACTCTTTCACCTTACAGAGATTCGCCACACCTCAAGTGTACAGTAATTCTTCTCACACACACTCTCCTACACAAAAACGGTCCCAACAACCAACTCACACACATAATTGGTGTTCACCTCACCAACCAGTCAGTAATAACCCTGCCGGTACACCAAGCACTCTATAGCACTTCAAGCTGATCTCTCATGAACCTGCAACCTGCAATTCAAAGACCAAACTTACATGTAGATCCCCAATGAGCTTGCAACACCCTGCAACTCACAGATCTTACAACTAGAAGGAACTCTTCCTTTCTATCTCATGCCTTAAAAAATACATGCCAATGGGTCTATAAATAGATCCCTAACTCAAACACTAACTTAGACTCTTAATTTAGACAATTATCCTCGCAGCCCAAGACTCTCGCTGGTCTCAACATGCAAACTCATCGTTCACTTAACTAACTGTCCGTGAAATGAACACTTCGGGAACACACAAGCGACCGACGCCGGTCCCTGCTAGTCTGGTTCTGCCGACGTCGGCTGACTTCCTGCCGTCGCCGGTTGCCTTCTGCACTGGACTCTGCCGACGTCGGTCCTGCTGCCGACGCCGGTTCTTGTAGAACTCAGCAACCATCTGTTCCTAGTTTGCAAAGGTTGAAGCTTTTAGCTCCACAACCTAACAATAATCATAAATTTTTCAGAATGTAAGAGTGTTTATGAGTCCAAAATAGATGTCCATGATCTGGTTCTCAAGCATAACATGCATGCCTCTTAGCTAAGTCACTAAAATATTGACAATTTTGACCTCACAGGTCAAATTGTCATCCTAACACTTAAAAATTTACTTGTAAAAACATGATGTACTTATTTAGGCATGAAAATATCCTTTGGATAAATTTTACATCAATTTCATCAGACCTCTCAAGTGATTTTGGCAATTTTAGTGCCAAAAAACATGTTTATGAGGCCATCCATATAATTCTCAAGGTGAAATTGAGATTCAAGAATATTAAAGACCTTATTTATCTATTAAAAGTTCAAATAAGTTATTTTTAATATTTTTTAGGTCTTAAAATGAATAAAACTAATTTATCTCTCATAGCAACCTCCTTGGCAGCTCTAAAAGGGCAGTTTTCAAGTGCTCGATATGAACAGAAGAGAGAGAGAGAGAGAGAGAGAGAGAGAGAGAGAGAGAGAGAGAGAGAGAGAGAGAGAGAGAGAGAGAGAGAGAGAGAGAGAGAGAGAGAGAGAGAGAGAGAGAGAGAGAGAGAGAGAGAGAGAGAGAGAGGATATTATATTTTGTCCATTTTTATGGGTACTAGTAATATTAATTTTTTTCGTTGGTTTTTATAATTATGTCCTATTCTTTATGAATGATTGCTAAGAGTGACAAGCAACTGTTTCTCCACTTTAAAAATTGATGGAGAGGAATGGTTTTTATGGATGATTTTTTAGGTCATTAATATCATTTTCATGGTGGTTTCATCAGGTAACTCCTTCTAGGAAGGTACATATGGCATAAAACAAGTTTCCTATAGTATCCTTGTGAATGGTCTATTTGATTAGTTTTGGAACATGATTTGAGTTGTAAGAAAGTGTATTAATATTAAAGGATTATAAATTCAATTTATCAGTCATTTTAAAATTCATTCATCCAATAAAAGGTTCATAGGTCTCCATCTTGAGTACAATCTCCTTTGAGACAATTTAAGGTGAGCTAGTCTCTTTAACAAGGTACAACTATAGTTAACGAGCTTAATTTCAGTGGTAAAAGGATAAGTAGGAAATGAAGGAGATGTGGAATAACATGATATAAATCCAAGAATTATCTAAGGGAATAAGGTGAATAAAGACACTCTTGGGAGCAAAGGATTCAGTTTAAAGCCTCAAATGTCTAAAATAACACTAAAAGACTATATGCTAATGTGGTTTCAACTTATGGGACCTTATAACAGAATTTATACCCTTATGAATGTGTTGTGAGGGTGAAAAATGAGTTTTTAAGGCGATATAGGTCCTTAAAATAGGTATGAGTGCTTACAAGGTTCACAAGGTTCATCAAAATCATGAAGAAAACTAGCCTAGAACTTAGTTTAGCAGAGTTTAAGGTAAGTTTGCATTATTTAAGGTAATAGGTTGTTTCTTGTTTCCATCCTTTTTTTGAGATCCTCATGAAAAATTAGTGAAATTAGTAATGAATAATCAATCATATAGAGACCATAGAGGTATATGGAATGGTAAAGTGACGTTAACCTTAGTTCGTACGAGCATTAATCTCCACCTACAACCATAAACTATACCACAGTCAGTTAGGTTTCAAAGTGTGAACTTTTTATCTGAGGGTTTTAAGACTTGAAATAAGTTATTGGTTTGAATAGAGTGTGAAGAGGTTATAATTTCATCAATTTAATATAAATATGAGGTTGATAAGTTAAACACTATAAAAGTCATCTACAGTCTGTACAAGTATAATGTACCTACAACTATCTTATTATTGGCTTAAATAATGAAGTAAAGGAGAGGTTAGAACCTAATGGAGTTGATGGTTTGATGGGGTCTTAATGAAATATATCAAGGAATATATATAATTAAAAAGTACCAAAACATCTACATAAAGTGTATCCCTCACTTCTCTCTGAGTTCAAGCATACCTATAGGAAACAAAATGAAAACCTACAATCAACTTGTAGGCTTAGCAGGAGCTCTAAGGTCAAGAAGTGAGAGTATGAGACTTCAAGGTATGGTTGAGGGTTTTGGCTGGTAAAACATTAATTTCAAGAGTGTTATTAGGATCAAGGTCATGAGGGACCTTTCAAATGAAAGGAAACCTCTCAAAGGAGCCACAAACCAATGAAACCTACAACCAAATACAAGGAAGGAAGAACACAATCAAGTTTCCATGTGACATGAACTTATTGTATATTGGGTCAAAGAGGTTATAGGATAATTTTGAGATGAATATTAAAGATAAAAATATGACTTGGTTGGTTTCTAAGAGGGATTTTTAATCCAATGAAGGTAGAGTGACAGTCCGCTCAGTCCATACAAAGCACTAAAAGTCCACCTAAAACCATGTATTGGAGGTGTAGGTTGAAATAGACTTCATGAAGGAATAGTTGAGGTATTTGAAAACATTGAAACCTAATTTTAGATTAAAATAGGTTCATAATCTAGTGAAGAGGATCATGGTTAGGAGTGAAATCTCAAACTGTAAAACACAATCAACCATCCTAAGAAAGGCACCTATAGGCTGTTAAAAGAGCATGGATGTTGATGAGAAGTTCATGAGACTAAAAGGAGGGGAAAATGATTATGGAAAGAGTTATAAGGTATACTTAATATTAATGTATATTTGATAATAATATAATAATACCAAAGAAAATATGAAATATAGAATAACTAAACTAAGTTTCAAAACCTCCTACATAGTCAAGTGGATCTCTAAAATCACATACAACCAGTATATACTAAGTTGGAAGTCATTTATTTGTCTTATGAATTGTATGTACATGATAAGGAAATGACATAAATATTTGTATTAGTTTTTAATTTTTGAAAGAGATAAAGTTTTAGAAGTGGCTCCTTGCAGCCTACACAATCTAATAGGTACCTATAGGCCCTAAGCCTGTAGGTCATTATTTAGAACCAAAGTATATATCTTTCCAACATAAAAGGAAAAAATTAAACATGGAAATTAAAATTAATGATACATTTAGAAAATTTTAAAATCCTTTGAAGGAGCATGTGGGTGTGTTTGACAGTCAAAGATGTCCTAAGATGAGTTAGTAGTCAAATAGACACTTACAGGTTTGTATAAATCCAGAGGGTAAGTTAAAGTGATGTTGTGTTGGTCTCGAGATTATTTATGTCCTTAAAACATATGAAAAAATAAATATAAAAATGTTTCTATAGTTTTATATGTTCAAGAACCAAATAAGTGTCTTGGTATTTTAAGTTCACAGTCAAAATGAGGCCTACATGCCCTAGGCCTATAGGTCCTCATTTTGGACATTGACAAACATCACTCTCTAACACATAAATCAATGCTTAAAAAAAGTGGAAAATAATCTCATGTAGATGAAAATAGTGTTATAAATAGTTTAGGATATACTAATCCACTTATTGTAATATGTCCATGAGGTTGAATTGATATTCTTTCTCTTTCCTATAGTTGTACATATGTCAATTGAGAGAGAGGTGGTTTGACAACACATTTAAGAATTTGTAGACCGTATAGCCCATACATACATGATTTTTGTATAAATATTTTATATGTACTTAAAACATGTGGAAAATGAGATAAATTGAGCCTCTTACACACAACCCTAATACTCTCATACAAACCTACAACCATGACTCAAATCAATGAGGTAAGGCTCATACAATGAGAAAGGGTAGAACATGTATTAGAAAAGGTATTAAACATAATTGAAAAAATTAAGTAAGTATATGATATTTTTAGAGGATAATTGGTGTGATTTAAATGTCTCCAACCCATGAAATATATTCAGGAATATCACAAAACATAAACGTGCCTATTTGAAGGGTAACTCAGTCTCTAAGCTTGAGTAAGAATTAACAGAGAAATTGAAGGTTGTTTTCAACCCAATTTAAGGTCTTAAAATTCATGGAGAATTATAAAATTGAACATGATTTCATGGATTTTTCAAGGAAAAATATCTCTTTTGGATGCTACAACCATCCTATATGCACATACAATCAACTAACACAATCCTAATAGACCTACAGTCTCACTCACAGGTAAAGGTAAGAAGGACATGTTTGTTACAATAAAGTTAAAGGAATAATGGTTAAATGGGATGTATATGATATCATAAATAAATCCATAAAATTTTTAATTTATTAATTATATAAATAAGCTCTATTCATGGAGATCTAGGGTCATCATGCCTATTTTGCATTGAAATCCTCCATTACGGAGTTCAGTGTCTTAGAACCTTCTTGAGAGGTAAGTGATGATGGAGAATCATCATGGATCACTTTAATATATAATTTTTGAATTTTTTTAGATCTTCATATATAGGCAAGGTGACTTATGAGGTCTTAAACCCAAAATGAGCTTCCTTGCCTTAACACAGTCACAGGCCTACAACCAGTCATGGGAGAATTTGGTGTTTTAAAGGATTTATGGGAATAAACACACATTAATAATTGGTAAGGATGGTGCTTATGAGTTTAAAAATACGTTCATAATCCCATTAAGGCCTTATTAACAACATACATACTTGTTGTTTTGTCTCAAACCTTACCCACTCCTTAGGCAAGGGGTAGCCATGAGACTTAAGAGGCCTATGTGAACTTAGAGCATGAAAAAAGCATATAAAAACTCACTAAGGGTCTTTATGGAAGTGAAAATTCATGAAATTTTTTTCCATACACTTTCATGAGGCATCAAACTTTATTTTTCAATCCAAAATCCCTTGAGGGCTAGCAAAATAGAGACAAGCTTAAACCCCAAGTACCTTGATTAGTGTATCAGTTCCATATAGATGGGTAATGAGAAATTATAGAGCATTTAGAATCATATGGGGGGTTTATATAAAGGTTTTTTTACTAATTTAAGTAGCAAGTGTTGGTTTCTATTTATACACCTCTATCACTCTACCTTGCACACTTGAAGAAAATGGCAAGCAAAGATGAGAAACCTAATAATATGTCATTGTAGCTGAGAGAGGGTTTGGCATCTAAAATGAAACAAATAGATAAAATGACTAAGAGGAACATGTAAAAGGTATGGTCATCTCCCTACTACTTTTGTCTCTACTTGAACCAAGGTGAAAGGACCTACGAGGTAACTTGCTCACGTGAAGTTATTCTACAATTCAAAAACTGCCATAGGGTTTTTAACATGAAGAGGCACAAATGTGACCAGGGCACAACCAAACTTGTTCACTCCACCCCAGAAGGGTTGTCACATAGAATGAACAAATACAAGATACTAAAGATAGATGGGTATATGCATGTAACTTTTATTCTAAATAATTTTCAACAACATGGGTTGAATGAAAAACTATAGTGTTGGGTCCTTAAAGCACAAAATATAAACACATGTTATATAGGCAAGATTTTATGCATCTACAGGGAAAATAACACTCATGATATGCAACAAGGGGTATTATTTATAGGGTAGGATAGGGTAAGATAGTTTGATAATAATAAAGAGGAAGGATATGGTGGTGTGTTGGTAGTTTTTTAAATGGTAGGGATTCTTTCAACATACATAACATCACTTATTGCAAATATGTAAGAAAACTAAAATGAAATCCATGGAAACTTAGTGACAATAGAATTCAAATTCCCAAATGATCCCTAAAACCATAAAATAGACACTAAAATTAGAATCTTAAATACTTTCTCCTACTAAATTCCTGAATCTAGGGTGCCCTTAAAAGGTATTCAAGAACATGTTTCTAAATATAACTGCAGAAAGGATTTATAACCTAGGAAAATGCTCAAAATGATAACCAGTAATGAACACAAACCCAAATATCCAATCAACATAACTTGTAAAACACATTATTTTATTTCATTAATAGGATATAATAAAGAACCACAAGTATTTTACATTAACTTGAAAGAAAATATTACATACACTAATGTTTCAAAATGTTGCCATGGGGAAAAACATGGTAAATCTACTCCATGCTAGATAGGGGAGGCATATAAAGATGCTCTTAGATCATGATAATGATTGTACATCTGTAATCATCTTGGTAAGAGAGACAAAATACACACAATAATGATCCTAAAATTTGGAAGAACCTATACTTAGGAAAAACCAAGACCAACATCAACCCACATAATGACCAACACAATGGCCAACCAACCTCTTGAATAAAGGATAAGCCCTTTATTTATAAATTTTTTACCCATTTTAAATATGTAGTTACCAAATTCCCACCAAGTTATTCTTAGATGGAATAAATCCTTCTCCATGCCTAAAATCTTCATGTATTTGTAAAGAAAATGATTGTTACAACTACCTTTACAAAGAATGATGGAGATTTACAATAGATATTTTGATTTTATTAGATGGAGATGCCTCGCACATGAGTTGGAAGGAAAATATTTTTGGGGTATGGTAAAAAAAACCATATTTCTTTATGTGGAACTGCTTGAAAATGCCCTAGACCATTTACTTACACAATTGGAATCTCTTGGACAACAGCCCTTCTTTTTATGCACGCCATGGAACAACCTAATATTGCAATGATTTATTGGGAATATTCTAGATATATGGATATTAGAATGATATTATTTGGAGTGGTTTACCTTAGACTTGCAAACCTATAATATCTCTCCTATTGGAGGAGCTTAGATGAGCAAAATATGAGAAAATGCAATACCCAAGTTTAATTGACCCTTTTACCTTTTGGCTCCAACTTGCCTTTTCACATTTTGCATTGTGCACCTTTGCTTCTTAAAAAATTGACATTTCAAATATTTTCACCTTTTTAAAGCATAACTTCATTATTTTCAAACTTTGGCCTATTTGGGTACATTCTCCCTCCTCTCACAAACTCATAGTTTTTCCAAGTCAACCTACTATTAGTGGTGGAAGTTCCACTAATTTATTTGCACAGGGTACTTGATTGTGTCATGCAAGCTTATGTGGCATCATTATGTCACTCTATTCACTTAATTGAAATGTGATAATTTACTATAGGACATGTGTCAACACGTCCTCAGGTCCAGATCCTTGAACAATCCACCTAAGACTAGTATTATTAGGTCCTTGTTTGTATGATGAATGCGAGCATGATACTTGGTAGATTTATAGGCTCTTAACATCAATTTATCATTATATTTTATTATGATCCATTAGATCTCCATTAAGACCCCTCAAGATCATGCCACTTGGATAATCTATGGGATTTCTTACACCTTACATAGTCAATCTCTACTAGGCTAGTGCCCTTCCACCACATGGTAACTCCATATTCAAATTGAGTGCTTTAAAAAGTCACCTCTCATTTGCATCATCAATCTTGATTTGTATGACCAAACATGGATCATCGATCTATATACAAAGGATCAAATGCCATTGGCTATCTACTATGGATTAAATTTAACATCTACACACCTGTCATGTGATGTCCAGGTGAACATCTTTAATGAGCGCATAAATGTCAAAATATAAACCTTAATATATAATCATCAAGATTAATTTTGATGTTTACACACCCATCATTTGATGCCTATGTTAACGTCTTTGATGGGTACATGATCATCAAATTTAAGCCCCAATAGATATTTACCATGGCTTAAATTTGATGTTTGCATGCCCATCATTTGATGTTTATGTGACCATCAATGACATCCATATGACCATCAAATTTAATCCCTAATGTATAATGGATGAGCTTAATTTTGATGTACATGCAACCATCAATGACATTTGCATGGCCGTCACACTACTTGGTTGCTTGCTAAGAGTTAGACACTTGGCACATTCATACTCACCCTGGGGCTTTGTTGAAACATTAACCTTTATATGCAACATCAGATCAGATTGCTCTATGGTAAAGCACATTGTTAGATTATGATCTACTAGATTGGCCATGTTTGGCTCAAAGTAGACAAGGAAAATTACCAAGTTTGAGATCGGGACATAAATAACTTTGGATAAAGGGCTTAACCTAAAGTTTTGGGATGTTTATAAATATGAAAGGGACCTAGGAATTTGAGCTTAATCTATAACAAAGGGACTCAACATTACTTAGACCAAATTAATAAACAAAACAGACCATGGGCATTAGCCAAACCATGTAAATAAATAAAAGGGACAAGGATACAGTATATAAAATGGGACCCAATATGAATTTTTATATTAAGGTTTGGTCATGTTAATAAACATGACTAAGCCTTAATATAAAAATAACACTAAGTTCTTAGCATATTTAAAATATTCCACTTAGATTTGCTCCCACCAATTTTGAATTTATATCAATAGGTCATAGCTAGGGGAATTAGAACAAGGATTTAAAAATGCTAAAATGTGAAATCAACTTGACTTTTGATAGACCAAAGGATAATAAAGACCAAGTTAACAAGACATTTGACCTCTGATGACACTAAAAATTTGGAATTAGGTTAAGAATGCAAGAATTCATACTTGACAAGGGCTTAATTTCTTTATTGTAATTTTGGGCGCTAACATTTGCTCTCATTTGGGGATGTACACCCCCTGTGGGTGTGTAAAGAACCCCAAAATAGAAGACTAGGTGCTAATCCATTGGGTTATGGAGTCAAGACTTAGCAATTTATCAACAACACTCATGAAGGTTAAACAAAACAAGGAAACTTGACAAAAATAGATCAAGAGGATCTATAAATGAACACATGACAAAAAGCAATGGAAAGAAACTATACAAATAAGGCTCAAAGTAGAGGGGAAATAAAGCAATGGAAGGACAAAACTAAAAAACACTATATAATATATACATAATCATGGGCTCAGTTGAGGAAATGTTTTAGATATTCACCATTAACTGGTGGCTCCAAAAATCTGCCATCCCTTAATCTCTTTAACTTTTCTAGCAGTTTGATGGCCAAGATGAAGTAAACCAATTTTTGCACTTGTTTAAGGTACTACTACAAGGCTATGATAGGATGACAATTTGAAACATATCCTCTTTACATGATCTCAAATCTGGATAAGACCATGCTAAAATATCTTGGTACCTTTTCAACAATTGTAAATAAACCCATTTCTTAGATGTAATTAGGTAAGTACCAAGATGGAATGATTCGAGGATCAACAATGTCATTCATGTACTCGAAGTAATACTTGAAATAAGTCTAAAAATTTTCATCTTTAGGGGCATAAAAGATAACCCCATCTGCATTGAATGTCATTCTCCAAACAACACCTTTGTTGTCAAACCTAATATCAAGAACAACTAGTTGCTTAACAACATTCAAATTCCTAATGAGGTTACCCAATTCCACATTCATGTGCAACACTTTAGTTAGAGCACACTTTAGATCTTCAATTTCATCATGATTGGTTAATTCATATTCTTGTGTTATATTATCATCATAATCAATTTCATATGTTAGTACCTTCTTGACCACACTCCAAAATTGATCAATAGTAGTAACATTAATCATTTCCATAGAGATATAAAACTTACATGGGGAGTCTTGATAATTGAACATCAAAATATCATCATCATCAGATGTAGACTCAAGATCATATACATCTTAATCACTTAGTTTTTTAGTATCACATGGAAGATGTGGAAGGAAGCACTTATCACACCAATCAATGTCAAAATCACAATTCATAGTATTTACCTTGGCATGCAATGGATAATTTACATTTTTTATAGTCCCTTTATTCTAATTTATATCATCATATGCAGGCTTATTTTGGGCTTGTTTTATATCTAGAGATCTCTCATGACTTGTAGACCCATGAGGTATCCCCTTCTCATCTCTAGCCAACTTGTATGACATTTCCTTGACATTAGAGGCTAAAGTCTTAACAGTCTCCTCAAGGGTGGCTATCTTAGTGGATTTTGTTTTTTCTAGATTGATCAATTTCACATCAGCCCACTTGTTCATGGGCTCTCCCATATCCTTTATATTATTCTCAATTTAGATGGCCATATTGAATGCCAACCATAGGTTCGTGAGAGCCTTATCCCTCAAGTAGTATGGATCCTTTTTATCAAAGGCATCACAATACTTTGTCAAACATGTTGTATCACTAGATATAATGTTTTTAGGGAGCTCCATCATAGTCTTGTTGAACCATGTATTGAAGTATTGAACACACTCATTGGGGTTCTTCTTGATGTTTTCAAACTCAGCCAAAATAAATATGAGATCAACTCTATCACCGTACTAAATTCTAAAAACATTCTTCATTTCTTCCCATGAATCAATGCATCCATAGGGAAGTGAATTGAACCATTCATGTGCATCTTCTTCTAGTGTATGCATAAACAAATTGATGCACACATCCTCATGCTCAACCTCATAGTCTTCAATGATATTGTGAAAATCCCTCAAGTGTTGATCACCACTTACTACATTATTCCCTTGAAACTTTGGAAGGCATTTCCTTACTTTGTTTAGGACCTCATTAGGATAACCTTCCAGTCATCAAAATTAATAGGTCTAATTATGGGAATTCTAAATTCAAGATGCACATTCTCACCTTGATCCCTATGCCTCATAATTGGTTCAATGGTGGGTTCATGAATAGATGGCAAAGGGTTGTGAGGGGGTGAAGGAGGTGGACTTGGTGGACCAAACTTGGGAGGGAGTTTAGCTGGTTGAGAAGGAGATGGATATTAAATTGGATTGTATGATTTTGAATAATTTGAATAAATATGACAATCTTTAGCAATAGGAATTTCAATAAATTTTTTAGGATTAGTAGAATCTTGACAGCTCAAATAGTCCTTTGTAGTTGCACTATGCTTTTCAACAGGCCTCCAAACTTGTTTGATTCTTTTCTGATGAACACTTAAGGTTGAGACAAGTTTCTTAGATGAGTCACCTTTGAAAGATGACCTTAGTCCTTCCAGCTTTTCAAGTAAAAGAACTCTCAAAGTTGAAGATATTTAAAGCAAACACTGATCTTTCTTTGGAACCAAATGATTTTTTAGAGTCACCACTAGAAGCAAAATTATAGGATATAACCATTTACAAACTTTTAGTGATACATACTAAAACCATATCTTGCTGAATTTAGTGATGATGCATGAAATCAAAGATAATGAAATTTTCATATTCATGTTCAAATAGTGAAAACCACCTCAAAACATGACAAATTTCCAGCTCTTCACAACAAATTTAGCAGATGTCAAATTATCAAATCTCTTAATTCCTGGCACATCCCTAGTGGGATGCTATAGCCTTGATGGCCAAGATAAAAAAACTACACTCAAATAAATTTCAAACTTATGAGAAAATATGAATGAACAATGTCTAAAAATATAGTTGAGATTATTGCAGTAAATATTGGTAGAGAATTTTTCAAACCTTATTTTAACAACCAACTCTATGTAAGAGTTCCCAACAACATAGGTGATAAGAAGTGTCCCTAAAAACAATGCTAGAAGTGATGTTGATGCACCAAAGATAGTCAAAATAGCATAAATAGGTAGAGAACTTCTAAACAAATTACTTACATCTCTTTGTACGAGTCCCTAATAACACAAGTAACCTAAGATCTTATTCTCCCTAATAATAGTGCCATAAGAGTGTTGGATCCCAATTGTACACCTCTATCACTCAACCTTTCACACTTAAATAAAATGGCAAGAAAAGATGAGAAACCTGATGATATGCCATTATAGCCAGGGGAGGGTTTGGCATCTAGAATGGACTGAACAGAGAAAATAATTGAGAGGAAACCTATAAAGGGTATGGTCAACTCTATTCTATTCCAGCTCTGCCTAAACCAAGGTGAGAGGACCTATGAGGTAGCTTACTCACATGGAGTGATTTTACAATTCAAACTCCATGGGGTTTTTAGCATGAAGAGGCACAAATGTGACTAGGGCAAAAGCAAACTTGTTCACTCCCCTTGGGAAGGGTTGTCACATGGAATAAATAAATGCACTAGGCCACATACAAGATATTAAAGATAGATGGGTATATCACTAAAAATTTCATTCTAAATAATTTTCAACATGGGCTGAATGGAAAATTGTAGTGCTGGGTCTTTAAAGCACAAAATACAAACACATGTTATATAGGCAAGATTTTATGCATCTATAGGGAAAATAACACTTATGATATGAAATAAGGGGTATTATTTATGGGGTAGGATAGGGTAAGATAGTTTGATAATAATAAAGAGGAAGGGCGTGGTGGTTTGTTAGTAGTTTTTCAAACAACAAGGATTATCTTAACATACATGACATCACTTATTGTAGGTATGTAGGAAAATTAAAATTCAAGCCATGGAAACTACAAGGAGAAATTTGTATCCATTGGTGCCAATAGAATGAAAATACCCAAGTGATCCATAAAAACATAGAACATAGACTGAAACTAGAATCTCAAATACTTTTTCCTACTAAATTTATGAACCCAAGGTGCCCTTAAAAGGTATTCAACAACACGTTCCCAAATATAACTATAGAAAGGGATTTATAACCCAAACACATGCTCAAAATGACAATCAGTAATGAATACAAACCCAAATATCCAATCAATATAACTTGTAAAACACATTATTGCATTTCATTAATAGGATATAATAAAGAACCATAAGTATTTTCCCTTAACTTGAAATAAAATCTTACATACACCAATGTTTCAAAATGCTTCCATGGGGACAAGCATGGTGGATCTACTTCATGTTGGACAAGGGATGCATATAGAGATGCTATCAGAGCTTGCTAATGACTTCACAACTATAATCACCTTAGCAAGAGAGACAAAATACACACAACAATGATTTTAAAATTTGGAAGAGCCTATACTTAGAAAAAACCAAGACCAACAACAACCCACACAATGACCAATACAATGGCCAACCAACCTCTTGAATAGAGGAAAATCCCTCTATTTATATGTTTTTACCCATTTCAAATCCATAGTTTCCAAATTCCTACCAGGATGCTCCTAGATAGAACAAATCCTTTTCCACATGTGGAATCTTCATGTATTTAATGATTGTTGCAATTGCCTTTACAAGGAATGATGGAGATATATAATAGATCTTTTTATTTTCTTGGATAGAGATGCCTCTCACATGAGATGGAATGAGAATATTCATGGGGGAGGGAAAACAAACAATTTGCCTTTATGTGGAACTACTTGAATATGACCTAGACCACTTGCTTGCATAGTTAGAACCTCCTAGATAGTTGCCCTTACTTTTATGCATGCCATATAACAACCTGCTCCTGAAATGATTTCTTAAGAATATTATGGATCCATGGCTATTTGAATGATCTTCTTTGGAGTGGTCTACTTTGGAATTTCAAACCTATAATATCTATCCCATTGGAGGAGCCTAAATGAGTAAAACATGAGAAAATGCAATACCTAGGTTCACTTGACCCTTTTACCTTTTTGGCTCCAACTTGCCTTTTCACATTTTGTATTGTGCACCTTTGCTTCTTAAAATTTTTCCCTTTCACATATTTTCCCCTTTATAATGCATAAATGCATTATTTTCAACCTTTAACTAATTTGGGTAAATCTTGGCTCCTCTCACAAATTCATAGTTTTTCCAAGTCAACCTACTGTCAATGGTGGAAGCTTTGCTAATTACATTACACAAGGTCCTTGAATGTGTCATGCATGCTTATGTGGCATTTTTATGTCACTCTATTTACTTACTTGAAATGTGATTGTTTCCCATATGACGTGTGTCAACACACCATTGGGTCCAGATCCTTGAACAATCCACTTAAGACTAATACTACCAAGTCCTTGTTTGTATGAAGAACACGAGGATGCCACTTGATATCTCTATGGGCTCTCAGCATCCATTTATCATTATATTTTATTACAATCCATTAGATCTCCATTAAGACCCCTAAATATCATGCCACTTGGGTAATCCATGGGCTTTCTTGCACCTTACACAGTCAATCTCTGCCAAGCTATGCCCTTTTACCACATGACAACACCGTATTTAGCCCAAGTCCTTTAATAAGTTATCTCTCACTCACATCATTAATATTGATATATAAGATCAAACATGGATCATTGATCCAAATCCAAAGGATCAAATTCTATTAAATATCTACTGTGGCTTAAATTTGATGTTTATGTGCCCATCATGTGATGTCCACATGAACATCTTTGACATGCATACAACCATCAAATTTAATCTCCAATAAATAATCACCAAGATTAATTTTGACATTTATGTGCCTATAATTTGATAGCCGCATGAACATATTTGATGGGTATACAACCATCAAATTTAAGCCCCAATAGATAGTTACCATGGCTTAAAATTGATGTCTGTGTGCCCTTTATTTGACATTCACATGACCGTCAATGATATTCATGCAACCATCAAATTTAAGACCTAATATATAATGACAAAAATTAATTTTAATGTCTATGTGACCGTTAATGATGTTTGCACATCCATCACACTACTTGGTCACTTGCTGAGAGTTCAACACTTGGCACATTCATGCTCACCCTAGGGATTTGTTAAAACATTGACCTTTCTATTTACCATCAGATCAAATTATTCCATGGTAAAGAACACCATTTGATCATGATCTCCTAGATCATTCATGATTGGCTCAAAGTAGACAAGGAAAATTACCAAGTTTGAGCTTGGGACATAAAGAACTTTGGATAAAGGACTTAGCCTAAAGTTTTGGGATCTTTATAAATACGGAGGGGAGTTGGGACTTTGAGCATAGTCTATAAAAAAGAGACTTGCCATTACTTAGACCAAATTAATAAACAAAATGGACCACATGAATTAGTCAGACCACATAAATAAATAAAAGGGACTAGGCTATGGGATATAAAAGGGGACCTAATATGATTTTTTATATTAAGGTTTGGTCATGTTAATAAACATGACCAAACCTTAATATGAAAATAAAACTAAGTCCTTGGAATATTTAACATTTTACCACTTAGATTTGATCTTTCCAATTTTGAATTTAAGTCAACAAGTCTTAGCTAGGGTAATTAGAACAAATATTTCAAAATGCTCAAATATGAACTTAACTTGACTTTCGATAGACCAAAGGCTAACAAAGACCAAATTAATAGGACATTTTATCTTTGATGACACTCAAAAATTAGAATTGGGCTAAGAACTCAGGCATTCATACTTGATAAGGGCTCAATTACTTTAGTGCAATTTTGAGCACTAACAGTAAGAATGATTCTTGAGACCCAAAACTTAGGTTAGACCTCTCTTAAACCTCAAGAATGCTAAGCAAGCCACCCTAGAAATAACTTTAAATGCTTGTATCATATTTAAAAATTAGCATGGGAATCTAAGCCATTTGGTATATTTGAGGAGGTAAGTAAAGACATTTTTCAAAGTTTAAGGAGGTTAGTTGGATGTCCCATCTTTATGAACAATAGTTAAGATCCCAGTCAGGTCTTAAACCCGTCTAAAACCCTGATCATGACTAATCATGGAAAAAAGGATAAAAATTAACATTTAATGACATAATTTTATCCTAAAACCTCTTGTATGTTGTTGAGGACTCCAAGGAGGTTCTCAACATGTGTTTTTTTATTGATGTCACTTCTACACATTGCTCCAAAAACCCTATTTTCATGATTTTTGGTGTTTTTAGGTTTTATGAGAAGGGAATAAATTTATAATAATTAGATGACATACTTTGGTAATTTTAATAACTATTAAAGTTTAAAAAATTACATGGTATAACTTGTAAGTGGCCAAACTAAGCACATTTTTCAAGGCAGTCCCAAACAGGCTCAAAATAAGCTTAGGAAGCAAGGTGGTTCCTTGGTTTGCATACTTCCACATGGGTCTTATAAACCAAAATTTTTCATGGAAGATGGAATTATCCTAGGTAAATTGAATCAAATTATTTTGGGTGATTTCACATGTGTGAGAGCTCTCAATAGAAATATTTCTCTTTCTAGGCCTAAGAGGGCTAAGTAAGCCTAATTAGAGAAAAAAAATGAAGGAAAATGAGTACTTACATTTGGATTTGACTATTTAAATTTTGTGTGGAGCTATAAGGATATATAAGGTACTAAAAAATGTTCCTAAGTTTCCAATTTGATATGGACAATCTTCTATACAATGACCTTTTTAGGTTTTAGGGCTACAAGGAAGGGGTGCTAAAGCATGCTAAATGAGAAAAAATGAATATTTTGGGATACTTGATGGTTAAAAATGCCTTTTTTAAGGTCTTATGTCATGATGATAATCCATCCATGTTGTAATTTTTCCTTTTCTAATGCAAAAAATCTTCTTTCTCTCTCCTTTACTTTTTGCTCATGTGAAGGAATCAAGTGTTCACAAGTACTAAATGATGCATACAAGCTATTCAATAAGATTTATAAATATCCTTATCATATTACATGTCACTTTAAATTTTTTAATAATTAAAAATATTTTTATATAAGGTTTCAAAGGTTGAAATGTCCTCGATGACTCCTAATCACACTTTTCTTCTTTCCAATGTCTACTATGTTGAAATGGTCAAACTTGCATTGAAAGAGATCTAACAGCCCAAGGAAGGTGATAAAAACTCATTAATGGTTTTAATAATGTTTTAAATAAATAATTTATCAAGTCATGGTGATGTAATTTTAAGGAAAGGAAATTTTCTTGTCAATAGAGGCATTCAACCAAGAAAATAGGGTTTTTGAGCAAGGATTTAGGCACTGTTATGAGTCAAAATCCAATAATCAAGGTTGAAGACTTACTTCATGAGTTATTAATGATTCCAAAAAATTATAATACCAACCTATATTCCATATTAAAATGTGTGGATGAGATATTAATCAAATAATTCTATGTTGGGTTTCAAGAAGGATTAAGAAAAGGTCATATTTCCTAGTTTTGGGGGTTCTTGTCTCTTTCTTTTTGTTCTCTCCTAGTCTCTATATGTAATCCAATTTTTAGAATTTTTAAGGATCATTAACCTGATTTTTTTCAAGGCCATTCTAAAAAAACAAACTTGTACTTTCCTATTTGAATGAATAAGACTGAATTCATACCTCATCAAAACTTGTTTTAGTGTATTTTCATGGTTTGTTTATGAATGACAATGATAGTATATACTTCCTTTAATTTTTTACTTTCATCATTACCTATTTTTATGTGTTATATCATCATTACAATTTTTATATTATGATTTAATCATATTGTTTGTACGTCAAGTACAACCTTTCTTTAGTGTCTTTAAGAGACCTATTGAACATGTGCCTTAGATCATGCATCAAGCCTATGCCTCTATGTGAAAAATTGATGCTTGGATGTTTTCATTTGAGAAGTGTAATCAAATTTATGTCCTTATTCATCCTCTTAGTGCATACTACACAGGTGGAGGTCATATTTTGGTGTATTACCCTAGTTAAATAGGTTTTCCATTCAATTTACCTTCTTCTCTTTTCCTTTTAAGTTGGTAGTGTCTATAGAGTACAGATACTAACTGATTGATAAAAAGGAGCTAGAAATTATAATCTAGAGATTAAATCCACCTATTATGTCACCCATAACCAAAAATTTTCTCCATGTTACTTTAGACTGTGAAGGCCTAAAACTACCTTCACAAGAATGCAAGTCTAGTAGTCAACACATCTTTCTATTTTTTTTTTCTCATTTCATTCATTAATTGGATAATTTATTTGCTTTTATCTTTATTATTTTTAGTTATCACCTTCACCTATTCATTAATTTTTTTTATCTCTTTTTATCTTTTTTGACACATGTTTTATTGATTTATTTTTATTTGGTGTGACATATATGTTTTTTTTTTAAATTTACTAAATTCTTCTTATTTTTTTTACTATGCATTTTATTTATTTATTTTTTACTCAATGTCATAGAAATATTATATAAAATGAATTCAATGTCATAGATAAATAGTCTCAAAAGCTAATCTTCACTAAAAAAAGAGGGCATTTACATTTTAATAAGTTTAATGATCACTCATAATTTTTTTTTGAATTACTTGAATGTAATATGATTACCTTAACTTTATAAAAAAATGTATCCTTCAATACCTTTTCCTCTATATTATGACCATAGTGCATTTTGTGTCTATTATAGAGTCTAAATACATTCAAAAAATTCTTATATGGATTTGAAATACTAGATACAAGATTTCATTGACAATAATAAAATTCAATTAAATTGAATATGAAAAAGCATGTATGCATTAATAACTTCATTGAGTCATAAAATAAATAAAATGTTTACATTGTAGGAAAACAAATATATAAATTTGTGTTATTGGACTATGAAACACACACATTTGATGGGCTATGAAATACACACATTTGATGGGTTTCTTCAATTAGTTAATTTTATCAATTGTGTGTGTGTGTGTGTGTGTGTGTGTGTGTGTATTTGTTGATAATGATATTCCACTTGATAGTTTATATGATATAATTTTATTCATCCAAGAATTTTATAGACACCTAATTTTAGTTCAAGTGTAGTTTCAGATATCAATTTATATCTATTTATGGCACTTGGGCATGTGTTGATTATCAATTTATTTTAGGATCTTATTGATGTATTTATTTTATTTAATGGACCATGTTATACTATTCATACTTTGTGTTTTATTTTATAATTCACTTTTTGTTCTTCCTAGGCCTTTTATAATACCAAAATTTAACATAAAACACTTGAAATCTAAGAAACAACTATTTTATTTCCTTGGCATAATAATATATGCCTCTAGAATGTTGACAAAATTATTTTAGGGATTTATCGAGTTGGTTTCCTCCTTTTATGGGTCCTTTGATCCATCCCCATATTTATTAATCCCCCCTATTTTTTTTTAATTTTATCACCCTTTATGTGTCGACTTGTGCACCATTAAAGTCTTGATTTAAATTTGATAAGTCGATATGTACATAGATACATTAATGTATGCAAGACAAAGATGAAAAGATAAAAATACTGATAAGAGTTCAAGAGCATGTATACATTGATAAGGAAAGATAAAATTTTAAGGATTAATCATATTTATATTCCAAGTAATCATTTTGCATTATTACTTTAGATCATGTAGTGAGAGAATATATAAGTATTAGGGATTACATCATCGTAATTGCTTGATGAACTACATTAATTGTTGGTTGCCAAATTTTTGAAGAATAGGGGTTGAATGAGGTATTTAACTCATAACTTCACCTATTTTAAAGGTTTTTCAAGGTGATTTGAGTGAATAGAATTTTAAATAAGGGGAAAGCTTTCTAGGTAATCCCTAATAAATTGTAACAGAGCAAGAGAAGTTTTAGAATGCAAGATTAGAGGGAGACATTCATTTAATTTGTTTCAAAATTTAACATATTTTTAACATAAGAATTTTATCTCTCTAGGATTATTTTATCTCACTACAAGCATCCTAGCACACATATACGACAAGTTATCAATATATCCTTATAAGTTAATCAATATTTACTATTTTTAGGTTATATATGGATCAATTTTTGACTTGTTTACCCCCAATTCCAATCTCCAAAAGTAAATATGTTTGATATATTTTTATGTTTATTTTAGGACCCTATCTACTTCAACTTAATTTTTTTTTACTATTTTCCTTTTCGGTTTGTGTTTACTATTATATTATTGCATTTTGATCCTATATGAATTACACACATATATTAGGGTTTAGTGTATTGAATTTCACATGTAAATAAAATTTCCATATATTTTTGGTTAAATTATTATGCATTACCCATCTTAATGTTATATTATGTAAACATTGCATATTGGATTTTATTTGTGTCTAGGGTTTTGTAAATCCTTATCTTGTTGTGTCATTTTTTAAGCTTACCTCTTATTAGTTCATAGTATTACTCATAGTGTCTTTCATCCTTCCTTACAGGTTTAAGAGTTGGATCTTATTATGACTATTGTATATTTTATTTTTATATAGATGAAATTATTTTTTCTCTATTATTATCTCTATCTCCTTATGTTTTGTTTAAAATCCTAGCTATTATATTTTTCTTGTTAATCAAATTATAAAGTATCCTTGCATGTTATATATGTTTCCATATTATACCACCTAAGGAGGATTGTTATAAGACCATTACTAGGTGAAGTGATATGTTGATTGCAAACTTGTTAATTTTTTTGAAATTCCTTTGGTTTATATATGTGCTTATTTGAAATTGAAAATAGAGTATGTCAAACATTTTAATTATTCTTCTCTTGATACACACGTGTATGAGAATTTAAATGAAAATAGATTTAAATACCAATGATATGAATTATAATATTGTGATTGGATCTCAAACTATTAATGTTTATAATGAAGATAAGTATAGGTTTGAAAGATTTTCATTTTTTAGAAAGCATGTCCTAGACTACCCTAATGAGATAGATACAATTTTATGTGTTAAGTGATATGCAAAGAAAAGTTATATCTCATGATTCCCTAGTATAATATATACCTTATAGGGTGAATCATGTATCTTTGAATTCTTCCAATGTAGATCAACCTTCTCTAGGTTCCCATTTCATGCTAGATAATGTTGTTGCAACTCAAATTATTTCTAAAGTTCTTCCTCATATTTATTATACTCATTTCACTATGTATTTTCTTTCTCAAACTAGTTATAATGATTTATTTGTTGATTCAAAAGTTCCTCAATCATCTCAAAATTATCCTCAATTTTCATCAAATCTACACCAATCTACATAATGTTTCTCAAGTATCTAATATTTTTATTCTTACATATACCAATACCACTTCTATTTTAAATCGTAATGTTATCACTCTTGCACAAACCATGCATGTTATGCAAAAAAAAAAATCAATTGATTTCTCAAGGTTCTCAAAATCCAAGTCATAAGGCTAATTCACATTATATATAAATCAACCATTTGGTTTATGATGTCCTTTCCTTACCTTTTTTCTATCTACTTTATGGATCTAAAAATTTAATTGTTCAAAGGTGAAGGTGATCCTTCTCATCACATCAATTATTTTTATGCTTCATGTCTTAGGTTTGTACATTATGATAATTTTTTGATAAAGTTATACCCAATATGATTTTAATAATATGATCGTGATTGGTTTTATGATTTAAATAATAGCATTAATTTGCATACTAAAACTAACTAAAAAGATGAAAAATTGGAAGACTTAAGGATCTATGTGCTGCTTTTTTGGTTTTCGAGTGAAAAATTGAGAAGGATAAGAATGTCCAACTAGGCTTGGGAACAACAAACATTCCTAACCTATACTTAAAAATTATGACCTTGGTAGAAACAAAGAATTTAATAATACAAATTGTGAAAACAGAGAGATACATGGAAGGAAATAGAAAAATGGAAGGCACAAAAACTTAAAAAATGACTATATGTTTATCAAAAATGGACATCAAATTCGAAAGTTATGCCCTAGAATTCATAGGTTCAATACTGAGACCTTGAAATCCCTATGTAATAACTATATTAGATTTTGAAAAACTATCTCCCACATTATAAGACGTGTAGTTGTGAGACCAAATCTATTAGATATAAAGTGACCATACTTTCTTATATTTACTAAAATAAATCTAAAAGTACAAGTTTACATTTATATTGTTAATATAAATGTAAACTTATAATTAACATTTATTTTAGTAAACCATCTACCCCTTCCAATATATATTTTCTTCTTCTTTTTGTAATGTAAAAGTAACACATACATGCTATAACTTGTACACCTATAACATGTACATGTTATGTTCACTAAATAAAACATGTATGTATTATATCACATATGTGTTTAGGTTAAGTAATCCCGAGCCTATTTTTAAATAAGGTGTATGTGTTATGGACATTACAATATGCATAATGTTTATAAGGTGTATGCATTAAGATAAATATCCACAAAATTATTTTCTAACTTCGTGCACTTACTTAATATATAAATTTAGCATATGCTCCATGAAAACTCTTTTGATTGTGACAAGATGCTCAATTGGAGACATGTTATCTAGCCTCTCCTTAAATTGATCATGCAAAAAATAACCCAACTGATCTCATCTTGAAAATGATGTAAATGTCAAATCCCTAAACCATTCCATAGATTTTTTTCTTGAGAGATGAAACCAATAAATCGAGATCTACCTCAGGTCCAATGACACTGTGTATTGCAAAGAGATTTGCCACATATTTAATGGGGTCTATGGGGGTAACAGAGTTGTCTCCATTTAAATGAGGCAATGCTTTTCACACTAACTTTATAATATCACTCAATTGCTTCAAATTTAACGGACTTCCAGAATCCCAAGAATAAAAATGCTCAGATTTATGATTAGCATCACATTTTGAGGAGTAAATATCATTTATAAGTAAATAATGTTTTCCAGTAGAATCACATATGATTTGAAAACTAAATTTCAAACAAAAGATAGGGTTTTTAAAAATAGAGATTTGATGTTTTGTAGATGGTAGTCACTAAGAATATGATCTTATACTCTTAAGAGAATATTCATGTGATTTTCCACGAAAGTTATTAGATTTTTAAAATACGATAGTGTTAATACATAAAATAAAAGATGTAAAAATAATTTTTTGAAATATAATAAAGAATAAAACTTTAAATTTTCTTAATACTTTTGATTTTACTCTTAATGAATTAATTTTTTCATATTCCACCTAATAATTTGAAAGTTATATAAATTCAAATAAATTTAAATAAAAAACAAAAAAAAGAAACAAAAGTTTTCACTTAATCCCACCAAACATATCAAAAAAATGTTAATGATGAAAAAAAATACCAATATTAAAATGAAAAATCTTCAATAAATAAAAATAATATAAAACAACCTTCACTATTAAGAGGCCAATTTATCCTACTTTATTGTCATCTTAAATATATTATAATAAAAAGGGAGGAAGAGAAAATAAAAATTCAACAAATAAAAACAATGGTGAAATGCTTATCCATTCAAAGGGAAAATGAATAAAGTTACGAGAGGAAAAAATACACAAATATAGACCAAATGTAAGACCAAGCCACATAATATGCAAATTTTAAAAATGAATAAAAGGATTGAATTAAAATATTGTTGAGGTAAGAATATGAGTATACATCAATGCAAATGCTACCCACATTTTTATATATTTGTCTCCAAAAACATATTCTTGATCAATGGAAATACTTTTAATTAAATTTCCACAACTCTTTTTTTTAAAAATCCTTCCACTCCATATTAATAAAGGTAAAAATATTTCAAAATAAGGTGGTCCCCTCCATATTAATAAAGGTAAATTACCTTAGCGTGGCCCTCCATGGATTAAAAAATTTAAATTTAAGGTGGACTTGGCTTAAATAATTTTTTTTATTAATTTAATATTATGTGCTTATTTAATTTAATCCCAAGACTAAAATATAAAGGTGGAGCTACTTCGTAGTACTATGGTTGAAGAACTCAAGCTTGGTAGAAAATAATGTAAATATTTTGAATTTAAAAATTAAAAAAAAAAAGAGAGAGAGTTCGGATAAAACATTAATATAATATGAGAATATTTTAAAGTTTTTAATTTTATTTAAAGAGTGAATTTAATGTTGGTTTTAGTGATAATAATTATTTTGAATATTTTAAATACTAGAAGTTTCAAATTTATATATCTATTAATTTAATTTTGAATGTATTTTTCAAACCAAAATTTTAAAGTGATAATTGTCATAATAATTTATATATTACTTATAATTTTAATTTGCAAATCAATGGATTATATATATTTATATATATATATATATATATATATATATATATATATATATATATATATATATATATATATATATATATATATATATATATAAATATAAAATTAAATGTATTTAATATATTTCATTGATCTTATTTTTGCTAAAAATATTTTATTTTTACATAATATTAAATAATTTTGAATAATTGGTAATAGGTTGCACATTTTATTTCAGTTACAATTGAACTATTATTTTTATAATAAGTAGAAGGAACATTTTATTTTGAATTCCCATATACATCATAGTGGTCCACATTTTAAAACAAAAATATCATGTTTAAAGAATTTTAGTCTATTGCATATATGTTTTAAATTGATTGGGGGATCTTTTAAACTATCAAGGATTAGATTTTATTTATCTGCTCTTTTGAATGGGTTTATTGAAAAGGTGTAAGTTAATTTCCCCATGTTTTATTTTTGGTTTTTGATTTCATTAAATGTTCTCATTTTTTGTTTTTGTTTTTGTTTTTTTATTGTGTGTGTGTGTTTTTTTTTCTGTAGATGATATTTTATAATTATGTAGCATTTTAGTTTTGTATATTTGAAAAATTCAGATTTTGATTTTTTTTTTAATTTTACATTTATTTAATTTTCACAAGTATTGTATTTATTCTATTTTGTGTTTTTTGGCCTATCTCTTAGTCTAACTAGTCTTTAATTGATGATACAAATAACATATTTTACCCAAAATATTTAAAATATAGTTATATTATATCTCAACAAGTTTTGATCCTATGCCTATTTTGTTACTCCTTAGACACTAACATCTAAGACAAATATAACATCGATGTTACTATTTTACCTTGATACAAGTGTCCAGTTCCCTAAAGTCATTCAATTTATAAATAAAACATTTTCCAATGGTTGGCCTAAGTGCTTTAATATGTGTTACAACTTGATAATATTGGTATAAATATATTTACAACCCTCATTCATTCCTTAGCTAGCAATCATACCAAAGAGACAAAGACACTTATTGAAAGCACTCTATCAAGACTTCAATTGATCAAAGCTTTCCTATTTCCATACTAGTCATAATTACAACACATCTACAGGTATGAAGTATTAAAGAAGCTCAATCATAAGGTCTTATTTGATAAGTGACAAGCTAGGTCATTAGTGTAATTGCTTAACACACATTACCTGATTCACACACAAGCCAACACATAAGGGGGAACTACTTGATTTTGAAACCCTCTTTTGGAGTATTAGTTATATAGTCAACACCCTTTGATAATGGGGTCATTGGGATCGTCTCAACACCATGTGTCTACTAACTCATTTTTTCCCAAGGTCACATTGAAGATGAAAATTTGGGGGTTTATTATTTTACAAAGAGCAATAGTCCATGACATAGATCTGAATGCACCAGAGCAAAGCTGAAGTAAAACCCAGAAGCATCTAGGTGGTCTCATTCTATTTCAACAGATATTTTGTATAAAACACTATCATTGGACTTGAATAGTAGCACTAACACAACCATCCTAAGCTAACACAATTATCTAGACATCTAGAGGCACCAGATCTAGAATTTGATAACTGTTCTAGAACTGCCTTTCCACTTGTTTTCAACCTGTCCCAGATCTAGATCTATATTAGCATTAGAGTTAGCTAAGTAAACCACTTATTTATCATTTCTATATATAACATAGTTATAGTTTTCATTAATAGCTTATCTTAGGTTAATAAATTTAGTATATGGTATATCTTAGTTTGTCATTTAATTGGCCTGTTGTAGATTTGATATTTACCCTTGCGCATTATAATTTCTATATTATTAACCCTATTTGCCTATGTGAATTATTTTTTATGATTCATGTGGTTTAATTGATATAGGGTTTCAAATTGCTATACTTTTAATTTTCTATTGGTACTATTATTGCATGCAGCCTATGTGTAGTCCTAGATTGGGGGGTGTGTCTATTGAACATATTGAGCTTCTCCTCAACCCATCCAAGATGTCTCAAACCAATGAGGGATCTCATACCTTGGATCATGATTATATCCATGTTGAAAATGAAAAAAGTGTTGATAAGATTATCATAGAAGAAGATTTTGATAGTTAAAATTAGGAAACAAGTGAAAATTAGCAAGTAGACCATGACCAAGTACATGCAATTGCATTATTTTGTGAGCGCACTAGATAAATACTTAAAGATCTTGATAAGATATTGAAAATCATACTTGAAGACAAAAATTCAAAAAATTTAGTGGACACATCAATCCCCTTGAACACACTACAACTAAATACATCTAGTGGGGGAATGAGTTATGTGTTGAAACCTTTGTTCCTTCAAACTACCATTACCACATCTATCATGAAATTACCAATTGTTTCAACACAAATACTGATTTGAATGCCTCTTACTACTCAAAACATTTTTTCATCCCCTTTAGTGACTACTCAAATTGATAATCTAAATCCCATTGGGTCTACCATTCAAACACTTGTTCAAGTTAAAAAGACCTTGGAGGACAATGTTACAAACATTAAACAAAAAGCTTTAAAATCCCCTCATGCTATATATTTTAAAGATGTGTTGCATAACTCTATTTCACTTGAGATATCTTTGCACTCTTTGCCAATTGGATTTGTTACACCTAAGTTCATACTTTATGATGGCAAGGGCGATCCAATGTAGCATCTTCGATCTTTCTTTGTGTAATGTCCCCTTCTTGAGCATGATCTTTCCGGTGACTGTTGGCCTATTCCTGAGACCTGTAGGCTACTCAGAAGGTAAAATTAGGGTTTCTTGTTTTGAAGGATGCTCTTGCTTGAGGTCAGTTGATTCAATGGTGGATTATTTTTGGGTTTTCAGAGAGCTTCATAGTGATATGTTCTTTTTGGCATTCTGAGCATCTTTAGGAATTTACTATTTTTAGTAAATTCTATTTCTTGCAGTGGTCTTATTGGTTTTAGCACGGTCGGATTTCCATGTCAGTTTGATTTTTTGGCTTACTCAATTTTGGGATTTGGGGGCAAAAATGGAGAGATAAGTCAAATTATTTTAATTAAGTCATGTTTTAATGTTATATTTTAACATTGACTTTCCCCTTGGCCTAGCTACTTCACTTTAAGTTGTTTTAAAAAGATGTTATTTATGGGGTGGGCGCCTCATTGCAAGAATTAATTATAATTCTTATTGAATATTTAATCCAAGCTTAAGTTGGATGCCACCTATTGGAGGATAGGGTTTATAGAAGGGTCAAACAGAAATTATAAAAGGAAGTCATTGGTCCTCACTTGGATCATCTTTAACTACAGGAATGTTATGCTGCTGGATTGGCTTTGGGATTGCTTCGAGGAATGAAATCCTCCTAGCTTGGCATTGCTTCTCGCTTGAAAGATAGTGACTAGTGGTGAGATAGTGTAGTTTGATTGTTCTATATGTACGATTTGTGCATTATATTTAGTGTGTGTTTTATAGATCAGATTATGAGAAATTCAAGACTATCATATTCATTACAGCAGGCTGTGTTTTGTTCATAAGTAAAAAAAGACAAAAAATCATTGTGGGTATTGGCTATATCTCTTTGGTTGTAATGGGCACCCATCTTCTGTAAATTGTATATGTTTTAATGACTGCTATGATTTTTAAAGGCAAATCACCCCTCTTACTAGACTGTACTTCCTATGTGTGCATTGGGATGCATGCAATAATTATATAGAAACTTTTGGGTCTATTTGGTGTTCCAATCTTGGGTGCCTTCATCATTAGGGCCTTTTGATTTTTGTTTCATGTCACTAGGATGAATTGGGTGAGAGATTTGTCCATTTTAGTGTGATCTCGGGTTGCTGGTTTTACATTTAAAGGTGCAGATTAGAACAGACCAAAATTGTGAATTTGTGTTTTTTTGAGGAAAGAAAGCAGTCACTATGTTTCCATTAATCAAGGAGGATTCTCTATTTAAAGTCTTGTTAAATGGTTCTAATTTTATGCTCTTGGCAGGCAAATTTTTGATCATATTGTAAGCTAGCAGTAGTACTGATAGCAATTCTTTAATCTTGCTTAATCATGATTTGTAATGCTGATCTTATATTCTGAAACTACATTGTAATACTTTACATCTCTATCATATGGTAGCTTCCATTCCATTTTGGGTCAGAAAGCACATTCTTGACGTTGAGTATTTTAGCATTCTTTTTTATTTCCCTTCAGAGCATTGTAATTCATAGCACTCTGCCATATGGTCACCTCACTCCATACTGGATTGGGTAGCACATACTTGGTGTTGAGTTTCTTTTAAGCATTGTAATTCTTAGTACTCCACCATATGGTTGCCTCACTCCATACTGGACTAGGTAGCACATACTTGGTGTTGAGTTTCTTCCAATACTTGTAGTAGTAGAAGATCCTCTAACCATATGCTTGCCATCATTGGTGCCATTCTTGGTTAGAGTTCCTTCCAGCTCTATTTCTACATTCAGATCCTCTAACCAATGCTCACACCTTGGCCTCCTCAAAATCCTAGTGTACATTCTGGTTAGAGTTGCTTTAGTTATCATTTTGGTTTAAGGCTAATCCTAACGACTGTGTATTGCTCTGTTGATTGTAATTGAAAGTTAAAAAAAAATTGGCTTGGATTATTTCAATGGTATCAGAGCTAAGTATCCTACCATCCTATGAACAAAACTTCTATGAGTGACAGAGAAAAGAGATACATAACAAGGGAAGATAATAAAGTTGCAAAACAATTCCAGTGGTATCAGGCTCCAGAAGGTTAGACAGCTTTAAAGGTCTTGAGGGCTCATTGGGAGTCTTCTCAGGAAATAGATATGGCAGAAGGTGAGAGGTCAGTCAGAGGTAACAAGAGGTTTACCAACAATAGAGATGATAGTGGGAAGGGAAGAGAGAGATCGATAAGTCCCAAAAAGAGATTTGAAAGGAAGATGGATGCCTTGATGGATATGGTATCTCTCATGTTGGGGAAAGTGGGCTAGAACACAACTCCACAGAACAACCCAGGATATAGAGGGGAGCACAGTGCCTATAACGAACTTGATGGAAGTGTTTCTCAGCATGTTTCTAACAACACATACATTTCATCCAAGCCATTCAAACCCACCTTCTTAGCACCAATAAACACCCAACCTGATCTTGAAGAGAATGCTTCATTCGTGGAACAATTGAGACGTGGCCATGCGGAGTATGATTCTCTCCTTGATGACATCAAGATGGACATGTCCTATAATGAATTTATGGATCGTAAGAGAAAGAATAAGGGATAAGGGAGACATTATGAGCAAAGAAGAACAATAGTTCAAGGGGATTTGTATCAAGCTGTCAACAAGGTTATACTTCCACACTATGACGGGAGTGATAACAGTTTAGCTTGAGCTTGGATACAGAAGCTAGACAACTATCTAGCTCTTAAACCCATGGCAGAAGAAGATGCGATTAAGTTCGCTACACTACACCTTGATGGGGTGGCACACGAGTGGTGGTACCATGGCTTAGTCACCTTAGGTCATCGTGTTATGTTGTGGAGCTAAAAGCTTCACCAGGATGTGAACAGGAGGAGTTGTTGAAGTGTCACAGACACCAGCATTAGTTAGGCCAACCGATGTCGATCAGGAGTGGACAGGAAGCTGCTGACATCAGTCAGGGATCGGCTGACATCGGTCATCTTTAGGTAGACAGGGACCGATGTCGGTCGCCTGTGCGGTTCTAGAACTGTGAGTTGATGAATAGTTTGTTAACGAACCAGTTGTTTGCATGTTAAGAGGCTAATTTTAGTCTTGAGTTGTGGATCTAATTATTGTAATTAGGGTCTAATTATTGTATGCATGAGATCTATATAATAGACTCATGGGTTGTATTGTAAAATTATACTAGAGTGAGAGAGAAAAGATTAGCTCCTTCAGAAGAGAGAGAGCAAGAGTGCTAGATAGCCAAGAGGGCTTGTAGAAGAGAGCAGGGATTAGCTTCTCCTAGTTCCAAAGGGGTGCTGAGTGTGTATGATTAGGGAGAGTTACAAGTTGTGCAAGTTCTGGTAGAAGATCCACCGGGGTACTGGTTGAAGAATCATAAGGACTTGGTGAGGCAAGGACAAGGGTTCTTCAGGGTGTAGAGATATCTACATGGTAAGTAAGGTCTATTGATTTGTAGGTGGTTGCAAGAGAAGGGAGATCTACTTGGAGTATGGTTGTGTACTTGGTGTACTGGCAGCATTGTTACTGACTGGTGGAGGTGAACAACAACTCTGTGTTTGAGTTGATTGTTGTGACCGTAATTGAGAGAGTGAAGTGTTGAAGGATAATTACTGGTGAACCCTAGAAGTGTGGGAGCTCTAGAGGTGTGGGAAGAAGTGTGGCATCTTCTTTATTGTATTTTCTTCTAGATGAGTATTAATACAATTAGGTATTGTCTCTCATATTCTGTGTTGTTTCATATTTCTAGTTACTTATCATTCTGGTTAAATTCCGTGTTTAGTTGCTAATACAAAGGTAATCAAGTGTGCCCTTAGTGGGCAGTAGGATCCTGACACATCGGTCTATCACTACCTGTGATGAGTTCACTAATAGTCTCATCGAGAGATTTGAGAAAAAAGATCCTAAAATACATTTCAGAGAATTGGCATAGTTGAAGCAGTATGGCATAGTTGATGCCTACATAGCTGAGTTCTAGAGACTTTCAGTGATGGTCACTGGCATCACAAAGAGGTGGTTGGTGATCATTTTTAGTGAAGGATTGATGGAACCACTCAAGGGTTGGATTAAAGCCTTTGATCCATCATCCCTATAGGAGGCAATGAAGAAAGTAAGAAACATGGAGTGGGCTGCTCCTAAGGTGAAGTTTCAATCCAAGCTGCCCTTTCACAAAGGGGATAAAGGAAAAAGACCTCATCATAGAACTCCTTTAAGACCTCATCATAAAGAGTTCAATCAACATAATCCTCATGTCACAAGATTGGATCTTGAGACATTGAAAGAACTTAGAATAAAGGGGTTATGTTTTTGGTGTAGAGAAAAATGGTCTCAAGAGCATGTTTGCCCAAAGGGAGTCAAATTTCACTAGATTGAGTACTATTCAGCTGGTGAAAGTAATTCTGATTTTTTAGACCAGCAGTCTAATTTTGAAGATAGTGAAGTGGAAAGAGCTCTAGAAGATTTTGAAGAGGAAAAGGAAAGTGGAGGCATTTTGGCTCAACTTTCAAGCTTCCAAAGGAATGAATCCTTCAAATTTCAAGGGATGATTAAGGGGCAATGAATAGTTGCTTTGATCGACACTGGAGCAACACATAACTTCATTGATGAAGTTGTGGTGGTCAAGAAGGGGCTACAAATAGAAGAGTTTGAAGGCTTCAAGGTCATGGTTGCTAATGGGTTCCACATCTCATGCACCAAAAAGATCTCAAACATGACTATGCAATTGGGAAACTATGAAGTCAAGGATGACTTCTATGTAGTCAACATTGGAGATATAGATGCCGTTCTAGGCATTTAATGGCTGCATTCACTTGGAGAGATCTCCTTAAATATGCAAACTATGGATCTCAAGTTTCAATCTAATGGGAAGAGGATAGTACTAAGAGGAATGCCCAATGGGGGACCTCGGGTTGTGTCATTCAAGAGAATGGCAAGGCTGATCCATCATGATCAAGCTGAGTGGGTTGTAGAATGTATGATTCTTCCTGCTAGTTCAATTGAAACTAAGAGAGACTATCCTCTTGATGTTCAGTCTCTACTCACAAAGAAGAGAAAGGTATTTGTTGATTTGCCTCCTAGACCACCACCTAAATGGGGTTCAAAAAATATCATAGAGCTTAAGGAAGGAGTTAAACTGGTTATTACAACTCCATATCGGTACCCCAAGAAGCAAAAGGATGAGATTGAGAAAAATTATTCAAGAACTCTTGGAGATGGGTTTCATTCACCCAAGCAAGAGCCCCTTCACTTCAACAGTGGTTCTTGTGAAGGAGAAGGATGGTACCATGCACATGTGTGTGGATTATCATGATTTGAATCAAAGCACCATCAAAAAATGATACCCCATTCCAAGGATAGATGAGCTCATTGATGAGCTACATTGAGCCAAGTTCTTTTCAAAGATTGATTTGAGATTGGGCTACCACCAGATTAGGATGAGGGTGTTAGATGTTGAGAAGACCACTTTTAGGTGTCACTATGGCCACTTTGAGTTTCTAGTCATGCCATTTCAGTTGACTAATGCTCCTGCTACTTTCCAGTCTTGCATGAACTGAGTTTTTTAGAAACATCTGAGGAAGTTTGTATTGACATTTTTTGATGATATCTTGATTTTTAGCAAGACATGGGATGAACATCTCAAGCACTTGGAGGAAGTGCTTAGCATCCTAGAATCTGAGAGCTTGTTCACCAAAGCCTCCAAATGTGAATTTGGAATGGAAGAGTTATTGTACCTTGGTCACATAATCAGTGCTAAGGGAGTGAAGGTTGATCTGGAAAAGATCAAGGCCATTGTTGATTGGCCACCGCCTGAGAACTTGACTCAATTGAAAGGGTTCTTGGGTCTTTGTGGATTTTACAAAAGATTTGTGAAAGGGTACTCATAGAATGTTGCTCCTCTTACTGATCTCATAAAAAAGGGGCTTTTGTTGGTCAGAAAAGGCTCAATCTATTTTTGATAAGTTTAAGAGGATCATGAGCTCTTGTCCAGTTCTGGCTATTCCAGATTTCTCCAAGCCTTTCGAGCTATAGTGTGATGCATTTAGTGAAGGAGTTGGGGCTATTTTGATGCAAAATAAAACATCCCATAGTGTTTGAGAGTAGAAAGCTAAGAGGTTTTGAAAAAACCTACTCCATTTATGACAAGGAAATACTTGCCATTATACATGCATTAGCTAAGTTCAGATAGTATTTGGTGGGAAACAAGTTTGTAGTCAAGACTGATCATAATAGTCTCAAGCACTTTATGCATCAGAAGGATTTGAATGAAAGGAAACAAAAGTGGGTGAGTAAGCTCCAAGCTTATAATTTTGACATTGAGTATGTCAAGTGGAAAAACAACATTCTGGCTGATGCTCTATCTAGGAGACCGCATTTAAGCTCATTGTGTGAGCTTACTACTGATTGGAAGGACATGTTGCTTGCTGATTATGCCAAAAATCAGTTTGCAACCAGCATTATTGAGGGTACTTTTCATGATGAAAGGTACAAGGTGATTGAAGGGCTGATTCACTACAAGGGTAGGATCTTTTTGGTGGCTGATTCTAAGCTCAAAAAGAAGATTTTGTTGACATTTCATGACATTCTGCTTGTTGGTCATCAAGGCTTATTTAAGACATATAGGTAGATCTGGGAAAGATTTTCTTGGAAAGGGTTGAAAGGGGAAGTTCAACACTACATTCAAGAGTTGTCCCACTTGTCAAATGAACAAAAATGAGCATACTCTACCAGCTAGTTTTCTGCAACCTCTCCATATTCCCAATCAAAAATGGGAAAGCATATCTATGGAATTCATCACAGGCTTGCCCAAGGTCCAAGGGAAGGATTTTATCTATGTTGTAGTGGATAGATTAACCAAATTTACTCACTTCTTCACCATTACCAGCTCTTTTTCAGCAGCCCAAGTTGCAAATCTATTTTTTCATGAGGTGTTTAGGTTACATGGGCTACCAAAAAACATTGTGAGTGATAGGGACAACAAGTTCCTCAGCACTTTTTGGTGAGAGGTAGGTATTGTGCTTACTCCAAGCACTAGTTATCACCCCTAAATAGATGGAAAAATAGAAATAGTGAACAAGTGGTTGGAAGGCTATTTGAGAAACTATGTTTTCAAGCAGTAAAGAGCATGGGTGAAGTGGCTTCACATAAGTGAGTACTACTTTAATTCTTCTTTCCACATGTCAATAAAGATGTCACCTTTCTTGGATATTTATGGTTATGAAGCTCCTAGCTTTGCTGATTTGGTGTTTGGTGACAACAAAGCTCATCAAGCCAAGGGCTTATTGCAACAGAGTCAAGATATCATGAAATCATTAAAGAACAATCTTCAGATGGCACATAATTAGTAGAAGATGTATGCTGATCAACAACGTGATGAGTGATCTTTAGAGTTTGGGGATATGGTTTATCTTCAATTACAATCTTATAGATAGTCTACTCTCAAGAAGAGTGGAGTTGAGAAGCTCAAACCTCATTTTTATGGGTCATTCAAGGTTATCAGAAGGGTTGGAGCAGTAGCTTATGAGTTGGAGCTACCTTATGATAGAAAAGTACACAATGTATTCCACGTGTCTCACCTCAAGAAGGCACTCAGACACAATGGTGTTGCTTCATCACAGTTGCCACCTTTGGATGAAGAAGGACAGTTCATTTTAATTTCAGAGGAGATACTTGATTATAGAGAACGTTCTTTGAGGAAAAGAACCATTAGAGAATACTTGGTGAAGTGGAAAATTTTTCCTATGGAGGATGCAACTTGGGAGAATGATGAGATTCTGTAGCATCTAGGGTTGCAATTGCTTGAGGACAAGCAATCTTGGGGAGGGCAGACTGTAATGTCCCCTTCTCGAGCATGATCTTTCCAGTGACTGTTGGCCTATTCCTGAGACCCGTAGGCTACTCAGAAGGTAAAATTAGGGTTTCTTGTTTTGAAGGATGCTATTGCTTGAGGTCAGTTGATTTAATGGTGGATTATTTTTGGGTTTTCAGAGAGCTTCATAGTGATATGTTCTTTTTGGCATTCTGAGCATCTTCAGGAATTTACTATTTTTAGTAAATTCTATTTTTGGCAATGGTCTTGTTAGTTTTAGCACGATCAGCTTTGCATGTCAATTTGATCTATTGGCTTACTCAATTTTTGGCTTTGGGGGCACAAATGGAGAGATAAGTTGAATTATTTTAATTAAGTCATGTTTTAATGTTATATTTTAACATTGACTTTCCCCTTGGCCTAGCTACTTCACTTTAAGTTGTTTTAAAAAGATGTTCTTTATGGGGTGGGCACCTCATTGAAAGAATTAATTATAATTCTTATTGAATATTTAATCCAAGCTTAAGTTGAATGCCACCTATTGGAGGATAGGGTTTCTAGAAGGGTCAAATGGAAATTATAAAAGGAAGCCAATGGTCCTCACTTGGATCATCTTTAACTACATGAATGTTATGCTGCCGGATTGGATTTGGGATTACTTTGAGGAATGAAAGCCTCCTAGCTTGGCATTGATTCTCACTTGAGATATAGCGACTAGTGGTGAGATAGTGTAGTTTGATTGTTTTGTATGTAGGATTTGTGCATTGTATTCAGTGTGTGTTTTATAGATCAGATTATGAGAAATTCAGGACTATCATATTCATTACATCAGGTTGTGTTTTGTTTATAAGTAAAAAAAGATAAAAAAATTCATTGTGGGTATTGGCTATATCTCTTTGGTTGTAATGGGCTCCCCTCTTCTATAAATTGTAGATTTTTTAATGATTCCTGTGATTTTTAAAGGCAAATCACCCCTCTTACTGGACTGTACTTCCTATGTGTGCATTGGGATGCATGAAATAATTATATAGAAACTTTTGGGTCTATTTGGTGTCCCAATCTTTGGCACCTTCATCATTAGGGACTTTTGATTTTTGTTTCACATCAATAAGATGAATTGGGTGAGAGATTTGTCCATTTTAGTGTGATCTCAGGTTGCTGGTTTTACATTTAAAGGTGTAGATTAGAACATACCAGAATCATGAATTTGTGTTTTTTTGAGGAAAGAAAGTAGTCATTGTGTTTCCATTAAGCAAGGAGGATTCTCTATTTAAATGCTTGTTTAATAGTTCTAATTCTATGCTCTTGGCAGGGGAATTCTTGATCATATTGTAAGCTGGCAGTAATACTGACAACAGTTCTTTAATCTTGCTTAATCATGATTTGTAATGCTAATCTTATATTCTAAAACTTCATTGTAATACTTTACATCTCCATCATATGGTAGCTTCCATTCCCTTTCGAGTCGGAAATCACTTCTTGACATCGAGTATTTTAGCATTCTTGTTTATTTCCCTTCAGAGCATTGTAATTCATAGCGCTCCACCATATGGTCACCTCACTCCATACTAGATTGGGTAGCACATACTTGGTGTTGAGTTTCTTTTAAGCATTGTAATTCTTAGTACTCCACCATATGGTTGCCTCACTCCATATTGGACTGGGTAGCACATACTTGGTGTTGAGTTTCTTTTAGTACTTGTAGTAGTAAAAGATCCTTTGACCATATGCTCGCCATCATCGGCACCATTCTTTGTTAGAGTTCCTTCTAGCTCTATTTCTGCATTTAGATCCTCTGACCAATGCTCACACCTTGGCCTCCTTAGAATCCTGGTGTACATTCTGGTTAGAGTTGCTTTAGTTATCATTTTGGTTTAAGGCTAATCATAACGACTGTGTATTGCTCTGCTGATTGTAATTGAAAGTTTTAAAAAAGAATTGGCTCAGATTATTTCACTTTGTGGCATGCCTTGATTATTCCTCTAATGATAAAATTTTGACCAAATTATTTCCAAGGATCCTCAAGGACTATGCTTTGAGATGGTTTTATGGCTTACGTCTCTAGTCTATGAAATCATTTAAACCTCTTGTAAATCAAAATTTGGCACACTTTTTTATTAACATTAACAAAAATGTTTTCTATGCTCAAATTACAAAGATCAAGCAAAGAACCAATGAACCAATCAATGAATATATTTTGAGGTACAAGATAATGTTGACTAAAATTACCAATATTATGGATGATAAAGAGTTGCAAGAAATATTCAAGTAAAGTTTCATTGCTCCTTTACATGAGTCCATTATTTTCAATAATTTTCAATATTTTAATGACTTATGCCATGTTATATGAGACTATGAAATGAAGCTTATTTCATTAAATAAGCTCAAGTACGTGGCAAACTATTATGATCTTGATGTGCATATTTCAATAATACCTCAAGATTTTGGTGTAATAGTTTGTTACATTTGGTATCAGAGCCTCCACCTAGGTTTAAGTCATAGAGTGGTTGGCTATGCTAGCATTTCAATGTTCATCTCAGGCTCATACAATGTAGGTAATCCTGGTATACAAGTGCAAATCCAACCCAGAGTTTGGGCTTCAGAAGCATGGTGTGATGTTATGATCCTGATGTGTGTATTTCACTAACACCTTGAGGTGTAATGGTTTATTATATAAATAACCCAGCTACATCTACATCTAAAACTAAATTTATGATCAAACCAAGTTATAAGTTAAAACCTCTTGAGCCTAAAAAGGAAACAACAACCATAGTTGATTCAATTTCATAGCAACCTAATCAACTTATTTTTTCTAATGCACCGATGAGATAGTTTGTTTATTTATTTGAGCCTCCTACTTCATTACTCCTATGGCTGTTAGAGTTTCATCATATTTCTCTCCCTCCTATAAAGGTTGATATAAATAGTTCTCTAACCAAAAGATATGATTCAAATGTTTATCATGACTATCATCAAAGCCCTAGGCATTCTAGTAACATATGTTTTACCTTGAAGCATATGATCCAAGACCTCATCGATTACTAACATATTAAATTTGATGATATTCCAAAAAAATTAGGTTCACAACCTGTGATCACCATAAGTAAAAGATATTTAACAATCCTTTGCAATACCATTCTAAGAAGGAACCAAAAGTCTAAATGAAATATAATGCACATCTTCCTCCATCACATTATGGACACCTGCTAGATGGAGTTATTGGTATTTACATGTGTCATATACCTCCTATGGTTCATAAACCTACCATTTATTTTGATGATAATGAAATTAATGATGAGGACTCTAATATTCATTCTTTATTCATTCGAACATACCTTGATAAATACCCTATACATAGTGTTATGATTGATAATGGTGTAAGTGAAAATGTTTATACCATGATATTACTTAGACATTTGGGTTATACTCATCATAATTTACACCCCTATACTTGATCATTTAGACCATTCAATGGGACCTCCCAAAAGGTTCTTAGTGAGATTAATCTACCTTTACAGGTTAGTCTCATATATGTGGTTACTACTTTCTCAGTTATACATTATACGGGTGTCTTTGACATGTTTTTGGGATGATTTTGGATACATACTCTCCAATCAGTACCTTCTATAGTGTATGGGTGTGTTAAGTACATTTATACCAATTAGGTAATTATAGTTTCCAGTGTTCCATATGAGTATCCTCTTAAACAAGATATATTCATACTTGGGCAATTAATTATCAATCTTGTTAAGGCTAATCCATCACAAAAGGGTAAGCAATATGCAATCTACTTTACTAAGAGGCCATTACTTAAGGGACCTTTACATTAGAGATAGACAATGGATTCCATAAAATCTTCATCTTCTATACACCATATGCCATTATCTAGAGCACATAAACATGTTCCTACTATTTTTCTTCCCAAAAAACCATAGAGTGCACAATGATGGGTTCTACGTATTGGTAAAAATTAGAGTTATACAACAAAGATAACACCAACAAAGAATAGACAAAGAATGATAATATAATTCTCACTTTGTATTCTCATTTGAAATACACAATTATATATGACATATATATCCTATAAATAGGATTTCACCAATCCCTACAATATCTCACTAACAAGCTAACAAGCTCTATAAATCTGCCCCCAAACTATATATGTAATATTGTTAAGATAACAATATTTACATTTAAATAGAAACTATTAAATACTAATAATGTGAACACCCTAACATTCACCCCTTTTTGAGCATTATTAATCCCTATTATACACTCTCTTAATATTAACATGGTAAAACATCAATCCCGTATTTTCACCTATACTCATAATTTGGTGATTTTTATAAGACAATCACAAACCTTACTGATGGTTTTCTAAATGGCTTACCAATAACCAAAATGGGATGATTTTCAAGTGGATTACTAACATCCATAAAAAATGGTTTTACAAGTGGCTTACCATAAACCACATCACGATATGGAATATAATTATTAGCTCTCTTCACTATCATATATTCAGAGAAGATACAGAATAATTTTTATTTCACTTATTACAAATGTGAATAGGTATACATCATCTATTTTTATTCACACAACTAAAATCAAACACATAAGTAAAAAAAATGTGCCACTAAAGTATAAGTGGCCCCATTGCTAGTGGCTAACAAGAGGCTATGAAACCTCCAGCCTTTGTTACCTCTGACCTCTAATTTAATAAGATATTTACTTAAGAATTGGAAAAATTAGTGACAACCTTGGCACATTTAGAAACAACATGTCTAACAAGCTCTCATGGCAAAACATGATGTACAACTATTTAAATTTCCTTGGATGTAATATTTGACTTATTATGATGAGTGAGCTTGGATGCCTCTTGAGCCAATTTATCAAAGATATTTATAATGAAAGAATTCATTATGCACATACCTTTGCTAGAAATATAAACATTTGGGTGCACCTGTTTCAACACTTTAAATATATAGATTTTGTAGTAGTTTTCATTTCACTATGCCTTCTTTTTCTCTCTTTTTTTGGTCCATTTTAGCCTTTATGACCTTAGACTTGAAACTGGACATTAGTTTCCATTGATAATGCACCCTTTAAAAATATAACTTTTGACAGAATGACTATAGATAATGACTCTATACCAACAAGGACTTTAATATTGACACTTTGACATAAAAAAATTCGATATAAACAATAATTTTTTTATTTTGACTCAAGGATGACATAGAATGACTACTTTAAATTTATAAAACCAATTGTACTTACCTAAGACCATTAAAATATTGATTCACTATAACATTTAACTTAAATTATAAATAATAACCTATATTTTAATGGACAAATCATTGTATTTTTGACTTTAAGACATTAAGCATATAACATTCACTACGAATGCAAGACAACAAATTCTGACTTAAACCTATATAAAAAAGTATAAACTTTCACTATGATATTGACAACAAATTATAAAACCTAAAAATATTTTAACATGACTTATTACATGACCTTATAACATAAAATTTTAAAACCTAATAAGTAAATAAAGACTATGTGAAAATAGAAATGACTTACATGAACCATAAAATACCTAAAAAAATTATCTTTAATATAGTTGAGAGATGCTGCATAAGATGTTGGGTGTGTAGGTTTATACAAAGGTAAACACTTGGGATGGTTGATATCTTCCATGATAGGTTGAGAGGTCTCATGTAGATTAGGCACTTGTATATTACATGATGTCAAGTATGCTACATGCATCAATAATAAAAATGGTATGATGATCATAACTGTAGAATGATGCATTCAACTTTATTGTAGAATCAGAATCAAAGTATATTCAATGATGGGAGATCAAATGATTTGATTTTTTTTTAATATCTCACTTATCAAAAGTAAATGAAGCCATGCATGTCAAGATTGGAATCAATGAATTCACTATATAAACCATCGGTCTGAGAGCTAGAACTAGGTTGAATGGATGATGGTAGATCATAGGTGTTGATCATAAAGAGTAATACCTAGATCTAAATTAAATTTAAATCCTAAAATTTGAAGCTATCAAAATCATATGTTGATAGCTAATGATGGATGGAAGAGTAGATCTCAATGTAGAAAATGGATAATCTACATGTGGGAATAGCAAATAATTGTATGCAAAATGAGTAGAATAGACCATGTAGAAAATGGTGTAAGCTAGGTGTAATTTGTGCCTAGGCACATAGAAAATATGGAATACAAATATTTAATAGAGTATGATCACAAATACTTTTGTGATTCTTGTCAAACATTCATTCCAATGGTTTGGTGTCTCCTTTAGAATGATGGACTATCATTTGATGCAAAAAGTGGATAGACACAGGTGCATGGCATACAATCTTACAAGTAACTAAATTACCTTCAATCTTCTCATACCAAGGGAGAAGTGAAAAATAATTTCCCCTCACTAATTCTCATAGATCCATTAAATATTTTGATCAGACTACTTTGATACCAAATATTGGTAAAAATTAGAATTAAACAACAAAGAGAATACCAAAGAAGAATGATAATATAATTATTTCACTCTATTCTCATTCAAAATACACAATTATATAGGACATATATATATCTTATAAATGGGATTTCACTAATCCCTACAATATCTCACTAACAAACTAACAAGTTCTATAAATCTACCCCCAAACTATATACATAATATTATTAAGATAACAATATTTACATTTAACTAGAAATTATTAAATACAAATAATGTGAAAACCTTAACATTATGAACCCCTATTACTTATATTGATGATACTTCATGACCTTAGATTCCTATTAGATATTGAGCATCATAAATATTATAGCAACAAATATTTTACCTATACATGCTCCTTGGCAGTACCACTAATTTCTTACATCAGGTTTTGAGTGGGGGGATACCTATGATCATCCTTTGGATGAGATCATATGATGATATAGTCTCTTTAAAAATTAAAAAAAAATCAAAAGATAAAAAAATCCAAAAACATTTTCAGCACCTACATGTTTTATTATATCCTTGGCATATCTGTGTTAGTTCCATGTTGAGGGCTAACATATTAGTTACTTATACATACACATCTACATGAATACATAGATACATAATTATATACACTTATGGGTGTAAGGATTTACCTCTACTCACATTACTAGGATGTTGGGGGTATCCATCTTCTACGATATTAATACTTCTAGGTTATATCATTTTATGGTCACATTACATTATCATGATTGGGCTCTTATATATTTACACATGCCTTATCCATGATTATATCTTGCACATGGTAATTGATATGTATGCACTTGATTATTTTTGAGAACACATTCGATTCATAAGCTAATATGATATATTTATGCCAGTTGCTTATGTTTTTTTAATACACTTCCTTGAGTGTTTTATCTTATTATTCTCTTGCTTGTTTGATCATTTGAATATGATCCATTGTATGTGGCCCCTATACCTATGTTTTATTTCTTGAACATTTAAATATGTCATTGTTTATTATATGTAACTTTGAATATTCTAATCCTTACTTTTTGGACATTTGAATAAGTCATGTCTATTCAATTTTATGACATTTGAACATGCTCTTTATTTGTGGTCTCTTAAGACCTTTATTACTTGGCTTACTTTTGAGTGCTCTTGTGTGTGTGATTATTAATTTGTTGAGCTTGTAATATTACTATATATATGTTTCAATGATATTTATTATGTATCTTAGGCCTACATGTGATCACATTGGTTCTATGCACTTCAATGATACATTTACCTATTCATGTTTTTATACATGCTACATGTTCAGTTACATAATATACAAATATATGGTTATCTTTTTCTTTTGAGGTGAGGTAACTACCAGGTACTATTTTTACCTCACCTTAAAGGAGGGGAATATTAGTGGGGGCATGTCATATGGACATGGATTCCACATATTCATAGGTTTCAGATTCAGTGGGGGCATGTTTTGAAAGCATGTTCTCTACACCCATTTAGTATTTGGTACTTATATAAATTTTTAGATTTAGCGGGGGCATTGCATTTGGATATGGCTTCCACACATTCATAGTTCCTAGATTCAATGGGGGAATACTTTGAAAACATGTTATTCACACCTATTTAGTACTCAACATCTCCATATTGGTACTTATATCAATTGAAAATTTCTTCATATTTAGTCGGGGCATGTTTTGGAAACATGTTCACCATATTTAAAATTATCTGAATTGGGTAAAGCATACAATTATATGATTCAGATTCATAGTTGTGATATAATTATATACATTGGTACCATTGTTATACATACTTTCAACATGAGACATATCTAAGGTGCATATGTTATGTAACATGTTCCTAATATTATAAAATCCAAATCAATTTCATATTCCAAAACCATTGCATGTACTGATACATCACCCAATTTTATGATTTTTTTACAACCAATCTATTGTAGTAGTTGGTTCACCTTTTGATATGGTTGAGGTGATCAAATAACTCAATCTTGATAATTTTTCAAGTTGAATTTGACTGTATCAGCCAACCTCATGAGCTTATAAGTATCATTGGGTTGCACAGTTGAGTTAATCTTAACTACTATATGGCAACTCACTTTTTTTCCAAATTTAGGGGCATCTCTCTCTCTCTCTCTCTCTCTCTCTCTCTCTCTCTCCTTGGATATATGCACTTTAAATATTTTTCTATATTTATCCTAATATTAGTTTTAGAGCCTTATAATGATACATATTTTATAAAATAACTTGCCAATAGGCAAGGTGATTATATCGACACACAGGTGTACTCCTAAACTTTGTTATTTCAATTTCAATTTATTTCAAGTACTTTTAACCCAAATTATATACACTAGTTTTACACTATAACATGCTCTTGGTTGTAAGTCAATCACTAGAAAAACACTCAAATTCAACTCAAACAAAGACAAGGTGTGAATACACACCCAAGTATTTATCCCTTTCCTTTAAACTAGAAATTTCATTACTAGATTAAAGGGGGGGGAATATAGATGATATTTTATGGTTATGTATCACCTTAGTCTTGTACACTTGGTAAAATCAGATCTTGGTTGTTCCTTTTAGTTCTACACATGCCTTGCTTCCACAAGCCTCACATCTTCTCTATCTTGTGCCCCTTAGCCTATCTCTTAGTCTAATCAATATTATATTGATGACAAAGACATCCTATCTTTCCCAGAATGTTTAAAATGTACTTATCTTACACCTCTACAAGTTTTGACCCTATATATGTTTTGATACTCCTTGGACACTAACATCTTGGATAAATAACAATATCGATGTTATTATCTTTCCCTGATGTAAGTGTCTAATGCCCTAAAATCATCTAATGTATAGATGAAATGTATTCCAATGTCGACCTAAGTGCTTTAATGTGAGTTATCTCTTGATACGATTGATATAAATACAATATCAACCCTCATTCATTTCTCACTTAGCAATCAGACTAAAGAGACCAAGGCACTTATCAAAAACTCTCTATCAAGCATTCAATTGATCAAAGCTTCCCTATTTTCATACTAGTCATAGGTACAATACATATATAGGTTTGAAGTAATAAATGAGAAGTAATAAGGTCTTATTTTCTAAGTTACAAGATATGTCACTATTGTACTTATTTTACACACATTACCTGATTCACACACAAGCCAACATGTAGAAGATAAATACATGAGTCTGAGGCCCTCTTCTAGAGTATTGGCTATGTAGGAAATGCCCTTTGACAATAGGGTCATTGGGGTCAACTTGAAACTATATGCCCACTAACCCATTTCCCCCAAGGTCACATTGAAGATGAAAAGCTAGAGTTTTGTCATTTTACAAGGAACAATAATCTATGACCTAAATCTGAATGCACTAGAGTAAAGATAAAGCAAAACCTAGAATCATCTAGGTGGTGGAATCATATTTTAATAAATATTTTATATAGGGCATTATCATAAAACTTAGATAATAACATCAATGTAACCATCCCAAGTTGTTGTAATTGTCCAGATAACTAAAGACATCCGATCTAGAATCAGACAATTGTTCTAAAACTATCTTTCTACCTAATTTTAACCTATCCTAGATCTAGATCTACATTAGCATCAAATCCAACTAAGCACATCACTTCTTTATCATTTTTATATCTAGCATAGTTCTATTTTTCATTAATATTTCCTAGTTTAATAAATTCAGTATATGGTATATTTGAGTTCAACATCTAATTGGCCTGCTATAAATCTTATATTCACCTAGAGGTTATGCCATATTATTTTTATATTCTTAACCCTATCTACCTAAGAGGATTCACATCCAAATTAAGGTTAAACACTTTCAATAATTTAACATGGCTTGATGACTACATACATATTAACTCTAATCTATTTACATTATGGTTTTATTTTTTAATAATACATTATAAGGCAAGTAGAAATAAACCCCCTTTTTATGACATTGGTTTGAATGGGCACATTTGATCCTTTCAGCATGGTCTTCAACATGGTTTATAGTGTTTGAGTTGTTTCTGAATGGTTATATTGGATTATATATTTTTTTGGTTGTGAAGGTTTATGAAACTACATTAGATTATGGAATTTGAGCAGATATGCATTGGTTTATTAATGGTTATGTGTACTTGATTCAAAAAACTGTATTATTATAAGAATATCTTGGTTTAAGCACTTGTTTTATTCACTAATAAGATTAGTGGTATCTCAACATACCAACAAGGTTTACCTATCATCGATCTATATCCAATGTTGAAACATGAAGTGTTCTTAGACATTTTTTTTTGTGTAATAATTATAATAAGAAAACAACAATGAGAAATGTTGAAAATGTTTGCATTCCCATTAATATGTCTTCAAAGTTGGGAGGTGAGACTTGGCCTAAACCTATAAACCCATTGTTGAAGTCTATTATATTAAAAAATTATTCTCACAAATTATTAATACAAATATACAACAAGAGAAAAAAGTGGAAGAACATATATACCCTATACTAAATCAATAATTAAATTATTAAAATGATTTAAATTTATATAAAAATATTAATAATAATAAAAAAAATTGTATAAAAAATATAAATATAAAATTAACTTTTAAATTAATACTAATTACTAATTTTAATATTTAAAAATAAAAATAACACAAAGAGACCCTCAATAACTAAAATGTACAAAAACTATAAAAATAAAATTAATCCTAAAGTTAATACTAATTGCTATTTTTAATACTTATAGTATTCAACAATAAAGATAATATAAGGAGACCCTAAGAAATTATTAAGCCCCTGGCATCATCAAGCTATGATAGTGACTCTTTCACCCTTTAAATATTTTTGCCTCCTCTATCACTACTGGATTATTCATATATTTTAATAATATTAATATTTAAAGCTGTATGTTTGAAACACTAGAAACCTTCAAAAGATAATTCATGCTAAATATAATTTGTTTCTCATGTAATCAAATTTCAATAGCTATTAATGTGACTGACCCCAGAGTAAAAAGGTTTCTTGTTACTAATGAGGTGTCATTTATGTTTTTCTATATTCAGCTGTGAAGGTTGATGTTGTGGTAGAGGTCGTCAGAGATGATTATCCTGTCACATCATTTCCTAGGCATGAAAATGGACATATTTGATCGACCATCATTTGTGGGTCGCATGATTTTATTTTTTCAATGATGTTTTCAATTTAAAACTCAAATATACTATTCAATGCGCAAATCTATCTTTAAATTTCATAATATCATTTTATCTTACATATGGACCAGTCAAGTTATTATATCTATTGGGAAATTTCATTGAAGGAAAAGTATTACAGTAATGTCTAAAAATGTATAAAGACATCACAAGGACTTTCAAGAATTATTCAATCGTGGAATACCGCTCACCAAAAAATGAAGCCTCTGCTAGAAAAATACAACTGTAAAGCTCAATATTTTCATGAAGTACAAGAGGATAAATGGCAATATGTTGGTCATTAGATCATGAATGTAAATCAAGACCGTTAGAGGCTTGCGATGGAAAGATTCCATTTTTTTTATAAGTGATGATGAGTGTTAGATCAAGAGATTAGATATCCACCACTAATTGAATCAGTCAAATGAAAGATGAAATCCATTAATAAATATGGAGAAGTAGCATGGCCATAGGATATCAAACACTTGAGCTCTCTTCACCATCTTTTAGCTATGATCGGCTAATATAAGATATCACGTGGTAGCATGTGTTTGGCCATGAAATATTAAAAAATGCCAACACAAAATTTTTTAAATTTAAATTTTATTTTGAGTATGAGACCATCATATAATGTTTTTACTCTCATCTCTCTTCAAGGGTCTCACATTAATATTATTTTTACATGGAATTGATGTATAAATATAATATTTTTTGTGACTAAAGTATGAATAGATGAATGATGATGTATACGTATTTTGAGTTATTAATCTTGATCTAATGTTATCATATTGATAATTTCATTTCAACAATATTCATAATACATGCATTTTGAGCTATTAATCTTGATTTAATGTTATCATATTGATAATTCCACTTCAACAATATTCATAATATATAATTAATTGTATTTACAATTGCCATCTTCATTTGATACATGACTAAAATGCTTTCTTATCACACAAATTTTTTTGATTGACTATTTTGAATCGATTCCACTTGTTCTATGATCTTTCATTGCTAAATTTCAAGCATTTTTCATTCCACACATCAAAAGTGCATCTTTATTGGTTACATTGGCAAGATATTTAACTACTTGCCACATGTTGATAGATAATGCATAGCTCAAATATGTTTTCTCTTATTCCTTTAAGATCCTTTTCTTAAATTTCAAGCAATCTCTACAATTCTTCTAAAAATTGATGAATATTACATTCATTGTGGTTTTTTAAATCAATTTGGGGGATTGATTTTTTTCTAGGGAGTCCATCATTATATCTTCATACTATGTTTATGACTAATTTTACATAGCTAAATAGTTTGATACATATTTTAAATCATGAAAAATATTTTTTGTATAAAGAAGAATTCATGGAAGTCTAAAGTCTCATATGATTTGGAAGTAGATATGGATTCACAACTTCATATGTAGTGAAGTTATGAACACACAATAAGGTAAATTCACAAAGTTGGAAGACAATTTCATGGACATTTACCATAATGTGTATGCATTATATATAATGTGTATTTGTAATATTTATAACTCTTATGTGTTATTTCAAAATATACCATGTATGCATTTTGTATATAGTGAATATAATGCATACATGTTATAATGTGTATGCGTTATAACACACATGTGTTACTTTATTCGTATGAAAGGACCACATACGTGTTCATGTTACATTATATAAAATAAATATAAAAGACCTATTAGAAGGGGAATAATGGTTTAACTAGAAGGGGTAGATGGTTTAATAAAATAAATATTGTTACTTTTATATTCCTTATATTTTAAATTTATTTTAGTAAATATAATAAATTAGGGTCACTCTACATCGATAGAATTGGTCTCACACCTTCACACCTTACAATATAGGATATAGTTTTTCAAAATCTAATTTGGTTAGTACTTAGGCATTTTTAGGCTCTCAATATTGAACTTAGAGATTTTAGGACATAAATTTTATAATTAATGTCTATTCTTGGTAAACATAGTAATTTTTTAGGTTTTTATACCTTCTGGATTACTTGCAGTCATTTTTAAGAGTCTTAGGCTTATCAAAATTGAAGTTTAGAATCCACTCATTTTCAATTCAAGCCAAAATGGTGTGATTTTGACAACATATGTCATATTGATGACTTGCACACATCAAATAAACACTTTGTTAATTTCACTTTCTCATCATCTCTCCCTCATCCCTAATAAATTTCTCCTCATCCCTTATTATCCCTAATCACTCCCTCCTTATCCCTCATCATCCCTAATCACTCCCTCATTGATCCTCAACATCCCTCATCATCTCTAATTAGTCCCTCATCATCCCTAATCACTCCCTCATTAATCCTCACCATCCCTCATAATATTCAATTAGTCCCTCATCATTCCTAATCACTCCCTCATTGATCCTCACCATCCCTCATCATACCTAATCACTACTTCATAATTTGTAATCACTCCCTTCTCATCCATAATAAATCCCTCATTGAACCTCACCATCCCTCATTGAACCTCACCATCCCTCATCATCTCTAATCATTTTCTCATCATCCCTAATCACTCCCTCATTCATCTTCACCATCCCTCATCATTCTTAATCATTACTTCATCATCCCTCCTCATCCCTAATAACCCCCTCCTCATATATCATCATCCCTAATCACTACCTCATCATCTCTCATCATCCCTAGTCAATCATTCATTTACCTTCACCATTATTAATCACTCCCTTATCCTCCCTAATCATTCTTTCATTGATCGTCACCATCCCTCATCATCCATTACAATTACCTCATTATCCCTCATCATCTCTACCCATTCCCTCCTCATCCCTCCTCATCCTTAATCACTCTATCTAATACCTTGATGGTGGGTGTAATATATTTTTGCTTGTGCTCAATTGGTTTATGTTCTAATTCTAAATTTTACTCAGTGTAAGACCCAAATAAACTCTTATTTCACTCATTATCTTTCATTCAAATAAGGAACTCAAAGATATCTTCTAATTTTTTGGTGGGATTCAAAGATCTATATGGTGATCCAAGGCTATACCATGGAGAGTGTGTGTATCTAAATCCCCAAGATATAATAAATAGGTAGGAAATCAAGCAAAGGATGGGATAAAATCATATTACTTACATATATAGATTAGTATTTAGGCATCTAAAAATCCCAATCCCAAATTTGAGAATCTAAATATATATATATATATATATATATATATATATATATGTATATATATATATATATATATAGGGGTGATCAGAGATTAGTTGAGAATTCCAATCCTAAACCCATATTGACTTCTCATTTTCTCTATATGTCATGGAGAGTATGTCTATAGTATACTAGATTACTAGATAGATAGATAGGCAATCACTAATTGCATAGAGTGTATTCTAATATAGTAGTGATAGAGTGTGTTTCTAATCTACTAGAGATAGAGTGTGTTTCTAAACTCAACTTGATATACACCCAACCTGATCTATACTCAACTCCATAAATGAATGGAATGAAGGGCATATACCTTAATATAGTGTATCAAGAAGGGGACATTTATAGGTTGGGTATGGATTGGTAGCCCTAAAGGCTAAAATAAGAACCTATTGTACTCTGAGTATTCCCAAATCCCTAATGAAGTATGTCAAAGGATATAAGAGGAATGAGGGTCTCACCATAGATATATAGGGGGAACCATTTCAAATGCCCTACCATGATCTAAAAATATCCCTACCCATTAAGGTAATGGAAACTTTTCTTACCTACTTCATCTATGCCAAGGATTAAGGCAAGGTAATCTTCCCTTTTTGACATCTAGCTTTACTTCACCTAATAACATATCAAGGTAATATTACCTTCTTTATGGAAATAAAGGGAGTAAGGCACAACCATCAAGTAAAGTTTATATTCTTAGTACCTAGCTTTGCTTTGCTTCTAGATTAAGGCATGTCTATTGAGGGAAGCTTACCTTCTGATAGATAGCTTTGTTCTTACCCTACCTACTTAGCTATGCCCTACCTGATAAGGTAAGGGAAGCTTCCTTACTAATATATAGCTTTGTTCTTCTCATACCTACTTTCCCTTTATAGAATATATTATTAAATTTCAATGGAATCTTGCTTCTTGATCTATAAATTGCATATATTATTTCCTTACCCACTTAGTTATGCCCTACCCACTTAGATTTTATTATTGGTAAGGAAAGTTTTCTTCTGATAGATATAATTATAAATAAAGTATTGAATCATTATACATACATACATACATATATAGACACACAGTATTGAGTGTGTCCTAGCTACTTTACCCACTTGAATATGCCCTACCCGATTGAATATCTAAGCCATATCTTGATCTTTAGTATGACCTACCTAAATAACCTAGCTACATCTTACTATTGAATATGACCTACCTACATTTCATTATTACCCTACCTACTTGAGTATGCCCTACACACCTATCCTTATTTTCATACCTACTTGACTATTCCCTACCCAATAAAATACTCAAGCCATATCTTGATCTTGAATACCCATATCTAATCCTAACCATATATATATTACTTGACCATATCTCTAATATTTTATACCTAATTGAATAACTAATACATATCTTGAAAGGAGAGGGGACAATCTTGTAAACACTTAATTTTGGCAATTTTCATGCCTAAACTGACATTTCATTAATTTTATAGCAAACAACATATTTTAAGCATATAAAAAACCTAAATTTCCCAAATTCATCCATTTAAGAGATTTAATTACCCAAAAATGTGATGAGGCTAACTTATTTAGTGTATTATCCTATATGCATAACTTACCTAGTTTAGTTCTAACCCTAGTCAAATTATGACCTAGTAATTTGACACTGTTAGCATGTTAATTTAATAATTCATGACATTTAAATCAATTGCCAAAATCTAAAAAACAATAAGCAACACTAATCATATTTAAAATCTTAATTAAATTTCCTAAACAAAAATTCTAAATCAAATTAGTGAATTTCATTTACTAAAAAGGAATTGTAACCAAAAATGAAGTCAAAGAGTCAAATTAACTAATAAAGTGATTTATTATCTCATAAATACTCAAAAATATGACTCAAACCTCACAAATATCTAAAGTGAGTTGTCATGCTTCACAAATATCATAACATATGGTGTTAAGATTTCATGAGTGCCATTAACCCACCCAGAGTTAGATTGACTTAACCAAAGTTATTTAGACTCAACACAAATTAGAATTTAACATAACCTACCTAAGGTTAGAGTTAGTTATTTGAGTTATAAATACAAGTTCCCACACCATTGATAAATAATTTATTGTGCGTATGTTTATTTTTTTTGAATACCTTCTTGAAGTCCTTTGAGAGTAAGGATATTATTGCCAAAATTGTGCCAAACTTCACACCAAGCCACAAGTGACTATTGAAGAGATGCTACCCCCTTGGAAGAGAATTGATAAAAGAATATAATTATCATAAGCTAAGCACAAACATATTTATGACAATAAGTAATCATCATATGCAACAAGGGAGATAAAAAAATCATATTATTTTCATCTCTATTTTGTGCTCTTGCTTATTATGTTATGTTCCCCCTAGTTCTTAAACAAAAGGGTTTAGTTTTAGTGCATTGTTTTTCTTGATATTTTATCATTTGGAATAACAATAGACTAATCTACATATTATTTCCTCTTTAAACCTTAAGGTACATAATGTCACACCTGGTGGGACCAAACATCTCATATAGCTAAGGAGATTGATATGTTAGTCTTAATTTTTCTAATAGATGCATCTAAATCTTCAAGTTTAGAGTTTTAGCTTAGAATTTTACATATTTTTTTAACAAGGTTATATGGATTGATGATAATTATATAGATTCATGTCAATTATAGGGACTGACCATGATCTATACGTATAAAATGGATCAATGTAGGACCATGGCTAAAAATTATTTTTCTTGATTTCCCTTTCCTTCATTTTATGTTTGATAACATGTTTATTTTTTATGTAACCTTTATCTTATAGAATCCATGATAAGTTTGATAATAAAACTTTTTTATTAACCACTTTTAATTCTAAATAGAGTTGTTTTTATGTTTTTGTAAGAAATGTCGATGATCTAACTGAATCGACATCGATTTCAAGAATTGACATCGATCTTTGTGTGATTGCTATCAATTTTCTCTGAGATAAAAAATAGAAACCTAAGAGTTCAAATTAAATTTTTGTTTGTGGCCTAAATTTTAGATTTAACTTATATTACTATATTTATCAATAAAATCTTAACATCTAAACACATCAATAGGAGGGGATAAAAGAGATAATCAACATGCTAGGAATGATCTTACCATCACTTTACCTCTTTATAGCTCCTCTCCAAGATTGTCAACAAATTTTTGATGCTAAATTTAAAGATGTTGGATTACTTTCTTGATGTTGATAATGGATTTAAATGGACAATTTGATTTGGTAATGTCTATGGATGGATGCAAGCATGATGATAATGGGTAGTAAGATAGCAAAAAGGCTCTAAGATTTCAAGTTTTTAAGTTAGTTTCATGGAGGGAGTGAGCTTGGTTATATGGGTATGGAGGGAGATATCAATGGATCAAATTCAATTTTGAGCCATTAAAATCAATGGCTCAAATTCAATTTTGAGCCATTAAAATCAATGGCTCAAATTCAATTTTGAGCCATTAAAATCAATGGCTATGGATTTTCCATGGAATTTTTATTTCCATGGAGATCTCTAGAATAGAAAATTATACAAAGGGGGATAAAATGGAATAGATTTATAGAATCCTCCAATTTTAGAAATCTCCTATTAAGGTTTAGTGGTTTAGGAGTGGCTAGAAATAGGGTGGTAGATAGGTAGATAGAATATTTTGTATTTTTAAATTGGTAAGTCGCTTAGGGAGTAGGTTATGGGTAAATGGGTTTTGTTAGGGGATAATGAAGGGATTAATTGGTTATAGGATGGGGTAAGGTTTATATGATGTAGGAAATGGGATATGGACAATGGGACATTAATTAAATTAGCTAAGAAATATGGTTATAAATTAAAATTAGTAAAATTAGTGAGGTGAGCAGATTTTAGTGCATACATTTTACCCCTCTTTGAAAGGGCATTTATGAGTGGACAAAAGTGAAAGGAGTAATGGTATTTCAAAGAAGAACCATAATTTTATATGGTGTCAGGAATGATTTAGTAGAGTACGATGCCCCCTTGAGGGAGTATGCATGGAAAATTGACTTGGATGGTCACTCAAATAGGAGTCCCAAGGGTGGGATGAGACTAAGAGGATGGGTTGGGATCCCCCAAGTAATAGCTATGATCGAGATGCCCTATTTTAAAAACAAGGAGATAAATTAGTTCAATTGTGATGGGTTATAAACAAATGACCAATGTTTAGAAAGTGATTTAACTGATAAGACAAAATTGATTGAGATGAGATGGGTACAAGCTTGTGATAATTCTCATAACAAGGACAAATGTAAGGGAAGGCTTGAAAACTAATAATTTTTTTGATTAATGATAGAGAGCCACTTTACGTAGGATTCATAGCTTAAAATAGTGTGTGATTTTTGAGTGACTAGTCCAAAGATGGGATAGTGATGAGGGATGAATGGTGGACAAACTATCCCTATCACAAAATTGGGACCAAGTGTTACCTACATAATACTAAAAGACCTCAGGCCAATGTAGTTTTGACTTGGGATTCAGAGTACATAGTGGGGAGATGGAAAATACATGCCCTAGATGATGTTAGAAATGATTGTAAATGACTTAATTGGGATAATTAGATAATTTGATAGGATTGGATGTGGGATGTGTGTTAGTAAAGAGCTATTAGGGGTTTATCAGGGGGGGTAAAGTGGGGGTCAAATAGGAAAAAAGAGTCAAAATAGGGTCATTTTAATTTTTTATCTTTTTTGAATTGTGCTCTGAGATAAAATCATGGACTAGATTCCTCAAGCTTCCCATCATGGTGAACAAGTACAAGAGTTTTAGAGGGAACGAGAGGTTGGACCACTGGTGAGTACTTCACCCCTAGATTTATGATTTTGGTAATTTTTGTTAGTTTTTAGATATGTTTTTGGAATTTTTGGTAGAAAAGGATGCCGTTCAAGTTGATAGGGAAATACTATGACTGATGACAATGCCCTCAGTCATGAAATTTCCATTGTAACTTGCAACCTTGTAGGGAAATACATGGTATTATAATACTGTATATCTAAAGTTATGGTATTGAAATATCACAACTATAGAGACATGTTTTTGAAACACTATTGATTAAGGAATCATGATTTTAACTAACTATGTGGTTAGACAAAACTATAGGTCACAAATCATGATTTTGTCAAAATTACTGCTTAGGGTAGGGTCGAGATTAGCAATTTTATGTTAGTTAGAAAAAATGGATAAGTTAGGGGATAAGGATGAGATGGGGATAGATGTATTTTGGGTAGATAAGTAGGATGGGTTAGTTAGGATGTGGTTAGATGGTGTTTTAAAGGTGGGTTATAGAATAGTTAGGGATAGGTAAGATAATGGTAGATGTAGTTAGTATGAAGGGGCAGGGGGTTTGTTAGATGAGGCTAGTTAGATATTATGTAGATACGATAGGATGGGGGAATAGTTAAGGGTAATAGGGGTAAGAAATGGGAGCTTAGGATAGGTGAGAATTATTAGGTAGGGGATTTAATTAGTTAAGGATGGTAGGATGGGGCAATACAGGTGTAAGGAATGGGAAGTTAGTATAGAGTCAAATGGTGTTAGGGGTGTGTTGGGATAAGCTAGGGATTATAGATTTAGGGATTTTGGGGTGGTTAATTAAAGAGAGGTGAAGAGAAGTGAGAGGGTGTTGGTTTTTGATGTGATAGGGTTAGTGACAGGCTAGTGTTTATTAGTGTAGGAAGATTTAGTAGTGATGACGTCTTGATCATGGTGTTTGGTAGTACTACATGAGATGCACCTATTGATAGAGATTGAGTATGGAGTGTTAGATCTAATTGGTATTCATGATGTGGCTATGATTCCTATGATATATATTGATTATGTGTTGATCACAACATTAGTAGAATAATGGCATTCTAAGACCATCACATTCTATTTTGTGACTGGAAAGATGATAATGATCCTTGAGGATGTATACCTAATATTTCACCTTTTGATGCAAGGTGATAGGATTTATTGGAGGTCACATGCATTGGAATTGACACTTCAAATATTTGTGGGAGGATTTTTGATCCTAAATTAAAGGATTTTGGATTGCTTGCATGATGTTGATAATGACTTCCAATGGATAATTATTTTTAGTAATGGATATGGATGGATTCAAGGAGGATGATAATGAGAAACAAGATATCAAGAAGGCTCTAAAATTTCAAGTTTTAAAGTTAGTTTAATGGAGGGAGTGAACTTGGTTATATAGACATGGAGGGATAAATCAATGGCTCAAATTCAATTTTGTGCCATTCAAATCAATGGCTAGGGATTTTCCATGGAATTTTTAATTCCATGGAGATCTCTAGAATAGAAAAATATAAAAAGGGGGATAAAATGGAAGAGATTCGTAGAATCCTCCAATTATAGAAATATCCTATTAGGGTTTAGAGGTTTAGGAGTGGCTAGGAATAGGGTGGTAGATGGGTAGGTAGGATATTTTGTATTTTTAAATTGGTAAGTGGCTTAGGGAGTAGGTTAGTGGTTAAATGGGTTTTGTAAGGGGTTAATGAAGGGATTAATTGGTTATGGGATGGGGTAAGGTTTATAAGATGTAGGAAATGGGATATGGACAATGAGGCATTAGTTAAATTAGCTAGGAAATGTGGTTATAGGTTTAAATTAGCGAAATTAGTATAATTAGTAGGATGAGTAGATTTTAGTAAGAATTTTGAGCTATTTTATTAAATTGCACATAAACATGTAATTTAAACTCAAAACATCAAACTACCTATTAGGGAGGATTATGGAAACAAATTAAAATTTACAAGATAGATCTTACCAGATCCCTTGTTTCAACTAACCTCCTTCAAGATGTTCAAGCAGATGGTTGATTACTATAGACTTAGAATTTTAACATTATGATTTCTTGATCAATGATGTTAAATACATGTATTGAAGGATTAGATTGAAATGGAGATATTATGGATTCAATTCTTGGACATGGATTTGTAAGATGATATTCCATGGAGGAGTGGAGTTGTTTAAATGGAGGAAGGAGAGAGAAATCAAGGGCTGAAATTCAAAGCTAGAATGGAGATCTAGGGTGGAGAATTAAAAGGAATTTAAAATTCCTTGGAAGCCTATATATTTAGAGGATTTTATAGAAGAGGGGTGAGAATAGAGAGGATTATATAACTGGAGAATTATAGAATCCTCTTAGGGACTAATTAGGATTAGGTAGGGGATTAGATAGGGATTAGGTGGGTGATTAGGGACTAGGGGTGTAGGAAAGCCTAGAGATAGGCTAGTAGGTGGGTAAGTGGGCCATGGGAAGTTAAAATTCCCAAATAATAGATAATTTAGGTTAGATTAGATAATGGGGATTTAGGATAATTAATGAAGAGGTGGGAGAAGATTATATTTAGTGGATGAAGAGATATTGAGGGGGGACATTAGATAAATGACTAGGAAGAGGGGATATTAGGACATGATTAATTAGAATAAATGAAATAAGCATAATTAGTGCTGACTAATAATAATATTAGTGATGATAATGTAGGCAAGTGAATTTAGGTGCATACAATTTACTCTATTACTTTTGGGCTTCTAAGTAGGAAAACCCTCTAACAATTTTCAAGACCTAAGGTGGAGAGAGAAAAGTTTAAGCATTTTTAAAATCTTACATACAATTTGTTTGGTGCTTAAAAATCCACTTAGTTGATATTTGTCTCTTAGTTGTTTTTTCAAATTTTTACAAGTGCAAACAAGGCCAAGGGGCCAAAATTTAAATCACACTTCGTATTTGGTGCTATTAAAAATAACATACATTTTAGTTAGATCTCTTAAGAGCTTTTTTTCTTTATGTTTATTTTAATTATTAGCAAAATTTCAAAGTTCTTAGCCTCATTTATTTGTTTTTGGAAATTTAAGAACTATTGAATGTATGCTCTCCCCCCATCCCCTTTAAGGAACTTAGGTGACCAAAAAAACTTAGTTTATCACCTTTGTTTGAAATTTATGTCAAAAATAATGTCACATATGCTCTCTCCAAGCTCCGAGTGACTTGGGTGACCCAAAAATGACCTCAAAAGTATTTCATTTTTCATTTATTTCTTTTATACATTTGGATTATGGGTGGAAGTTCATCACCTCCCCATGAGTTCTTTATGGGTGCACTGACCTAGGGTTTCATCTCCTAGCATCATACCAATCCCACTCCATGATGGGGTATAGAAATTAGGGCACATGATACTATGATTATTAGGGGGTTGAGAAGCTAGCCTTACTAATCTTAATGAAAACTTAGGTTAGTTTTAGCTAAACATCAGAATCCACTAAGAAGTACATGTACAGATTCATTATGTAAATGAATATACCCTTACATAGAAAGTTAGTTGGTATGAACCCAATTGATGTGATTGCATCTCTTGTGTTATCCACACATAAGACCATCTAGTACACATGAAGCTTATAGATTTTAGATAAAGCCCCACTTGTTGTAGAATTTCATAGTAAATGCTGAGTGATCCTAACTCTATGTCAATACCACATATCAATGATTGAGAGACAGAGGGGGTGTAAAAAACTCTACCTACACCTATACATTTTTTTTGGATTAACACTTAACTACTCACAAGTATTGACATATCGGTGGGAACTTTGGATAAATATACACACAATCGTGTCAGTTATAGGATCCAGGATGAACCATGAGTGATACTTATATTTTATTTAATTTACATGTGTGTTTTTAGATTCAAACTATTTTTTTTATGTTACTGTGTCAAAACAAGTCCAAAACATTTACATTGTTTTTACACCCCTTTAACATAAGAGGTGTTACTCTATCTATTTATGTCACACTTTATGGCATGGAATTTTTGTTTCAAATCCATTTGTGTGTCTCTTGTTTAAATGGGTCATCATTACACCACCCATTTTATCTCAAACTTTTGCCTTGGATATTTTAGTCCAAAATAATTTACTATGACATTTGTTTGAAGGAACATTGTTACATTGCCTAATTTTTTCAAATCTCTTATCAATTTTTAATCTAAGTCCTAAACCATTATTTTACCTCTTTTATTTCAAATGTGTGGTTATGCTACCCATTTTGGTCTAGCTCCTATGGTTTAGAACATCTAAGTCTTTTTACTTTAAATATGAAATTCAACCTTTCAAAGTGCAGATCCTATAATAATGGGCTTAAGTTACTACCTTTTTGTGTTTAGATTGTGTTACTTGGGTTGGTTTCATATTTTACCTAAACAACCCCTTACTTGGACCTAGCGAATGTTTTTTTTTTAGCCTTATTTGAGCATCCTTTTGAGCTAAGCTATTACAACACACTTTGTTTAAAGTTTGTTGTGCCAAATTTTTTGAGTGTCTTAGTTATTTTGTTCCAATATTTTTTGTGAGTCAAAATTTGAACCTTAAGTGAGCCAATTATCAAGTTTCATCTGAGCTAATTTCCTTAGTTTAGTTTACTTTTCAATTCTTATTTAAGTTTTGTGTTTTTGAGTCTAGCTTTATTTTTGCACAATTATAACCACCTTTGGGAAAATTATTGTTATCTCTTGATCTGAGTTCTCAATTTTACACTTTGTTTAGACACTCTTGTGACTTATTATAAATAACTATGGGCAAATCAATACACTATCCATTAATGATTTTGAGTCATTGTGTTACATTTTTTGTTGATTATAACCACCTTTGGGAAAATTAGTATCATTTTTTTAGACCGATCTCATGTTTTGTTTTATTATAACCTTGCATAGTTTAGTTATTTATCATTTTGTGTCTATTTTACAAAGCCAAAGGCCCCTTTTTATTTCTCTATTGTTTTTTACCTTTAGACCCTTTATTTGTCACATGACATAGCCATGGATCTAAAATGGCTTGTTACACATGTAATGACACTATGTATAATCCTGGCTATGGAAAATTTATGACTAATGACCCTTTTGTTCTTGAATCATATGAAGACGTCACTTGTGAGATGGATCCTTGTACATATTATAACATCCCATATGTTGAATAAAGGCATGACCCTTTAGCATAGTATTTGGTAATTATTCCTCCTTATCCAAGCAAAGAGTTAGAGAAAATACAATAATACCTTGCCAATATGATGCCTAACAGGGAATAAAACCAACATCAAGAGACCTATTATGCTACAATGCCAACACAAACTAGATATGATCCATACTTATTTGAATGTCATTAAAAAAGAAGAAGATGTAATGCTAGTTAGAGCTATCAAAGTAGGGGCCAGGTTTATGCTAGATTTCACACAAGAAAGTCTCAGTAGTTTTATCAGAATACCTATTAATGCATTAAAAACTAAACCATTCAAATAAATATGTACTAGTTATAGAAAATATTTGGTCTAAATTCCATAATAAGACCACAACTTAAAAGGAAAAAGTATTATAAATGAACAAATGGAATAGGTATGACAAGCATACCGAACCTATCTCAACCTAGCTCATAACCTCAATGCAAGGGTTGTTTCTAACACACTACTTATTGAGACAACGTCATCAATAAGGTAGTAAATAAATGAGTCGAGATATGCAAGTCAAAATATATACCCCTTTAATCAAATCATGTTAGTTGGTGACATGTATAATGTCCATATTTTGATAGAAGAGAATGTGACTCAAACAAAAGATGCCACTCAAAATATTGTAGATATAACAAAAGTACAGTCTAATTTAAACCAAAATGGGTCTAACTTACCACCAATAAATACACAATAGGTTCTTCCAAATAATGACACAAGTGGGTTACAAAAACAAGGAATAGGTACACTTATTTCCCAATATCAACAAGCCAATTTTGCTCCCCAATCAACTACTTACTCAAATGTGCAACAGGGGAAACAAGCCAATAACAAACCAATTTACCACCACAACAAGTGTAAAACACTATGGCACCTCAATAGGTGACAATGAATGTTCTGCTATAACAATCACAAACTAATGTACCTTATCAATTTCATATGTTACCTAACTAACAACATATTCCTATTTGTAAAAAAATTCTAGTTGGTCAACAAATGTCAAACCCCTAACAAATACCAAACTACTAGTTGCCAAACCAATAAGTGTCATTCCAAAAATAATAAATAAGAACCTGATAATAGGTGTTTAGCCAATAACAATGTTATTATGCCCAACAAGTACCAAGTGATTGAAAATAATTAACTTTCACCCAACAGGTATCACATATGAAACAAATATACTACTACCAACAACTTCAACTCTAGGGACCTAGTCAACAACATGTTCCCTATATCCAATAGGGTTTAAAAATTTGACCTCTCAAGCCCAATAATACCAGCATATTCTATAGATCCAAATTCCATTACCACAACCACAATTAATTAACCAAGGTTATGTAGCCAAACCAAACCAAAATGTACTTCAATAATAACATATTTTGAACCCACAATATGATCCTAATGCATGGATACACATACATGATCATCCAATCAATTCAACCAACATCCCACAATATGCTTATCCCAGTCAAAGTAGTCCACTTTTGACTATGTAACCTACCCAAAAATAGGCCACTCCTTTTGATTTCCTAGCCCAAGAGTTGTAATAGATGAAAGATGTAATTAAAACAATGCAGGTTGGAAAAAAGTGATTAAATTCAAACTGTAATAGATATGCTCTTACCCATTCAACATGGATTATTTGAAAATATCATTTCCACCATGTTATGAGCTACCTAAATTAGATAAATACAAAGGCAAAGGTGACCCTATAGAGCATTTGAAGTAATTATTTTTTGCCTACTAGGTAGTGGCTTATAGAAATATACACTTGCTTCTACTCTTCCCAACAAGTCTAGCTAGACAAGCCTTTGAATGGTTATTAAAATTACCAAATAAATCTATACTTGAATTCGATGATCTCTCATGGAAGTTTTTAAAACACAATTCATGTAATCTTGAGCATGAGATTACTATTGTGGATCTAGGCCAAGCTAAACAAAACATGGGTGAGAGTTTTGCTATAAACTTACAATGTTGGAGAGCCATAACAAGCTAGTTTACACATAATCTACCAGATAAATACATAGCTAAAATATTTACAAGGAGCTTGAATATTGATATATCCTAAAATCTTGAGCTCTAATGTGCTCATATGTTTGAAGGGGTCATAAGAAAAGGAATACATATTAAGAAAGCCCTTGTCAACAAAGGCATAATCAAGCTATCCTCTTCTAATCAAAACCAAAACCAAAATCAAGGCTAGAACTATAATCAAAACCAAAATCAAATGTTTTCTTCAATGCCACTTCAAACCAATAATAATGAAAGACCTAAACCCTACAATCATAATAAAAATGTTGTTGGAAATCAGGTTACTGAATCATGCCATGTTCATATGGTGCAAACACTGGCTATATGTATACATCCACCCACTCAATAAACACTTAATCCATACATTCAACCAAGAACTCAACAAAACCAAATGCTAAAAAATCAAAATCAATTACAAACCCCTCCTTTAAGAGAAGGTGACCCATTTATCGATAATTTAGTGATCTTGGTAAGCCTATTGAGTTTGTGTTTTGAATATTTTTTTAAGAAAATATGATTAGTTGGCCTATAACAAAGTCATTTCCTAAAGATACTCCTTTTCTCACATGATATAAGGAAAATGAATTTTATGAGTACCATTGTGTTAGAGGACATTCCATAAGACTATGTATCTAACTTAAACATCTAATTGAGAACAAGCTAGAGAACAGAGAGATCAAAAGAGACACCCATGCTCCTAAAAACAATCATAACTTGGGTATCTACCAAAATCCATTTGATCAACATAACATTAAAAAAAAATAGTAGAATTACCAATAAAAATAATAATAATATCATAAAAAAACTCTATCATAGAATTAATATTAATTCTAGCCACAACAACAATAATAACAAAACAATTATAATCAAGGGAAAAAAATCACACAAATGAAGGAGGTCATTATGTCATTTCATATACCTATTAAAATGTTATGGGACACCTTTTAAGCAATTATGTTTCCACCATCACTATCAAACCTAGATCAAATATAAATAGACATAGACCTTAGCATAATAATTCCTATTTACTAAATAATACCTACCAACCTCCCTATGCCAATGATTATTCAATGGGACATGTTGACATTCAGGCACCATACCATCTAAGAAACATCATTCCAAGCCTTCTTTCCTATGAAACCAACTACCCAATCTAATTTATAGATCGAGGTTGTGCAATTTCAACTCAAGGATATAAAGTCACCATCAAAGGACCATAACCAAGTACTAAAAATGAGGCTAATCAACCTTCTGTGCCTATCAAAAATAAACCAATTGACAAAATTGAGGGGAAAACCTATGATATTGTGGAATAACTAAAGAAGACACATGCATACATATCCATCATGGATTTGTTACACATGTATACCATCCACAAATACATCTTGAATGTGTATTTAAACCAATCCCTTGTGACATATGATATCACTCTAGACAAATTCCAAGCCATGGTAGGAGACTTGGACCCTAGCCAACATCTAAACTTTGACTAGAGTGATATGTCTTCCATATGCCCTCCACATAATAACTTATTATATAATTAAGTTGGTATAAAAAACCATAGAGTTAAATGTGTCCTTGTAGACAATGATTTGGGTCTCAACATTGTGTCTCTAAAGTTGGTCAAACATCTTGGATATACATAAGACAAATTACAACCAAATACCATAATTATCAAGGCATATGATAATAAAGAACATGAATCTCAAGGTACCATCAACCTATCATTAGTCATTAGGACATTGACCCACAATAATTTGTGCCATGTTTTAGACCTAGATCTTTCTTACAATCTATTATTGCATTGACCATGGATCCATGAAATCAGAGCTATACCTTCTACATTACATTAGTGTCTAAAATTTCCACACTCAGGAATGGAAGTGACTATACATGATAATCTTCAACCATATCAATATTATAAATTCTTTGAAGCCAAGTATAAAATCTATAACTACTAGTTTGGCATGGATCTTATGCCCAAATTCGATGCAAAAAAATCCAAAAAAGGAAAAGTCATTGAATCAAGCTTAGAAGCCAGTTACATTGACCTAGATAGCTAAGCCTTTACTTCAGCCATGCCTCCACTAGAAATTTATAATCATTTATATATCATTGAGAAAGTCATTAAAGAATATAATACTTGTAATACATTCTATATTTCCAAATTTCCTAAAAATCCTAATGCTTAGAGGAGACCTACGACCAAAACTACTAGTAGGCCATGGGAAACCAAAAGAAAATCTCAGATGAACAAGCCTATCATATTTAAACCAACCTTTGGCATAGAATATGACCCCTTGATAGAAGATGATTGATGGATCTAAATTGATGAGTTGGTTTATTATTACCAAATCATGAAGTATCTTATTCCCAACCAGATTATGGATCACCTAGATTATGAAGTCCAAGGCCTTGGGTTACTTTAACAAGAAACTATTGAACTAATATCAATGACCAAATATAGAGGAACTCATGGAATCTAATTTAAATTAATTAGGGGTGACCTCACATACATAATTCACATTCTAACACCAACATATAATAATGATGATGTTAACAATGATATAGGGTCTGATTATAGCATTTATGATGACGTTGTCACTATAAGCTTGTTCAACCCCCATGTTGTTTGCATAGTTAGCCTTGTTTATAAACCTTCACATCTAACCCTTTACCATCCATAATTGATAAAATGGGACCAAAAAGAGTAAAAAATTCCATTAGATGAGTTTGAAAATGATGAATCCATATATGAATTTTTGGGATTGATGAGTCACATACCCCTTGGAGACCACAAGTAGGGATTTGTTATTAGATTAGATCCTATTGCCTACTTTGGAGAGTGGGTGAAATTTCCTAACCAAAAATAAAAACAAAATCAAACATTGAGGCCTGAAAGTGAAAACCTCTTTGGGGTACTTTATGACTAAGGAAAAAGTAAAGAGAAAGGAAATTATCTTGGTGAAAATTGGTTTTTAGTGCCATTAGATAGGGATATTCACCCCTTTTCTTATGAAGAATAGAAGACCAATATCCCATAGTCTATTTATGGATCATATATAAGAAATGAAAAGTGATGGGCTTTTGCATAGATTGTTCAATAGTGCCTTGAGGTATTTTTATCATGGCTGATGCTAGTATTAGGAGATTATGATTCTTCATGTTTAGGAGAATTAGATGAGATAGATTTTCTGGAGGACTTTGACATTGCTAATCATTTCAACTTCTTGCCAACTATTCAATTTTAGTGGAAGACACTTCAAAGGTAAATATTGGGACTCCAAAGGACTAAAAGTGGATTAAACTAGGTGTGTCACTTACTGAGGAGGAACATGAAGCTTTTACAACCCTTGTGAGGGAATTTTTTGACATATATGCATGGACCTATTCAGACATGCTAGGTTTGGACCCCATTTTGGTTATACACCATCTCATTGTATCTCCTAATGCCAAACCTTTTAAATAGAGGTTGCAAAAGATGCACCTTTGTATTGATATATTAGTAAATAAAGAGTTATAAAAATTATTAGACATAAAAGGCATCAGGTCAATTGACTATTCATAGTGGATATCAAACATTGTGCTAGTATGTAACAAGCTAAAAGGTATCTAAAGCTACACTAATTTTAGAGACATCAACAAAGCCTTCCCAAAATATTAATTTCCTCTACCTAATATTGACATGATAGTTTACTCAATGGTTGACTATGAAATGCTTTCTTTAATGGATGTATTTTTAGGTTATAATCAAATCAAGATAGCATTAGAAGACCAACATAAGATAGCATTCATCACTCTGTGGGGAATGTTTTGTTATTAGGTAATTCCATTTGGACTTAAGAATGATATATCCACTTACCAAAGAGATATGATAGTGTTTTTTCATGACATGATGTATGACATTATTGAGGACTATGTTGATGATATTTTGGGTAAATCAAAGACACATGTTGATCACCTAGCTGTGCCACAAAGAAATTTTGAGAGACTTCATGAGTACAATTTTAGGTTTAATTTAAATAAATTTTATTTAGCATCACTTTTGGAAACCTATTAGGTTTTATTTTACCTTGTAGGGGAATTAAATTTGACCCAACTAAAGTTCATGTAATTATAGAATTGTCACCATCATCTACCTTGAATCAGCTTTATAGTTTGTAGGGAAAGATTGAATCTATCAAATGATTCATCTTATAATTAGCTGATAAATTCCACCCATTTACACACTTATTGAAGAATTTTTTTACATTCTCATAGAATAAAGAGTGTCAAAATACATTTAATAATCTTAAAGAATATCTTATCAACTGACCTATTTTATTGCACTAATGTCAAATAAGCCATTACTTATTTACCTATTGTTGGGACAAACATATCCCCATTTTTGAAAATTAGGACCCTGGAGAAACCCTATAAAGTGGACATGAAAATTAGGCATGTTAGGATCATTTATATAATTTGAAGATCATCCACCTTGTTAAAATTAGGCTTACCTGGTCTTGTCTTGCTTTAATTTGGACTAACATCACTAATAAATGGTTTTGATTGATCTAGTTATAGGTTCCATGGTGTTTGTCCCTGAGAATTTCATGTTTCAAAACCTAGGCCAAGGCTCTTAGTTTAAATTTGAATAATGGTGGGAACCAAAATTGGTGAAAACATTGTGAAAGTTCATTTTGGACCTAAGCATAAAACTCATGTTATAAGTTCAATTATGCTTATTAACATAACTAGAACTTAGTCTAAAGTCCTTGGTCCCATTTATTTTTCCCTTTAAAAAATCCTTTTATACCTAACCTTCATTCTATAGGGTCATTTTAATATGTCCTAACTTAGCCTAATATTTTAACCCTAAGGCCTTGATGTATTTATTAATACAATCGAGACCTTAGTATTAACACCTTAGCCTAAGTCCTGGTTCCTTGAGTTTAATCTTATGTTAACTCAGTGCTTTGATTTACAACTTATCCTAAGGTTTTAATCCTAATTCCCTAATGTATTTATTAATATGATTGAGACCTTAGTCTTAACACCTTAAGCCTAAGTCTTTTATATCTATGTAGTCCTGACCTAACTTCCTTGTATCTTGCAAGATCCAATGACCTTAGCTTTATCATGGCATTCAATCCAACAAAGTAAGAAAATACTAAAATTTGGCTTAAACAACATGCATCTCAAATGATCTAATGGTTCATGCTTCTCATGGCGTTTTGATCGGATTGTATGAGGAAAATTGATAGTATCTTGCATATAGCCCATTTGACCAATCAAATTCAATCTCTCAGATTGCAATCAATGGTCCTCACTTTGTCATGAAGACTCAGTTAGACAAAGTAAGACACAATTAAAAATTAAAGGGACTATGAAAGGAACAAATGATCAACACGTGACACCCTTGCATTCAATGATCAAAGATGAATAGGTCTCACTTGACAAAATAACCAATCAAGAGCAAGCTCCCAGATCATAATCAATGGCTAATGCTTCATTATAAATTTTTATCTGATGGAGAAAACTAAGTCCAAGATCTTGGGAGGCCCTATGGAGGTGTGAAGTGACACTTTCACATTAGGCCACAATAATTTTATGAGCTTAATATTGACACTCGCATGATCATCATTTGATGTCCATGTGAACGTCAACTTTAAGCCCATAAAATTAAAAGCTTTACTAGCTTAAAATTGACATTTGTGTGGCTATCATTGGATGTCTGTAAGGATGTATTTGACATCTGTGAGACCATCAAATTAAACTAATGAATTATTATGATCAAGGTCAAAATATACTCCAAAATCTTGCTAGAAGGCTCAAAAATGACTTTACAGGCTAAGGGAAGTGCTCGAGAGATGCTCAAACACTAGAAATCTTCAATTTACAAAATATGAAAATGTTCATATGGCCTAAATATATGCAAAATAAACCTAGTCTAAGTCTATACTTTAAGCTCCCCATGACATTTTATTCAAACGTCATAAACCTCAAACTATAGACTTATACTAAGTCTTATTTTAAAAGAAGTCCTTATATCATAAAATTTAGACCAAATGCTCCTAGCTAAAGGTTTTAATGTGTTTTGTCAACATAATAAAATCCTATTTGTTATTGGACCATTAGTTTATGTTGATCCTTTTGAGCATATTTTAAAGCCTTGGCATAAATATTTTAGACCAATGCATACATTGTGTTTATTAAACATGACATAAAGATTGGCCTAGAATATTTAAGCCATGGCCCCATTACATATAAATCTAAAATATTAGCATAAACCCATTAGCCTAGGGTTTATTTTGTGCTTAAAAAATGAAACAAACCTTAGCCTAAGGGACTTAAGCCTAAGTTGTGGTCTTAATAATGTGCTAACTTAATGTTCAAATATCTTTATAGATCAATAGTTCATACTTTATCATTGGATTATAATCCAAAGGTGTAAAGGTGCCCAAAGACTTTTAAATGAAGCCCTGAGAGCCCATGAGTTGGATGCATGGTGAAATCATATTCGAAGTAGAGCTGACAGGATGATCCAATGGTTCATGCTTTGTCACAAGAAAATGATCCAATAGTACAAAGGCACTCATGACTTTTCAAATGCATTTAAGCTCACCATGTGGCTAATGTTCATTCATAAAAAAACTACCATGGGATTTGGACCATGGAAAGGCACATAAAGATTCCAAGTGTCACTATCATGGGGTTTGGAATAGAAGGAGCCAATCATAGGCAAGGGCCTAGATTACAATTAATGGCACGCACTAGTCCTAGATTTTGATCCAAAAAATAAAAATAAAAGAGGCATTTTAAAATGCCAGTGGCTATTTATCAAAAGGCATTTATGAAGAATGCCATGAAAGGCCTAAAATGATGCCACATAGGTTCCATGTAAGAAGAAAAAGACAAAATACAAGATTTTATGGGCTAAAAAATGCAAAGGTATAAAAGCAAAGGTCCAAATCAAATCCAAGGCATGTATAAGCCAAATATTGAATATATTCCACCATTAAAGCTCCCAAACCCTAAACACTACATAAAAGTGACCCAAAAAGACTTAATTGGTTACAACTTGATCCTAATAAAACTTAATTATGTTTCTAAGTACAAGAGAGATTCCATAAAGACCATTTATTACCAATATAAATAATTTACAGGAACAAAGACAATGACGGATCATAAACAACAATTGAAGGAGGAGACTGAACTCTACTTATCAATAGATAATGAAGGTCAGATCTTTAGAGACACTCAATTAGACCTTGTATTCCTAAATATCCCAAACTTTAAGAATTGGTCTAAACTCTTCTTCATGATTGTGGAATTGAAACCCATCATAAAAGAGGAATAAAGAATTACCATAGTAATCCAGAGACATTATGACCTCATCATTGTTCAGATAGTCAACCTCCACTATGATATGACAAAGCCTGAGGTACAATATTTCATAGAAATCCTTGCTCCCATCTTTATTGACTATAAAATTGATAATGAATGGATCATTAGGGAGGGAAACTCTAAGGAAATAACATATATTACTCCTGTAGCATTTGATAAATATTATAGGCTCTTTCTTCCCCATGTGGATCTATCCAAGATCAAAGAGTGGACAAGCAACCTTGATCTAGAATCTATCCTTAGACCCTTGCTACACTAAAGCCATTATAACTTCAAGGAATTTGAAGGAAAAACCCTAGTAGTCTAATTTAGGGAGGGCATTAAGGTTATAATGACCCTATTGAATTGATGCTTTGGAGCTCCCTCAACCACCTATGTAAATAAAATTTGGGTCCTATATGTACATTTCATGGTAGAATAGAAGCTCACCCCTCCAATTGGAGATTTATTTAGTATCTTCCTCACCAATAATTCACTACCATAAAAAGGAAGACCTCCAAGTAGTTTTATATGATGTCATACTTACTAGATGCCCTGTTTGCCTTAATCAATTTCTTGGGTATTAGGAAATGGTCCCCAAATGGAAAAACCACCATTTCACACCACTATTTTAAATTACATATCTTCAAGTAAAAAAACTATATGCAGTTCATTTGTGACTACATTTATCTAGCCATAGTTGAGGCCATCACAAGATTTTTTATGCCTAGGGTTCATCCCCTAATCAAGAAGTACATGGAGATTATAGGTGATATCTAGTACTACCTTGACTACACAATCATCAAGATTGAGGCCATTATGTTCCAACCATATAGGTTACTAGTTTATGTTCCTATCAAGCTAGATAAATAAGAAATTGCTTCCTAGTTCTTGAATGGTATTGATGGCACTTGTAAATAAAAGAAGAAAGGACTTCTCTACCCCTTCCCTCTAATCATTGGAAGGGCCATACTTCAAGACTAAAAATAGGTTAAGACTATGGCCAGACACTGAGATTCATTTGGTTTTCAACTTGATGAACTTAAGATGTGGGATCTCAAGGGTATAGTGTCTAGCCACTTGAAGGACAAAAAGATCCCAAAGATTGAATATGTACATCAACTTGGTGTTCATAAAACCATAAATATTAAGGCTAAGTGTTAGGTTGTGGAGCTAAAAGCTTCACCAGGATGCGAACAGGAGGAGTTAGGGAGGTTGCAGAGTGTTTGTAGAGTGTTACAGTCACCAGCGTCGGTCAAGACAATCGACGTCGGTAGGGTACAGACAAAAGGAAACCAATGTCGGTTAGAAGTTGGCCGACGTCGACACCCCCCAGGCAAATAGGGACCAACGTCGATCACCTGTGTGGTTCAAACTGTGAATGTTACGGGCAGTTAGCTAAGGAACCAAGTGTTTGCATGTCAAGAGCCAAATTTAGACTAGAAGCTACGGATCTAATTATTGTAATTAGGTGTCTAATTATTGTTTTCATGAGATATATTTAAGAAACTCATTGGTTGTATTGTAAATGAGTGCTAGAGAGTAAGAGAGCAAAATATGCTCCTTCTGTGTGTGAGGAGAGCAATGGTGTCTTCCTCCTAGTGCCACAGTACCAAGTGTGGGTACTAGTTTAGAGAATCAGAAGGGTTCTTCGTATTTGTATGATCTTGGTCAGCAAGTGAGCATGGCTTCTTTTGGAGATCTACAATGGTGAGTAAAGTCTAGTGATTTGCAGGTAGCAGCAAAGAGTAGGAGATCTACTTGGAGTACAGTTGTGTACTTGGTGTACTGGCAGCATGTTACTGACTAGTTGGAGAGGTGAACATCAATTCTATATTTGAGTTGATTGTTGGGACCGAGAGAGAGAGGGAAGAAGGTCTTAAGGTGTGGCGAGCCTTTGAGGTGGAAGAAGAAGTGGCATCTTCTTTATTGTATTTTCTTCTGAGTATTTAATACAATTGTGTATTGTCTCTCAAATCCTGTGTTGTTTCATATTTATAGTTACTTATTGATTCTGGTATAATTCCATGTTTAGTTGCTAATACAAGAAGTAATCATATGTGCTTTAATTGAGGAGCAAGATCCTAAAAAGTTGGTATCAGAGCTTTTGGTTGGGTTACTAACAGGTGGTTTCAGATCTGGATAGTGTTTGTTGATTACAGGTCACTCTCAGGGGTTTCAAATTGAGTGGGAGTATAGCAATGGTAGAAGAAAGTAAGCTACGAATGGAGAAACTAAATAACATGAATGGTCTGATTGATGGAAAGAAAGAGTAGGTAAAGAAAGATTGTTGGTTGGTTACAGATCAATAGAGAGGAGCATATGTTACAGGGGATGTTGCACAGGATGTTTTGGATAAAGTAGAATCTTGGTTTACAGATTCTTTTGCCTCTTTCCATGCAGCCTGAAATAGAGCATCTTTTCATGGGTATGTCTTTGGAGACTTTGGAGAGATTTATTTAGGAGCTGGAGAGCCTTGTCAAATGGTTGGCAAAGGGGAAGTGAAGCTGAAATTGTAGATGGATAACACACAGGTGTTGAATGAGGTTATGTAGGTACCAGTCTTGGAGATGAGTCTAATTTCTTTAGGAAAGTTAGGTGATGGGAGATGCACAGTAACTCTCACAGTGGATGCACTTGAATTAGACGGTGGTAAGAAAGTAGGTATCCTTTATCTATCTACTTATATTACTGATTCACCTTCTATTATAGAGATGTGGCTTTGTAGGCTTGGTTACATATGTAGGAGGGGAATGCATGTTCTGAAGTGGAAGACAGATGTCTTTGATAAAATTAAGAATTGGAAAGCCTTGGTGTTCATGGAGGAGATGATGGATAGAGATCAGCTGAGAGGACTGAATTATTCTGAGTAGGGCTATGTTAATTTGAATAGGGTTTTGACCCAAAAGGAGCTCGTGGGTAAAAAAGTCACCACTCACAGGCAAACACAGATATTGGCATCAATCAGGAAGAACCAATGTCGAACAGACAGGCACCGATGTCAGTCATGTGTAGATTAGCAGATTCAGTGGTGTCAAGAAGTAAGAATCGACGTCGGTCATATAGTGATCGACATTGGTAACAGGTACACCGGCATCGGTAATGGGACCGATGTCGGCAAATAGGGTCAGTCGCAGGGAACCGACGTCGGTCAGGAGCAAATTGGGAGATGGCCGAGATCGGTCACTGGAACGGATATTGGGTGGATAGCAAGCTGTCAACAAGTCTCAAATGCTCATATGGAGGTCATAAAGGGTAAGTGAACCTCATATTCATTGTTCACCTTCTTTATATTGCTTACTAATGGTCGAGAACCAGGAAGATGTGAAGAGGCAATGCATGTAGAATCTAGATACAGTGGGAGCTTAGCATGGATGAGGAGTGTGAGTCCTTGGAGAAGAACCAAATAGGTATTTGTTGGTAGAGTTGTTAGCTGGAAGAAAGCACTGAGAGATAGATGGATTCCCAAGATAAAGAAGAGAGTGGATGGATACGTGAGACATAAGGCCAAGGTATATGGTCTTGAGGAAGCTGTAGGATAGTGGTACAGGTTTTGACAGGTGGATGACAAAGTAGGGCTTTAGTCAACGTCAGTGTAACTATTGTGTTTGTTCTTACCAGGTGGATGATGAGTCATGACATTATCCAGTTACTGTATGTGGATGGTATATTTGCTAGCAGGTTTGTACATACAGGGTTTTGCAGAGCTAAAAGGTAAGGTTAGTTCAGAGGTATGTCATGAAGAATTTGGAGCAACAAAATTATTTGGCATAAGAGACATGGAGATTTGGTCTCCAGTGGGAGCTGATGTGAAGACAGTGTTGGCGAGGTTCAAGATGCAGAATCGGTAAGCACACTAAGGGCTGGACAGTTCAAGTAGAGCTTTAAACAGGGTTCAAAATCACATGAGGTCTAGTGTAGACCTGAGTTTTCCCAAGCAGTGGGAGCTGTCAGAGAGTTTGGAGCCAATTCAGGGAAGGTAAATTGTCAGGTACTTGAGAGGGACTAGCAGCAGGTTAACATGTTATGCAGGGTCAAGGACTTCACTACATGGATATGTAGGTTTGGATGTGGCAGGGTACTTGGATGATAGGAAAGGCATCACAGGGTGTGTGATGGTTGGTCTTCAAGGTTGAGCTTGAAGAGGGATACAAGCCAGGAAAAAAATTAGATAGGGTACAAATATAAGTATAGGTACAACTATTTATCTCCAAGTGGGAGATTGTTAGGTTGTGGAGCTAAAAGCTTCACCAGGATGCAAACAGGAGGAGTTAGGGAGGTTGCAGAGTGTTTGCTGAGTGTTACAGTCACTGACATCAATCAAGACAACCGACATCAGTAGGGTACAGATAGAAGGCAACCGATGTCGATCAGAAGTCGGCCAGCGTCGACACCCCCCAGGCAAACAGGGACCAACGTCAGTCACCTGTGTGGTTTAAACTGTGAATGTTATGGGCAGTTAGCTAACGAACCAAGTGTTTGCATGTCAAGAGCCAAATTTAGACTAGAAGCTACAGATCTAATTATTGTAATTAGGTGTCTAATTATTGTTTGCATGAGATCTATTTAAGAGACTCATTGGTTGTATTGTAAATGAGTGCTAGAGAGTAAGGGAGAAAAATAAGCTCCTTCTGTGTGTGAGGAGAGCAATGGTGTGTTCCTCCTAGTGCCACAGTACCAAGTGTAGGGTACTGGTTTGGAGAATCAGAAGGGTTCTTCGTATTTGTATGATCTTGGTCAGCAGGTGAGCATGGATTCTTTTGAAGATCTATAATGGTGAGTAAGGTCTAGTGATTTGTAGGTAGCAACAAAGAGCAGGAGATCTACTTAGAGTATGGTTGTGTACTTGGTGTACTGGCAACGTGTTACTGACTGGTTGGAGAGGTGAACATCAATTCTATATTTGAGTTGATTGTTAGGACCGAGAGAGAGAGGGAAGAAGGTCTTGAGGTGTGGCAAGCCTTTGAGGTGGAAGAAGAAGTGGCATCTTCTTTATTGTATTTTCTTCTGAGTATTTAATACAATTGTGTATTGTCTCTCAAATCCTGTGTTGTTTCATATTTCTAGTTACTTATTGATTCTAGTATAATTCCGTGTTTAGTTGCTAATACAAGAAGTAATCATATGTGCTCTAATTGAGGAGCAAGATACTGACACTAAGAATTATGAATAAGTATTGGTGAGGATACAAGGCCACAATGTGAAGCTTGAACACAGGCTAGCCAAGGATGACAAACCCTCAGGAGAGACCTAGAAAATACATATTTTGTAGTATCAATTTTGGGATGGCCCAAGAATAACCCCAAGTAGAACAACCATAGTCATAGCCTCAAGATAAAATTATGCAAGAATAGAATGAACAAGGCAAGGGCAAGGAGAAAGTATGAGATGTAAGATTGGAGGAGAGACCTGGAGAGGGCCCCTCAACTTCAACACTACCCCAAAGGCCACCTTCCCTAATTAAATACATAGAGATGATTACTTTGGAACTAGAAGAGACATTTGAGGGTGACCTCAAAGAAATTGTAGAGGCCTATGACTTAGATAGGAAAGAGGAGCCTGAGGAAGATAAAGGAAAAAAGCTTATCCCTATGGCATCCTAAGAAAAGAGGAAGATAGAGCTAGCATTGGTACCCATTAGACTAAGAAAGAGACCAAGATTGACTTTCACTCATGCCACCAGTGAAATCAATCTCTTCAATGATGAATTCCAAATTCATGGACTAGTCATTCTTGACTGGTTAATTTATGGAAAGTTATAAAATATTCTTTCTCTTCCTCATTCATGTTCCATAACAAGAGTTATAGATGTTGAGATACAATATGACATGAAGCCATGGATAAGGGCTATGGTGAAAGAAAAAGAAGAATTATTATCACCCAAGGGATATATAGTAAAAGGATGGATGCCCTAGAGGCATCAAGTAGCTCAGGTGTGGAGGTCCCAAAACCTCCCAAGTTTAAGAAGCCAGTCACTACCATCAAATTCAACCCTGAAATAGTTAGGTTAAAAAGAATAACAATAAGGATAAATTTGGTTGGAATATATGAATTCACCTTTCAAAAGGTGGAGCCCTTTGTGGGATTAACCCCTGTGGGATATTAGCAACTTGGTGAAGCTAAAATTCATGAAAAGGATGTGGAAATTTTGATTAAGGCCTAATCAACACAAGAAAAAGCTAGAGTCTAGGGGAATAAGCAAAGAATCTTAAATTTGGAAAGAGAAAAGGAAAAATTGCAAATAGGAAATTCTATTAGTGCCTAAGGTATTGACTAAAATGATTGATGAGTCATTTTATGACATATTTGAAGCACTCAAAAAAATGAAACTTAGGCAAATTAAATTAGAGGGGTAGTGTGCATTGGCCAAGAGCTCAGTCACCCCATGGCAAGTCTCAGAGGATAAAATAGCCCAACTTCTCAACATTAGAAAAAGGAAATAGATCCTAGGCTTCAAAACCATCAATTTGGGACACTTAAACACAATTTTAGGAATTATGGTTGATAAGGTTCAAAGTTTAAGTTCTTTGCACAATGATGTGGGAAGACTCTTGGAAGATGATAAGGAGCTAATTTCAAGAATTGAATAACTTCTTGGGACTATGCTCATATATCCTACATAGTCTACTATCCTTAGAATTATAAGCGATGAATAATTTAAACATTGGGCTACTTTGGTAACTTAATAAATCAAAGGAAAAAGCTAAGACAAATCTATCACTGATAATAATAAGATCCTAGACATGATATTCAATGTAAGATAAAGGAAAAATGAATCTAAGATCATTAAAGAGGCCATGGCTAGGAATGATAGGGAACTTGATGACTCGACAGATCAAGAGGAGGAGTGTATCATGAAATCTAATATGGATCTATAGCTAGATGAAGAGAAACATGCTAAAGACATGAACATTCTTTGACAATGATAATTAGAGGCCCCATCGACAAATTAAGTATTATTGTATTTTGTAAAATTTTCGTAACTTTTTGAAATAGAATATTCCATTGTAAAAGCATATGCTAGTTTGTTAGCATATTTTCCTCTAGATCAATATGATTATGAAAAGAACCTGTATTTTAGAACTTGTAATGACAACTATCCTTATCTTTGTATACCTATATTTTGTAACTGACTGATATACTGCCTGATCTTTCTATAAAGGCATGTATTACCATTTGTAATGAGAGAAATTTTTTTGAGAATTTTTTTTACACTTGAATCAATTAATATAATCAATGAATTCTTCAAGGATTGTCCATATTTGATATGTCAATTGCTAATGAAGTTTTTTCTCTCAATTTCTAGTAGAGGTCTTGAATTTGAATGGTGTCTTTAAATTATGAGTTACATTTTCTAATCACAAGGTTTCTAGTTTGTGCATATGATAGATTAGTTGGATGGTATTAGGTGTTGTTTCATTTCATTTTGCTCTGTATTCAGATGTGCTAATGCTATTTGATTATAGTAGTAAATCCTTAAAGTAGACCTTATTCTTATTTGTGATTATTTACATTATCCTTTGAAGCTTGCCTATTATATATTGGAATTTGAGCTTATCCTATGTTGCATTACATATTAGTTGAATGCATACTCAGTTATAATTGATGCTTTATCATAATGTTTGAGACTAAAATTGGTAATCACTCATTTATTTTCTACTCTACCCTTATCTTTTATCTTTTTTACACTAGATCACTTTAGTTTTAGCTTCAGTATAAACATCCACTTATATTAGTTTGTAGCTTAAATATGGAACATAATTCACCAAGTATTAACATAAATTCTCTAAAATTCATGAAGAATGCACCAAGGTGTCTCCCAACCACCAAATCATATAAATATTATGGAACAGTTTATCTTGATCTACTATTATTTCACCATAGGCAACTAAATTGCCAAAACCTGCAACTCATGCTCTAAATTTTCTAAATTCTAAAATGAGAAGTGTTCTTTAAACACTAAGATCACCTGCAGTTCATTTAGAGGTATCAATAGGAAAAGCTTTTGCTATCACTAAGAGGGCCTAAATTCTTTGAATATATATTGATCTTAGTCTGTTATATCTAAATATCAGTATATCTTTGTATTTTTGAGTGAATTATTTATTTAAAAGTATAAAGATCATTGATCTTTGCTATTTATAAGGCATATTTGTGCTTCCTTAGAAAAAGATTGAAGTTTTTTGGGCATTGATGCTTATTTCTGATAAATTTAGCTTTAGCTTTGGGAATCCTTAGTATTTGAGGTTAGGATGACTCATTTTGATCAAAGGTAGGCTTATATTTCATAGATCTAAGTTATTTTAGGCTTAGACTTATAAAGATAGACCATATCTATGTAATTGAAGGAATCTTTGAGATAATTCAATCAAAGATCAATGTCTTTTACAATTTTCCAACCACCTTTGCAAAATAAGCTTAATGTGCTGGTCTAAATCTTGTTATTTATAAAATTTAACTTGATACATCATATTTTAGGCAAGATATTAAAATTTCAAGCTAGAATTTCTTAGGATTAGAACAAGATCACACTCAGAGACCAGGGAGCCTTTGCTCGAGCTTGAGGTCCATAAAAAATTTAGACATGATAAAGGTAGATGAAAAATATCTATATATTTTCCAACTTTGCCTCTTAAAGGTACCCATGCCTTCAATTTTCATCCAAGTATGGCTTGGTTGGGAGAATCCTCAATCAATGTACTAGGTGTGGTTCATGAACTCCCATGGAACCCTAAACATTACTTACCTACATTTAGTCCAATGGGTATAGTAACTACTTAAGAACATATAAAATATTTTAAAGTAGCATTAAGAGTATTGAATGTTGTGCATGAGGATGTAGCTTGTAGGTTATTCCCCTTCACCTTTAAGGATACTGCTTATGAATGGTTTTTGAACTTGCCTAATAATTACATCACTAGTTGAAATGATTTAAACACTAAATTCATAGATCAATTTGGTAAGATTATTAGTCCTTGTGTTATCAACCATCAGTTCACCACCATTAGATGAGATGCAAGTGAGCCTATTAGGTCCTTCAATGCTAGATTTCAAAAAATGTTTAGCAAGACCATAGACCCTTATAATCCTGATGATGTCTTAGCTCTAGATATTTACAAAGATGTAGTAGATCCCATGACATCTATATTTTTAAAGAGATCCATGCTAGCCATAACTTTATGAGCTAGAGCCTATGCTGAAGTGGTAATAATTAATGATAAGATGCATCCCCAATGAAAAATGTCATATTCAGTGCCAAATGTCAACCCACAAATGCTTGTGATGAACTTGTTCCCAAATAATAATGAAAATATCCTAGCATTAAATTAGCTCCCAAACCTAACTCAATTTCCATTAAATCATGCAACTCCCAATCAAAATTTAGGATTCCTAAATCATCCGACTAATAGCTTCAATATAAATGATCAAAGGGATTTGGTACCATCTTATAACAATAACCAGGTACATAATTTTGAAACTCCTAAAAATGAGAATGAGTCTATCTTGAAAATGGTTCAAAAATTAAGCACTTATTTCCTTTAGTTGTAAAAACAAGTAGGTAATACAGAAGAGCACTCTAGTAGGAACTTCTCATTTCAAAGGTTTAATAGACCAAATAATAGATTTTAGAATGATAGTTTTCATAATAATAGGAATAATGAGCCATATTCTAAAAATAATACCATAGACATTAACCTCACTAATATTGCATTACCTAAATATTTTAGGGTACATTACACAACCAAGCATGGGGAAACTAATTGTATAGAATTTTAAAAAGCCTTTGAGGCTTTTTAAGAATATTTGGATACATTTGAAGTGGTCCCTAATAAGGATAATAGTGTAATAACTTCTTTACCTTAGTCATCTAATCAAGCCTTCATGGTGGACACCTTTGATTTCCCCTTTCAAGAGGAAAATGAACTTGATGAGGTCCTTGAAGAGATCCAAGCCTTTCAATAGTTATTAAAAAAGACCTACCCCTTGAGGAATAGGGAACAAAGGCATAATTTGACCACCTCAACACCTACAAATAATTTTGGAACTCCTCTAGACACTTTTTCAAGCAACAATCCTGAGCCACCTAAAGGGAGTACTTCTAAACCCAGCATTGAAATTCTTAATTCTTATAAAAATGGATATAACATAGTTGAGGACATGAAGAAGACAAGGGATAATATTATATTGCATGAAATTATGCAAATTATATATCAAAGGGACCTCCTACTATAATATTTGTCAAATAAGTCCAACTATCCACCACAGATTGATCATGTCAATGTGACTGTGCACAAAGCCAAGGTTGAATCTCCTCCTTTCTTGCTCACTGTCAGGCTGTCTGGTAAAAAATTACATAATTTATTATTAGTTTCAAGATCATATACCAATATCATGCATGTAGGTATATTTAAACAACTTATCCTAACTCCCATTAAGTCTGATAAGGTTGTCACCTAATTAGACAAAATATAGAGTTAGGGTAATTAGGGAGATTTTAAATGTTCACATGCAACTAGCTTTTGAGCCTAGGGTGAAACAATTAATTGATATTAAAGTTGTTGATATACATGATGTTTATGGAATCTTATTGATTAGGGAATGGACTAAGGTTTTGAATGGTTACATGTCCATAGATTTCTCACATCTGTGGCTACCTTGGAAGGGAGTTCCTAATCAAATCAGGGTTGATAGAGAACTGAGGATGAAACATATGATAATTGAGTACAATGTTTTTAATGAGAGGGTCAACATAATTGACTTATACTTAGGGGTTTTCACCCTAAATAATGACAAGGTATGTGATTTCAAGAGTGCTCATGTTGTTCCTAGACTATCGAAGTTTCATTTTGATGGTGCTAGGTGTAATGCTGGATCAAGTGTTGGCATTGTTTTAACTAACCATACTAATAGAAATTGAAATACTTATTATAGGTTATAATTCCCTTATACTAACAATATTTCTGAGTATGAATCCCTTATCCTAGGCTTATAGTTTTCTTTAAAGAATAAGGCCAAAGAGCTACTAGTTTATGGAGATTCAGAACTAGTGGTCAACCATGTAGGAATAAAATACCAATGTAAGCTATCATATAATTCATTGATATTCAAGTTGTTGATATACCTAATGTTTATGGAATCTTATTGACTAGGGAATGGACCAAGGCTTTTAATGGTTACATGTCCATAGATTGCTTACATCTATGGCTACCTTGGAAGGGAGTTCCTAATCAAATCAGGATTGAGAGAGAACCAAGGATGAAACATATGATAACTGAGTAAAATTTTGTGAATGAGAGGGTCAACATAATTAAATAATACTTAGGGGTTTTCACCCTAGTGAATGACAATGTATGTGATCTCAAGAGTGCTCATGTTGTTCTTGGACTATGGAAGTTTCATTTTGATGGTGTTAGGTATAATGCTAGATCAAGTGTTGGCATTGGTTTAAATGACCCTATGAATATAAATTATCATGATTATTATAGGCTCTAATTCCCTTATACAAAAAATCTTATTGAGTATGAATCCCTTATCCTAGGCTTACAATTTTCTATAAAGAATAAGGCCAAAGAGATACTAGTTTATGAGGATTCATAACTAATGGTCAACTAGGTAAGAAACAAATACCAATGTAAGATCTCATACCTAAGAAGGTATAAGTTCAAGATTTTATATTTGATTAAATACTTTGATAACTTTGGCATCATTTCCATCCCAAGAGGAGAAAACCAAGCTGCTAATGAGTTGGCATCTACTGCAACCAACCTCATGCCCAAACAAGACTCCCCTAATTTCAACATTGAGCTAATTATTTATCCTTAAATTCTTGATAATGTTAACCATTTCTAAGTCTTTAATGATGATTATTAGATATTATATTTCATGACCAATTTTAGAGCTTTTTATGCTCATATTATTGATGAGACTGATGAAAATACATCTAAGGAGGACAAATTTAATGGTATATTCATTTAGTTGAATGACAACAAGATCCCCAAGGGGATGATTGCTTTAGAAAGACTGTTTGATTAGGACAAACTAATTGAGGTTTCCAAGGTTCCCAAGGTGAGTGGGAAAGATTATAATGCTATTAATCTTGGTCTCTAAGATCAACCCCAACTAGTAAATATTGGAAAATCCTGCATAAACATGGAAAATAAGAAAGCTGAAGAGTTCCTTACCCAATACAGGGATGTCATAGCTTAGTATTATGATGACTTAAAGATCTTTGATCCAAGAGTCATTACCCATACTATAACCCTTGAAGAGAGTTACAAACCATTCAAGAAGAAATAAAGGCTTGTAAACCTAGTCATAGAACCCATGATCTTTAAAGAGGTGAAAAGATTATTAGATGCTAAGATAGTCTTCCCCATCAGGCATTCAACTTGGGTGGATAATTTAGTTCTATTCAAGAAGAATAATGGTGAAATTAGACTTTGTATCGACCATGAACTTAAAAAAAAATATCAAAAAATGAAAAATATTCCTTTCTTTCCCTAGACCAAGTAATTCAAGTTGTTTTAGGTTCAGCTATGATGCCTTTTCTTGATGGATTTTTAGGTTACAACTAAGTGTTGGTTGATAGAGAGGACATGATGAAGACAAATTTCACCATAAAGTGGGGGACCTTTGATTACAAAAGGATGACCTTTGGGATAATAAATGCAAGAGACACTTTTCAAAGAGATATGGACCATGCCTTCTAAGGATTGATAGGTAAGCACATCATTATTTATATGGATGATCTAATAGTTTTTTTCTAAAAATAGGGAAGATCACTTCATGTATTTGCAACAATTTTTTGAAAGATGTAGAAGGTATGGCATTTACTTAAACCCTAATAAAAGTATATTTTGTGTGACTAAATGTAAATTATTGGGTCATGTTATAACCAAATATGGGATCTCTATAGATCCTAAAAGAGTGGAGGCCATATCTAGAATAGAACCTCCAAATAGTAAGAAAGAGCTAAAGTCATTCTTTGGTAAGATAAATTTTGTAAGAAAGTTTATTTTTGGATTTGTAGAGATTGTCAAGCCATTAAATGACATGATAAAGAAGGATCCCAATGTCACATAGAATGAATATTCTAGAAAGGCATAATATTAAGGAGGCCATTAGCTAAGCTCCAGTCCTTATAAGTCCTGATTTATCAAGGTACTTCTACCTCTATTCCTTTGCATTTAACCATACTATGGCTATAATATTGACTCAAAAAATTGAAGGGTGTGACCACCAAATAGATTTTATGAGCACTAATTTTAAGAATGCTAAGTTAAATTATTCATTAATTAATAAGTAGGCATATGCATTAGTTAAGGTAGTTAAGAAATTCAGGCATTACATCTTTAGAAATAAGGTGCATGCTTTTTTACCTGACCCTGCCACCAAACTTATGTTAAGTTAGAATGAGTTGTGAGAATGAAGAGGTAAGTGGATGTTAGTTTTTCAAGAATATGACTTGCAGATGAAAACATAAAAATTGGTAAGGTGCCAAGGTTTAATCCAAATGATTACTAATAATAACCCTAGGCAAAGTATTATGCAAGTGTATCAACAAAACTTTCAAGCTAGTGAGTGGTATTATTCAATCATACATTTATTAATTAATGGTACTTGTCTTGAAGGTCTATCTAGGGAGTAAAAGAGGCCCTAAGATTGAAATATTCTCACTACTTAATCAAGAATGGGGTCTTGTATAAGAGAAACTTTGAAGGGGTTTATTTAAGATGCATTTCACAAGAAGAATCCACCCAAATCATTAACACCTTTCATGAAAAGTTGGGTAGTGGACATCTATCTAGGATGACCATAACCCATAAAATTATTAGAGATGGCTATTATTGGCCAAATATCTTTAAATATTCTCACAAACATGTGAAGGAATATCACTCATGTTAGATTTTTAGCACCAAGGACATAAAGGCAACAATGCCACTACAACCAATCATGATTGACAAAACCTTTGCTCAATGGGGGTTAGAATTTGTTGGGGTAGTCAACCCTAATTCATCTAAAGGTCACAAATATGTCATGATAGACATAGACTATTATACAAGGTGGACTAAAGTTTCAAACACTAAGCAATGCAAGACTGAAGAGGTGATCAACTTCTTGGAAGAAAACATGTATACTAGGTTTAAAACTCTAGTCTCTCTAGTGTGTGACAATGGGTCTGCATTCATATCTATAGAGATGACTAAATGGGCTTATGATAATGGCATCACTCTCAAGTTTACATCTAATCATTATCCCCAGAGAAATGGAGTCTCTAAATCTATAAATAAGAACCTAATGAAGGCAATCAAGAAATTTTCTACAAATAAACCTAGGACTTGGCATAAGCTCCTTAAATTTTCACATGGGACTGATAGGATAAGAATCAAGAAAGCCTTAAGAGTATCGACATCTATATTGGTGTATGGAAAAGAACCTATTTTATCTATCACTCTTAAGTTTCCCACATATAGAGTTATGCAGGAATACATGGAAGAGAGCCAAGAACTTGCTAATTCAAGATTGTTAGACATAATTCAAATGGAAGATACTAGGGAGAAAGCCTTTGTTGATTTTAGAAATCATTAAAGCAAAGTCAAGAGATGGTTTGATGAAAGGTCCAAGATCAAGGTGTTCAGATAGGGAAACTTGGTTTTCCTTTAGAATAAAGCATCTGAGCCTAAGGACAAACATGGTAAATTCACACCCTTGTGGGTCAACCCATACCAGATTATAGAAACATTGGGGAACAATACCTTCAAGCTCAAAGATCCACAAGGAGTAGAGTTTACATTTCCCACAAATGGGTAATACCTCATGCACTACTTCTCTAATGCTTCTCTAGAGGTATTCATGGAGTAAAATGTAAGATGGTTAGATTTAGAGTAGGTTGGCTAGCTAGGTTCCCTTTAATTCTTTCCTTCCTATCCCTTTTTTGTGTATAAGCATGTATATATTTGTTTATTTTCCTTTCCTTTCTTCCTTCCTACTTTCTATTGTGTGTTTCTCTCCTTTTGTTTTGTTCCTTGAATCTAATAAGTCCTCTTGGACAATCTTGAGCTTAACGTTATAAAGTTATCTTGAAAGTTCCTAAATTTTAGAAATATAGGTGTGAACCCCATGCATATGATGACCATGGCCCTAAAATGTACATAATAATGTTTGAAGTTATAAAAACTAGTAAAGACCAATGAAAGAAGTCAACTATTTTATGGGAACTTAAGCATTGTTCTAGCCTCAATTTGGTTTTAAGAAGACTTGCACTTGTAGGGTAAAAATCCAAACTATCATGGTATAATCATACTAACACTTAAATAACATCCTTTCCTAGAATAAAGGTTGTAGCCATAGATGATTTACCAAATCCTAAAACTTGGCTATTCTAGTTCCCAACCTTGCTAAAAACATAAAAGTCTCAATAAAATACAAAAAAGGAAGAATACGATGCACAATCACAAGATTTATAAGCAAAGGTGATTCTGGTAATCTCCACCATGGCTATAAACACCTAGTTGGTAGTGGAGAAAGGCCTTTAGTGGAGCCAAAGGCATCTCTATCAGGGATATGGATGCCTAGCTAGCAGTAAAGCAATGCCCAAGCCTTTCCTAAGCTAAAAACATGGTTCTTAATGAACATCTTAACATGTTATAAGTTAATGTTAGTGACTATGGACATGAAACTTGGAAGTTGTTCCTTAAAACCCATGGAAAATAGTAAGTGGCATCAAAACACACACACAATATGGCTATATCCTGGTATTTGGCCCTAACTCTATAAGTGAAAGGCTTATTTCAACCATAGTCTAGCCTAGATGATGATATTGATCAAATGGAGTGGATGGCATAATTATTTATCTAAACCAGAATCTCTAAGTTCTAACATATTTCTATGTTTCCCCCTTGATTATCCTTTTATTGGAACCAACATACCCCTATTTTTGAAAATCAGGACCCTAGAGAAACCCTAGAAAGTGGGCATGAAAATTTAGTATGTTAGGATCATTTATAGAATTTGAAGATCATCCACCTTGTTAAAAATAGACTTTCTTGGTCATGTCTTGCTTTAATTTGCACTAATGTCACTAATAAATGATCTTTATTGCTCTAGTTTCAGGTTCCATAACATTTTTACCTGAGAATTTCATGTTTCAAAACCCAAGCCAAAGCCCTCAGTTAAAATTTGAATAATGGTAGGAACCAAAATTGGTGGGAACATTATGAAAGTTCATTTTGGACCTAAGAATAAAACTCATGTTCTAAGTTCAATCATGTTTATTAACATAACTAGAACTTAGTCTAAAGTCCTTGGTCCCATTTATTTTTTCCCTTTAATAATTCTTATATACCTAAATTTTGTTTTATAGGGTCATTTTAATATATTCTAACAGCCTAATATTTTAACCCTAAGGCCCCAACATATTTATTAATACAATCAAGATCTTAGTCTTAACACCTTAGCTTAAGTCCTGGCTCCCTGAGTTCAATATTATGTTAGATCAATCCTTTGATTTAAAACTTAGCCTAAGGTTTTAATCTTAAGGCCCTAACATATTTATTAATATGAGTGAGACCTTAGTCTTAACACCTTAAGACTAATTCTTTTATATCTCTTTAGTCTTGACCTAACTTCTTTGCATTTGGCAGGATCCAATGACCTTAGCTTTATCATGGCCTTTGATCCAACAAAGTAAGAAAATCCTAAACTTTGGCTTAAAAAACATGCATCTCAGATGATCTAATGGTTCATGCTTCTCATGGCCTTTTGATCGAATGGTGTGAGGAAAACCAATAGGATCTTACATAAAGCCCATTGGACTAATCACATTAAAGATCTAAAATTGCAATCAACGGTCCTCACTTTGTCACAAAGACTCAATTAGATAGAGTGAGGCACAATTGAAAATTTAAGGGACTATAAAAGGCCCAAATGATCAACACGTGACACCCTTGTATTTGATGATCAAATATGAATGGGTCCTACTTGACAAAATAACTAATCAAGAGCAAGCTCTCAAATCATAATCAATGGCTAATGCTTCATCATAAATTTTAATCCGATGGAGCAAATTAAGTCCAAGATACTGGGAGGCCCCATGGAGGTATAAAGTGGAACTCTTTTATTATGCCACAATAATTTGATGAGCTTAAAATTGACACTCATGTGACCATCATTTGACATCTACATGACCATCAACTTTAATCCCATAAAATTAAAAGATTCACTAGCTTAAAATTGATGTTCGTGAGATGATCATTTAATGTTACCAAGGATGTATTTGAAAACTATGAGACCATCAAATTTAAGCTAATGAATTATTATGCTCAGGGTTAGAATATACTCTAAAATCTTTTTAGAAGGCTTGAAAATGGCTTTATAGGCCAAGGGAAGTGCTTAAGAGATGCTTAAACACTATAAATCTTCAATTTTCAAAATGTGGAATGGTTGTATGGCCTAAATACATGCAAAATAAACCTAGTCTAAGTCTATAGTTTAAGGTCCCCATGACATTTTATTCAAATGTCATGAACCTCAAACTATATACTTATACTAAGACTTATTTTAAAAGTACTTATATCATAAAATTTAGACTGAATGCTCCTAGCTAAAGGTTTTAATGTATTTTGTTAACACAATAAAATCTTATTTGTTATGGGACCATTATGTCATGTTGATATTTTTGAGAATATTTTAAATCCTTGGCATAAATATTTTAGACCAACGCATACTTTACATTTATTAAAAATGACGTAAACATTGGCCTAGAATATTTAGGCCATGGCCCCCTTGCATATAAATCTAAAAGCTTAGGCATAAACCCCTTATCCTAGGGTTTATTTCATGCTTAATAAATGAAACAAAATTTAGTCTAAGGGACTTATACCTAATTCAAAATATTAATAATGTGTTAACTTAATGTTCAAACATCTCTACAGATCAATAATTCATGCTTTATCACTAGATTTTGATCCACTGACGTGAAGGCACCCAAATAGTTTTCAATGAAGCCTCAATAACCCATGAGCTGGATGTGTGGAGAAAGCACATTCGAAGTAGAGCTGATAGGATGATCCAATGATTCATGCTTCATTACTGGGAAATGATCCAATGACATGAATGTGCTCATGACTTTTCAAAGGCCCATAAGCTCATCATGTGGCCAACATTCATTCATCAAAACACTGACATAGGATTTATCGCATAGAGAGACACGTAAAGATGCCAAGTGTCACTACCATAGGGTTTACAACAAAAGGAGCCAATCATAGGAAAGAGCCTAGATTACAATCAATGGCTTGTGATAACCCTAGATTTTGATCTAATGAAGCAAAATAAAAGAGGCATTTTTAAATGCCAGCAGCTATTTCTCAAAAGGAATTTATAAAAAATGTCACGAAAGGCCTAGACAATGCCACATAGGCACCACACAAGTAGAAAAGGATAAAATACAAGATATTGTGGGATAAAAAATGCAAAGGTATGAAATTAAAGGTCCAAATCAAATCCAAGGCATGTATAATTCAAATTCTAGATATATTCTACCATTAAAGCTCCCAAACCCTAAACCATGTATAAAATTTCCCCAAATAGACTCAATTGGTTACAACTTGATCCAAAGAGAACTTAATTATGTTTTTAAATGTAAGAGATCTTACACAAAGAATATTTGATACCATTATAAATAATTTTTAGGAACAAAGACAATGGCATCACATAGACAACAATTAAAGGAAGAGATCAAGCTCTACTTATCAACAAACAATGAAGGTCAAATCTTTAGAGACATTAAATTAGACCTTGTATCCCTAAATATCTCAAGTGTTAGGAACTAGTCCAAACTCTTCTTCACGATCAAGGAATTAAAATCCATCATAAAAGAGAAGCAAACAATTACCACAATAAGATAGAGACACTATGACCTCATCACTGTTCAGATGACCAACCTCCACTATGTTGTGGCAAAGCATGAGGTACTACATTGCATAGACATCCTTGCTCCCATATTTGTTGACTATTGAATTGATAATGAATGGATCATCAGGGAGGGAAAATCTAAGGAAATAACATATGTTTCTCCTATATCATTTGAGAAATATTATAAGCTCCCTCTTCCCCATGTGGATTTATCCAAGATCAAAGAGTGGACAAGCAACCGTGACTTAGACTCAATCCTTAGACCCTAACTACACCAAGGCATTCATATCTTTGGGAACTTTAAAGGGAAAATCCTAGTAGTCCAATTTAGGGAGGGCATTAGGGTTATAATGACCCTATTGAATCTAGCTTTTGGAGCCCCCTCAACCACCTATGTAAATAAAATTTGGGTCCCATATATACATTTCATGGTGGAACAAAAGCTCACACCTCTATTTGGAAATTTAATAAGTATCTTCCTCACCAAAAAATTCACTACCATAAAAATTAAGACCTATAAGTAGTTTTATATGATGTCATACCTGCTAGATGCCCTACTTGCCTTAATCAATTTCCCAAGTATTAGGAATTGGTACCCATATGGCAAAACCACCATTTCACACCACTATTATAAATTACATATCTTCAAGTATAAAAATCACATGCAGTTTATTTGTGACTAAATTTATCCATCCATAATTGAGGCCATCATAGGAGTTTCTATGCCTAGGGTTCACCCCTTAATATATAATTAGGTGGAGATGATAGGTAATATCTATTACTACCTTGACTACACAGTCATCATGATTGAGGGCATCATGTCCCATCCTTGTAGGTTGCTAGTATATGTTCCTAGTAAGCTAGCTAAAAAATAAATTTCTTCCTAGTTCTTATATGGAATTGATGGCACTAGTAAATAAAATAACAAAGGACTTCTTCACCCCTTCCCTCTGATCATTGGAAAGACCATACTCCAAGACTATAAATAGGTTGAGACTATGCCCAAACATCATGATTCATTTGGTTTTCAACTTGATGAACTTAAGATGTGTGATCCTAAAGGTATAGTAGCCAGCCACTTGAAGGACAACAAAATCCCAAAGCTTGAATATGTACACCAACTTGGTGTTCATGACACCATATATATTAAGGCTAGGAATTATGAAAAAATTAGTGAGGATCCAAGACCACAACATGAATATTAAACATAGGTTGACCAAAGATGACAAACCCTTAAGAGAGACCTAAAAAATGCATATTTTATAGTATCACTTGCTACCTAGTCCATCTGGGATGACCCAAGAACAACCCCAGGAAAAACAACCATAGTCATAACCTCAAGAGAAAATTGTGTAGAAACATGATGAACAAGGCAAGGGTAAGGAGAAATTAAGAGAAGTAAAACTGCAAGAGAGACTTGAAGAGGGACCCTTAGATTCAACACTACCCCAAATTCCACCTTTCATAATTCAATACATAGACATGATTGCTTTGGAACCAACTGAGACATTTGATGGTGCCCTAGAGGCCTATGACTTAGATAGGAAAGAGGAGCCCAAGGAAGATAAAGGAAATGAGCTTATCCCTATGGCATCCCAAGAAAAGAGGAAGGAAGAGTTAGCATTGGTCCCCATTAGACCAAAGAAGAGACTAAGATTGACTTTTACTCACCCCACCAGTGAAATCAATCTCTTTAGTGATGAATTCCCAATTCATGGATCAATCATTCCTGCTGGTTCTTTTATGAAAAGTTACAAAATATTCCTTCTCTTTCTCATTCATGGGATAGAACAAGAGTTGTAGATGTTGAGATATAAGATGACATGAAGCCATGGATAAGGGCTATGGTGAAAGATTAAGAAACAATAAGAACTGTGGTCACCTAAGGGCCAAAAAGTAAAAGGATGGATGCCCTAGAGGCATCAAGTAGCTCAGGTGTGGAGGTCCCAGAACCTCTCTAGTTTAAGAAGCTACTCACTACCATAAAATTCAACCCTAAAATAACTAGGTTAGAAAGAATAAAAACAAAAATAGTTATGGTTGGATAGAGGAATTCACCTTTAAAAAGGTGGAGTCCTTTGTGGGATTAACCCCTGTGGGAGGTTAGCAGCTTGGTGAAGCTACAATTCATGAAGAGGATGTGGAAAGTTTGATTGAGTCCCAATCAACATAATCAAAATCTAGAGTTTATGGGATGAAGCAAATAATCTTATATTTGGAAAGAGAAAAGGAAAACTTGCAAACATAGGCAATTCTATCAATGCCTGAGGTAATGACTAAAATGATTGATGAGTCATTTTATGACATGTTTGAATCACTCAAAAAAATGAAACTGAGGTAGAGTACACTAGAGGGGTAGTGTTCATTGGCCATGAGCCTGGTCACCCAATGGCTAGCCTTAGAGGATAAAATATCCCAACTTCTCAACATTCAAGCAAGGAGATATATTCTAGGCTTCAAAACCATTAGTTTGGGACACTTACACATAATTATGGGAATTATGGTTGACAAGGTTCAAAGTTTGAGTGCTTCACACAATGATGTGGGAAGACTCTTGAAAGATGATAAAGAGCTAATTGCAAGAATTAAACAAATTCTTGGGACTATGCTCATAGATCTTGCATAGCCCACTATCCTTGGAATCATAAGCGATGGAGAATTTAAACATAGGGCTACTTTGGTTACTCAAAAAATCAAATGAAAAATCTAAGGAAAATCTGGGGTTGATAATATTAAGATCTTAGACATGATATTCAATACAAGAGAAAGGATAAATTAAGCTAGGATCATTAAAGAATCCATGGTTAGGAATGACAGGAAACTTGATGACTTGGTAGATCAAGAGGAGGAGTGTATCATGAAACTTACTGTGGATCTAGAGATAATTGATGAGAAACATACTAAAGCCATGAACATCCTCTAGCAATGACAATCATAGGCCCCACCAACAAATTAAGCAATATTCTATTTTGTAAAATTTTGTAATTTTTTTAAAAAAAATATTCCATTGTAAAGGCATATGCTAGTTTGTTAGCATATTTGACTCTAGGTCAGTATTATTGTGTAAATCACATGTATTTTAGAACTTGTAAGGACAACTATCCTTATATTTGTACACCTATATTTTGTAATTGGTTTGTATACTGCCTGATCTCTCTATAAAGGTATGTATTACCATTTATAATGAGATATTTTTTTGAGTAAATTTTTTACACTTGAAGAAATTAATATAATCAAGGAATTCTACAAGGATTGGCCATATTTGATATGTTAATTTCTAATATAGCTTTTTCTCTCAATTGCTAGTAGAGGTCTTGAATTTGGATGGTGTCTTTGAATTCTGAGTTGAATTTTCTAATCACAAGGTTTCTAATTTGTGCATATGATAGATTATTGGGAGGATCATAGGTGTTGTTTCATTTCATTTTTCTCTATATTCAAATGTGCTAATGCTATTTGATTATAGTAGTAAATCCTTAAAGTAGACCTGGTTCTTACTTGTGATTCTTTACATTATCCTTTGAAGCATGCCTAGTATATATTGGAAATTGAGCTTAGGATATGTTGAATTATATATTAGTTGAATTCATACTAAATTACAATTGATTCTTTTTCATAATGTTTGAGACTAAAATTGTCAATCACTCATTTCTTTTTTGCTCCACCCTTCTCTTTGCTTTTTTTTACACCATATCACTTTAGTTTGAGCTTCAGTATAAATAGACACTTAGATTAGTTTGTAGCTTAAATATAGAACATAATTCACTAAGTATTAACATATATTCTCTACAATTCATGAAGAATGGACCAAGGTGGCTCCCAACCACCAAATCATATAAATATTGTGAAGCGATTTATCTTGCTTTACTACTATTTCACCACAGGCAACTAGATTGTAAAACCTACAGCTCATGCTTTGAATTTTCTAAATTCTAAAATGAGAAGTATTATTTAAACACTAAGATAATTTATGGTTCATTTAGAGGTATCCACACCCATCAAAAAATAAGAATGCCCTAGGTGTACTGGCATATCATGATGTATAGCAAAATGAGTATGTCATGTATTATCTAAGATGAACACTGGTCATGCATGAACATACCTATACACTGATTGAATTTTTTTTATCAATGTTATTCATATCCCAAAAATTATGTCTTTATATGCTAAAAAATAAGACCATTGTTATAGATAGAATAGATCCATTAAAGTATCTACTTTCCAAAATAGGTCTATAAAACTATATGGAAAAATGGATTATGATATTGAGAGAGTTTGAAATTTAAATTTCCAAACAAAAGGATATTAAAGGGAAAACACTCATAGATCATCTTGTTGAAGATCTTATTCAAGATACTCAACCTCTTACTTTTAGATTTATAGATGAGGCCATTGTGCCTGTTGAACAAGCAGATGCACCTCCTTAGGCTAAATAGTGGAATATGTAATTTTATGGATCATTCATGACTCATGGATTATGGTCCAAAATATTATTTGTTATGTCATAAGGGGATCTCATTCCCAAGTCATTTCACATTAGATTTCCCTATACTAACAACATGGCTGAGTATAAAGCACTCATTACAGGGTTTTGTCAAGCAATATAGTAAAACATTTAACATTTACTGGTGTATGATGATTCTTAATTAATCATAAATCAAGCCATAGATCAATATTAGACAAAGCATAAGAATTTACTACCCTATAAAGGTATGGTTGATACTCTCAAACAAAATATTTCCAACATCTAATTTGAAAGAATACCTCATGCCAATATTAGAACAATTGATGCTATGTCCACTATTGGTTCCATGATCTAGATCACTGATAGAGCTAGATATTATCAATTTATTTTTGAACATATCCTAGCACTAACACATGAAAAATCAACCATCAAGATGGTTTGTGACATAATTGGTCCTACGTCTCCCTAGTACTCAAATATATTTACCTATCTTCAATACCAAACTATGCCTCCTAATTTATCACATAAAAAACAAAAATCCTTCACCTATAAATCCTCTCACTATACGCTAATTGGACCAACCTTTTATAAGATATGATGGAAATCTACTTCATTATTTACCTTTGGTAGAATCTAGACTAGTATTGAGGGAAGTCCATGAAAGAGTGTGTGGAGCCCACACCACTAGGGAAGTCCAAAAAGATATTACATACTAGTTATTACTAGTTAATGATGGAAGTACATGCATTTTCATATGTGAAAAGGTGTGTCAAGTGTTAGAAGCATGCCAATCTAATTCATGCTCTAGCCAAGACACTCAAACTATTGACAACGCCATAGTCATTCTCAATGTAGGGACTTGACCTTGTTGAGAAGATCAATCCAACATATTTATATGGCCATAAACATGTCTTGAATACTACCTAATACTTCTCTAAATGGGTGGAATACATTTCCCTCAATTATATCACTGATAAGTAGATATCCAAGTTCATATTTAACCATCTCATTTATGATTATGGTATCCCCTCTGACAATATATTTGATAATGAAAGATCATTCAAGAATAAGGATGTGAAAGCACTTTGTTCTCAATACCACATCAAACAACATTTCTCTACCACTTACTATCTACAAAGTAATGGCCAAGCTAAGGCTTCTAATAAAACCATTGTCAACATTCTAAATAAGATTATTAATGATGCTAGTCATAATTAGCACTTGAAGCTATTTAAATCCCTCTAGGCATACCATAACACATTTCATACATCAATAAGAGCTACATCCTAGTCACTTGTTTATATAAATGAATCCATTATTCCCATTGAGGTTGATTTACCTTCTATTTGAATTTAATTGAAATACATCATCTATGATAAAGACTATAGAGTGGATCACTTGTAGGAGCTAGATCTACTTGATGGTAAACACTTATCCACCTTGAATAATTTGTAGGCTTATCAAAACTAACTCAAAGGCCAATATAATAGTCACACAAAACATCATGAATTTTATCTTGGTGACCTAGTACTAAATGAGAATCAGTTGAATGTAAACACTGAGTCCAAAAAAATAGAAAATTCCAACCAAACTAGTTAGGAACATATGTAATTTTTTCTAATCATAGTTATGGATCATACAGGTTCACTACACTAGAGGGCGATGAACTTGATGAACCCATAAACATAATGCACCTCAAACATTTTTATGATTGAGGGATTCAAATTATTATCTAAAAAGATTGTCTAAGTTATGGCACATTATATCTATTCTTTATATTATACCCCTTACCATTGTACCATATCCTTGACCCTTCATTAGCCATTTATTTGTACCTAACCTCACCCATCACATTTGGCCTTGGTTTTGATTGATTTTTAATTCAAACACATTTAGTGGTTGAAGATGGATTTAGTTCCAATGGATATTTCAAAATTACAAGTTGAATGGTAATATATGAAAGTAGTTTGATAGTGGATCTAGAAATTGTATCCTCATTTTTTATCACGTTTCATTGATGCCACTAATTATACGTGCCTTTGGTAAAATAAGTATCCCACCTTGGATACTAATTATAACTACCTATGGGAAAATTAGTACCACTGACCCTTTGTTTTTGCCTTCTAATTATAACTACTTATGGGAAAATTAGGAACAACACCTTTACCATGCATATCCACATTATCTTTCCATCATTATTGTCATTTCCCTTGCCATTTTCCTTTTACCTGGAACTTGTTGGTATTTAATTGGATGCCTTTTGTAAATGTGGAACTATAATGACTTGAGGTCCTAATGGGACTATGTAGGTGGCACTCAATTCACATTAAGGTTAGCTTAGTCACCCATTTACCAAGATCTCACTATTTTATGATCTTGAACCATGTTGTATCTGATCATTCTCTATTGAGTTGAGATACCAAAAACACTAAAATATTGGAAGCAACTTCTCACTTTCACTACCTTTTATATAGGTAGAACTACAATGACTTGAGGTCCTAACAAGACTATGTAGGAAATGCTCAATTCATATTGACATCAGATTAGTCACCCTTTTTCCATATGCTCTCACAATTTTATGAGATAGCTATGTGTTATATCTTTTAATTCTTGATAGATTTGAGATACTGAAAACACCAAAATATTGGAAGAAATTTCCCACTTTTAATGCCTTTTGTGTAGGCAAAAATATAGTGAATTGAGATCCAAATGGGACTATATAGGTAACACTCAATTCACATTGAGGTCAACTTAGTCACCCCTTTTCCATGCTCCTGCTATTTTGTGATCTTGGATCATGTTGTATCTTGTAATTCATGATTGAGTTTAGATACTTCAAACACCAAAAACATCAGAAACATTTCACCACCTTTAGTGAAGAGGAAACTATAGTGACTTGAGGTCTTAATAGGACTATGTAGGTAGTGATCAATTCACATTAAGGTCACTTCAATCACCCCCTTTCCACACTCTCACTACTTTTTTTATAAATTTAAGTTTAAATATTTTTGATATTTTATGAACAATCTAAGCCATGCTCTCACCATTTTTCTAGTTGGACTATTTTGTGTCTCAAAATTCTTGATTGAGTTGAGATGCCTAGAAAATTCAAAAAACATTTGAAATGGTTTCAAAACCCCTAAACATTTGTAAAAGATCTAAAAAATCCTAAAAATCACAAAATCATGAAAATTGGCTTAGAATTTCCATGTAAGATATAAATCCATCAATTTTTTTTGGGATGGGCCATCATATGTATTCAATTCCATTTCCAAACCACCTTGGTCTTTTTCCTCCCATTTTTGGGAGAACTACATCAACCTAAGGTCTGCACAGACTATGTAGGAAGGACCTAGATACATGGGGATCTTAGGTTAGCTCAATTACACCTTCCTTTCTTTTTTGACCACTTATTTGCTTTAAGGATTATGGGACCCCTAACTACTTCATGAATAACCACTTGCCATTCATTTTCCCCATTTTTATTTGCCTTAAGATGTATACTCTTGCTAATTTATGAGTTCTTGTTATGAACATTATGTATTCAAATTTGAGTAACTAATGACTACTCAGATTTGTCTTACACTCTTGCCATTTTGTGAGTACTCTCTATTTGTATGTTATCATTATTTGTATGCCCTCATTATTTTGTGCTCTTATTATTTTGTGCTCTCATTCTCACCATTTCACCAAGAGTAACACCTCTATCACACACATGAAATTTATTTTCTATTTGCACTAACATTGTGATTGACCATTTTTTGTGTTATGTTTAAAGTAGTTTGTTTCGTTCTTTTTTCTTTTCTTTGGATTGTTTTGTGTGGTTTGTTTATTTGTGTGTTCTATTTGTTTATTGGTGTTTTATTGTGTTTTTATTTGTTTTTATCTTTTTTTATTTGTTTGTTATTTTTTTATTGGGTGCCATAAGATTATTAAATTTTGTTGTCACTTAAGTCTTGATTATCCATATCATGTACTTTAGTTGTGTAGTCTTACACTTAATTTATTTGCTATATTTATGATTGGGATTTGATTATCCATATCTTATTCCCATGTTGCTTATATTTATATTTAAATTTAGTTTTCTATGCTTAGGAAATGAATTATCATTTTAGTTATCTATAACTGTCATGCATAATATCAAAAGTTAAAGCAAAACTGTGCTTACAAAGTCCTCTAAAAATGGAAATATCTCTTCAATAGTCACAAAACCATCTAGTTACACAAACACATGCCTCAATCCATGAGTAATAAACAAGTAAAAAAAAATGATTTATTATGTGTTTATATAGATGAGTATCTATAAATAAGCATCCATATGAGTCATACAACATAATCAAATAATAATCTCAAAAGAACATCTCCTGCCTTAACCATATTTTTGGGCCTCCCCTTGAGACTCATTTAACAAAATAATTTTTCTCATCCTATATCCCATGTTTTTTCAAACGTGCATATTTGGACTCACATTTATGCTAGAAATGTATTGTTATCCTTTTCTAACATAATCTTTTTGGGCCTCCCCCTGAGACCCATTTAACAACATAATTTTTCTCAGCTTATATCTGATGTTTTCTCAAACATGCATCTTCGAACTCACATTTAAGTTAAAAATCTGTTGTTACCCTTTACCATCTCTATCCTTTTGGGCCTCCCCTTGAGACCCATTTAACAACTTGCTTTTTATCAGCCTATATCCCATGTTTATTTGAACATGCAACTTTAAACTCACATTTAGGCTAGAAATGTGTTGTTATCCTTTGTCAACACCATCTTTTTGGGCCTTCCCATGAGACCCATTTAAGAACATGATTTTTATCAACCTATATACCATGTTTGTTCAAATGTGCATCTTCAAACTCACATTTAGACTATAAATGTGTTGTTATCCTTTGCCAACACCATCCTTTTGGGCCTCCCTCTAAGACCCATTAAACAACATAATTTTTCTCAGCTTATATCCCATGTTTATTTGAACATGCTTCTTCAAACTCACATTTGGACTAGAAATGTGTTGTTATCCTTTGCCATCACCATATTTTTGGGCCTCACCTAAGACATATTTAATAACATGATTTTTATCATTCTATATCCCATGTTTGTTTGAATGTGCATCTTTAAACTCACATTTATTCTAGAAATGTGTTGTTATCTTTTGCCAACTCTATCCTTTTGGGCCTCCCCATGATATTTGTTTAACAACATAATTTTTTAAAACTATATCCCATGTTTGTTCAAACATGAATCTTCAATCTCACATTTTGGCTATAAATGTGTTGTTATCCTTTGCTAGAACCATATTTTTGGGCCTCCCCCTAAGACCCATTTAAGAACATGATTTTTCTCAGCTTATACCCCATGTTTGTTTGAACATTCATCTTTAAACTCACATTTAGGCTAAAAATGTGTTGTTATCCTTTGCTAGCACCATCTTTTTGGGCTTCCCCTTAAGACCTGTTTAGCAACATGATTTTTCTTAGCCTATATCCCATGTTTATTCAAACATGCATTTTTGAATTCACATATAAGATATAAAAGTGTTGTTATCCTTTTCCATCACCATTTTTTGGGGCTCCCCTCGAGACCCATTTAACAACACAATTTTTCAACCTATATCTCATGTTTTTTTGAATGTGCATCCTCAAACTCATACCTAGGTTGGAAATGTGGGGTTATCCTTTACCAATGTATGTGTTCCTAATTCTAATTGCCTTTGGGAAAAATAGTGTGTTTCCCTTTTCCTTATTTATTTTAACCACCTATGGGCAAATTAGTGTTTCCTAATTTTTGTTCTTAATTCTAACTACCTTTGGGTAAATCAATCTTTTTCTTGTTTTCCATTCCTGATTATAACTACCTTTGGTCAAATTAGTGTTTTATGTTTGGTTATTGATTATAACTACCTTTTGTTAAACCAATATCCATCTTATCAACCTACTAAGTCATCCATATTTACCACTTATTATAACCATATTTGGGGAAACTATTGTCATACCCTTTGTTATTATTTATAACCACCTTTGAGAAAATCAATGACTCTACATCTATTACTATCTATAATTACCTTTGGGAAATTTAGTACTGCCACCCTTGTTACCATCTATATCATGTAATTTTATTCATTTTGAGGGAATTTTTGATGATTTTATTTTCACCATTCTCTCCCTTAAGGGGGCATTGGGGGCATCAAGGGGCATAAAATGTTTAGATTAATGATTTTTTCATTCTTTTCACAATGACTTCTCAAATAGGGGTAAATTATAGACACTTAATTTTGGAAAATTTTATGCCTAAACTACCATTCAGTTCAATTGATAGAAATGACATATTTTATGCTTAAAAATCACTTGAATTGCTCAAATTCATCTACATAAGGTATTTAATTACCTATAAATTTTACGAGGCTATCTTATTTGGTGTATTATCTTGTATGCATCCCTAAATTGGTTCAGTTATAACCCTAATCAAATTATGACCTAATAATTTGACACTTTTAACATGTAAATCTATTAATTCATGACATTTAAATCAATTTCCAAAAGCTAAAAAGAGCTAAGCAAGAATAATTATATTAAAAATCTTAATTAACTTCCCTAAACAAAAATTCTAAATCAAATTAGTGAATTTCATTTACTAAAAAGGAATTTTAACCAAAAATGAAGTCAAAGAATCAAATGAGCTAACAAAGTGATTTATTATCTCATAAATATTCAAAATAATGACTCACACCTCAAAAATATATAAAGTGAGTTGTCATGCTTCATAAATATAAAAAACTAAGGTGTCAAGATTTTATGAGTGTTTTAAACCCACCCAGTGTTAGATTGACTTAACCACGTTAATTTAGACTCAACCCAAGTTAGAATTTAATCTAACCTACCTAAGGTTAGATTTAGTTATTTGAGATATAAATACAAGCACCCATAACATTCATAAATAAGATTTTTTGTGTAAGGTTTTTCTACTAGAATACTTCTTGAAGTCATTTGTAAGTAGGGTTATTATGAAAAACTTCACACAAAGCAACAAGTGACTATTTAAGAGATGTTTCCACCTTGAAAGAGCATTAATAAAAGACTAAAATCATCATAATCTGAGCAAGAACATATTTATAACAATAAGTAAGCACCATATGTGATAAGGGAGGTAAGAAAATTATATTGTCTTCATCTCTATTTTGTGCTCTTGCTTATTATATTATATTCCCCCTAGTTCTTAAGCAAGAGGGTTTAGTATTAGTGTATTTTTTTTTTTGATGTTTTCTCATTTGGACTAACAAGATAATAATCTACATATTGTTTCCTCTTCAAACTCCTAAGGTAAAATTCTAACATATTTAGAGAAAAGAATGACTAGAGATGACTAAGAAAAAGTAAAAGTACACTATACCCACCATAAAGGTATTGAAGGGAGTGATTAGGGATAAGGAGGGATGAGGAAAGAGTGATTGGGGATGATGAGGGATGATGAGGTTCAATGAGATATTGATTAGGAATGATAAGGGATGAGGGAGTGATGAGGGATGATGAGGGGTGATGAGGGAGTGACTATGGATGATGATATTCAATGAGGGAATGATTATGGGTAATGAGGGTTGATAAGGGGGTTATTAAGGATGATGAGTGATAATGAAAAAGTATTTCATGTATTTTAACCTTTTAACATTTTAGATGTGTAAATCTTAAGTTAGATTAAGGGGTTGAGTTGTCTAAATTAGTGAAATAATATGTAATAAATAATCACTAATTTTTTTTTCTAGATTTTGACTAGCTTTGAATTTATAAAAATAATAAATAACATATGAAAATAGATAATTATCTAGAAAATGACTATTGTGGAAGATCTCAGTTCTAAAAATGGGGTTATGAATAGGTCTAAGTGTTGTCAACAGGGTCCTTAGATCTAATTATTCATTAGATAATAACACACCACCTGGACAGTAATGCCATACTACTCTAGTGTCTTAAAAATGATGATAATGTCCTCTTTTCATGACTATTACTATTTTTTGAGAGCACACGTGCCTATGTTTCTAGGTTCTATTCCTATGCTTATGAAATATGGAATTCTGTATTGTGCCTATAATATCTAATTCAGTATGCAAATCCTAATCCTCCTAAAAATTATGGTATGAGATAAAAATGTGTGTTTTTTAGTAAGATAGGTTGGACATCCTCAACACCCCACTATGAAGAGAGTTTTATATATACCAATACTATGAGGAGGGATCAAGCCCAATGTAGTTATCTCACCTAGTACTTGGTGCAAGTACAAGTGAATTCTAGAATAAGAGTGGTCTTAAATTCTTTGAGTGTGTTTGAGATTTAAAATCTAGGCTTAGGGCTGATGTAGATGGTAGTATGTAGAAGTAAGGCATAATAGGGATAAAATACATTATTTTCTCTCAACTTTTTTCTTATTTAGATAGGATTTTTAATCTATTTTATATCTAGTGAATAGAGGTAAAATAGTCTTATATTTATAGAGATCCATAGCTTGTACAAATAATAAAATTTACTTAGGCCAACCTTAGGAGGGGCACACATTTGAAAATATATTTGTTCAGGAGATTTAGGGCAAGGGACACTAGTGGCAAGCTGGGGACACTAGTGCCATGTGGCTCTAGTGTCCTTAATGTGGTGGTAGTGTCTAACTGGCAGACTATTGGGCACACTAGGTTAGGATTTGAGAAAGATATTTTGGACTATGTTTGAGCTGATAGAAGATGTTTTTAGTCTGCACAATGGATAGAAAAGTGTGATAAAGGCTCTAGGCTAGGTATATGACTAAGATAGACATAGTATTTATCAAGTAACACTCTTACCATCCAAATACCACTTTTAGGTGATTACATTCCCACCTTTATGTTATAAATGCACTAAAACAAAATGAATAGTATAAAGGAAAAAAGTGTACTTGGACTTACCTAGGAAGAGAAGCCTATGTACCTGAGTTTGATTATGTGAATCTAGGTCTACATATATTGAAAATGATCCAAAGTAATGACTTGTAATGAAACATGAAAAAATCAATCCTTACTTAAGATATTATCAAAAGCAAAAGACTATGATAAATAATGTAACTAAGTAAAGCTGAGTAAATAGATAGGAAAGAGGAATAGAATAAATACACCTCATTGGGTACATGAATCAATGCATAGACTTGGTGATAACCTATGGGTGTGAGTGTATATAATGATCAAAATTGTGGAATAACTTGGACTGAGCTGATAGCTTGATCAATCCTCATATGTGGGTGGCTCAAGAACTCAATCTAGTTTTGACTCCATCATTTCCCACCCATGCTTAATGGATCATGATCAATGAATAGCTTGGATAAGACTATAAGTGTGTCTAACTCTCTCATGTGGTTGGATCAAGAACTCTAGTAGGCCATATGAAATTGAACTATGTAAATTATGAAAGTATCTAACTAGGTATATCTAACTATGTATATCAACTTTGTGGCCACTTGGGTACCTTAGGTGGCTCTGGGCAACTTGGGAATGCCATCTACTTAGATGGAGTAAGTAATGAAAATAGTGACAATCTAGAATGTGATAACAAGTGTATACAACATAGATAATGACATGGAGTTCACCATTCCATCTGATTAACCTATGTGTAATTGAGCATATGGAAACTATTTATTGTGCACATGCCCCCAATCTGATATCTAAGTATACTGATTCTAGAATGAGTATGTAAAAATTGAAGCTATGTATCTGAACTTAATGTGGGGTGATCATGCCACACATGATGACCCCAAATCTGAGCAACTAGTATGAATCTAAACTAAAATAAGTGTAGCTAAGTAAAATCTAAACATAACTATGTAAGCTATGATTATACCTATGTAAATTTATAGTATACCTATTTTACTATTTTGGCTAATCTAGACTATCCTAAATATTGGGATACTAGATAGTAGCACCCTATTGTACTAGTGTCCCATTATAGGTGCTAATGTCTATATGGTATAAAATTTGGGTGATTTGGACTAATTTTTGAGTCCCTTTTCTTTCCTATGTTTGACCTATGTATAATTTTTGAAATTGAGCCTGTGTGCTAAAAATTATCTATGAATAGATAAGTAGGAGCTTGATCTCTATGACAAACCCTTATGAATTCCCCATATTTTTAGGGTATTTTGAAACCTATGTAAGAACTATCCTAAAAAATAAATATCTTTGTAAAATATGTTAGCTGAAGCAAATATATGATAACTACATGATATTCTAATACAATGTACAAATATAACATCAAAATGTAGAAGTATATGAGAACAAGTAGGTAATGTAAGATGTATGTTGTAATATATCATTACATAAAGGTGTCAATATAGATGTAATTAATGTATAATAAAAAAATGGAGTGACCACCTAGGGGGATGGGGCATGATGTCTATCACGACACCCAAGTAAGAAGGGTAGATTCATGAGGTACCTCATATAATCAAAAAATGGTGTACACAACAGGAAAATACAAGTGTCATGGTGAAGATATATATAATAAAACATAAATACAAAACACATGAGGCATGTAAAATTAAGACAAGGGGCCACAATATAAGGGATGTGAGCACATAACACTAAATCTGAGCATTAAAGACATACAAGGACATGTTCAAATTTCCACATGTGCAAGCAAAAATCAATTTGTATTAGATCCACATAGAAGGACATGTTCAAATGTCCATATATACAATCATGAAATCACACACAAGGGACATGGGCACACATGTCCAAGACATACATACATAGAAGTGGTGTAGAGTCAAAGAATAATAACATTCAAATTCACTTGAATAGAAAATCATATGAAAAAATAATCAAGTATAAACTAGAAAAACAAAAATGAAAGCATATATAACTATGTATAATAAATATCTATAAATTCTAGGATATATATATACTAATTCTAACTAGTTATAGTTGATGAATAATATGAGCATGAGTAGCAATGATCAATATCAAGATACATCAATTCATAAATTGAACTATATAAAATGTAATAATAGAACCTGGTAATAACAACTATGTATGAGATGACCTTGAGTGGGAGGATGTATCAAATGAATAAACCTGGATCGATGTATATGCCCCTAATGGGTAGATGATAACAAGTTTGGATTAGTGTAGTAGACCAGAGTTCTATGTGTAATATGTAAGCACTTGATAAAAACAAGTGAAGTATATATGTATGATGAAATTGACTATACTAATATAACTAGCATATGTAATAATTGGCAAGTATAAGAAATGTAAACATAGCAATGCATAAAATCTATAAATTTTGTGTTTTTTGAGTAATATTTGATTATTTTTGTGTTTTGACATGTTATATGGTTTATGTATTTTTTGGATATAAGCTATGAACAATAAAATGAAAATAAACTAAGTACAAGGAGTGAGAGAGAAGAAAGTATGTACAAGAGGGTAGGAGCCATACTAACTAATGAGTCTCATGGGAGACTCAATATCACCATGACCTACGTCAAATAATAGAACGGTAATCTCTCATGTAATGTGAATGCTATGTTGTAGTTGAATGTATTACAATATGAATTTGGTTATTTTTTATCATCAGAATCATAATATTGTTCAACATAAGAATTATGATAACCTAGAGTGCTAGAGGGAATTACCTCATACTATGGAGTTGACCTTTCTAAATTATGGTTCAGAAGATTGATTATGATTTTTCCCTTTGAAATGGTGCGTATTGTAGACATATGGTGCTATGGAGGTTCTTTTTATATAAAGCCTTGTTTGAGAATGCTTGTTGGATTAACATGATTTTGACTTTGTAACTTAAGTTCTTGCTCTTTCTATAACATGTGCTATGTATCTAGATGTTTTGCCTTGATAAATTGTATCTAAGACTAATGTGCTTTAGGATGTTCAATAAATCCCATACCCTCTTGACCAATATTAATAACTACTAGAATAAGAGAAGTGATGCCTTGGGCCTATTTTCCCAAACCTTGACCATGATAATAAAACTATTTTAGATATTTGTGACCAAAATTATACTATATTAAACATTGAGCCTTATTTTGGAGAGGTAGATTTATTTGATTTGTATATGCATGTTGTACTATTTTTGGCCTTGATTGTGATTTTTGAACCTTTTATTGTTCTGAGTTATGCTTTGGTAACCATATTTATACTATTTATAAATTGGGCTCTCTTTATATTGGTATATGTGTCATTGTATGGTGTTTGGATGAAGTTTCACTATGTGAGTCATCTGTATCCATTATCTATTATATTTTCATTTTCAATGATAAACATGAATGGGTATGGTGCCCATGCATTTTATGACATGTAAAAAAATATTTGGATCTCCTCATTAGGTGTAAAAGAGGTAGGTTGATCAAATTATATTTAATCATTTTCCTTAATATCTCACTTGAACTCTTATTAGACATTTGATTGATTTTTAAATCACTAGTTGTAGATGTACTTTATTGTGATTTATGAGTTGGATATGGAACATTGTTTTCCATAAATTGACTCAGTGAAGATACATATACATGATTTACACTATTGTGCCATGGATGCCTTTGTTTTGTAAATTAATTTTATAATGTTGTAATCTTTGCATGTAATAGTTGATTTTGATTTTGTAACGCTATAATTATCTTGCTCATACTGATAATTTTATCACATAGAGTCTCATAAGTGAAAACCCTAGCTATTTTAATTGAACATATAAGCACACACCCTATAGGGAAGAGGTGTGAATAGGCTAAGTATAGGTAATAGTGAATTTGGTATAGGATGCTTCATCTCATGGAGGAATGATAGCATGGATCTAGCTATAGGGAAAGTAGCTATCACCCTAATGGAGATGAGGAGGAGAAGGAGATTATTTCATGTGTATAAGATATGACATTGAAATTGAAACATGGTTTTTAGATTATGTGTTAAATACTATATGCGTGTATGGGTTCTCTTGTTATTGAATTCCACATAGGAGAAAGATAACATGCTATGAGATATGACATATAATACAATTGATATAAAGTGTCATCTATACATGTGTTTACATCTTTTCTAAGTTCATTTTGAATTAAAGGGAACAAGCATGTGAATGAAAGTATTAAAATTTGAAATAAAAAGAGATTAATTTATTGTCATTATGATCATGATTATATGAAACATAAATAAAAATATATATGGATTCAAAATCTAAGTTCTAGAAATGTAAACCCTAGGTTTATCTCTGGTTAGGTTTGTTTGAGTCAATGGTTTCTTTGCAAAAATATAAATCATATATAAATAAATTGAAACCCTAATATGAAATTGATTTAATTATCTAGGTTATGCCAAAAATTTATAAAAGTAAGAGTATGCAGCCTTAATTTATTGCACAAAAAATTGGAGAATGCAAACTAGGGTTTTGAGTAATATTCAAAGTAAGTTGTGTTCACTAGATGTTTTAACATTTTAAGATTTTATCTATATAAATCCTAAGTTAGATTAAGGGGCTGAGTTGTCTAAATTAGTAAAATAATATGAAATAAATAACCATTTATTTGTTATAGATTTTGAATAGCTTTGACTTTCTAAAAATAGTAAATAATATGTGAAAATAGATACTTGTCTGGAAAATGATTGTTGTAAAAGATCTAGGTTATGAAAACTGGGTTATGGATAGGTCTGATTGTCATCAATAGGGTCCTAAGGTTTGATTATTCATTATATAGTAGTGTCATACCTAGACAATAACATCATGCTACTCTAGTATCCTAAAAATGGTGCTAATGTCCTCTTTCTAGGATTGTTCTTATTTTTTGGGAGTACCTACACCTATGTTTATGGGTTCTATTCTTATGTGCATGAAATGTGGAACTCAGTATTGTGCTTAGAATATATAATTTAATATACAAACCTTAATCCTCCTTAAAATTATGTCATGAGTTGAAAAGGTGATTTTATTGGTAGGATAGGCTGGACATCCTCAAAACCCCATTATGAAGAAACTTGATTACATACCAATACTCCAAGGAGGGATCACTCTCGATGTAGTTATCCCACCCAGTGCTTGGTGAAAGTTCAAGTAAATTCTATAATGAGAGTGTTATTGAATGCTTTGAGTGTGATTAAGCATTTAAATCTTTGAAATTTGGGCTCAAGGATGATGTAGATAGTAGTATGTATAATTAGGATAGAATAGGGATCATATACCTTAATTTTGTTCAATTTTTTTCTTATTTGGATAGGTGTTTGCATCTATTTTCCATCTAGTGAATAGACTTCAAATAGTCTTGTATTTATAGAGATACATAGCTTGTGTGGATAATAAAATATACTTAGGCCAACCTTAGGATAGGAACATGTTTGAAAATATATACATTTGGGAGAGTTAGGGCAAGGGATACTAACACCAAGTTAGGGACACTAAGGCCATGTGGGTATAGTGTTCTTAATGTGGCACTAGTGTCTAGTTGGAAAACTATTAGGCACATGAGGTTGGGATCTAAGAAAGCTTTTTTGGGACTATGTTTGAGCTAACGTAAGATGTCTGTGGTCTACACAATGGTTGGTAAAGTGTGATAAAGGCTCTAGGATAGGTTGAGGGCTAAACTAGGAATAATATATCTCAAGAAACACTCTTAGCATACAAATACCACTTTTAGGTGATTAAGGCATCATATCTATATATAAGGGTAATATATATTATCTAGGTGACATTCTCTACCCCATGTGTGCAAGACTAATTTATTCCATTCCTTCCTATTGAATGGGCATTGAAACATATGTTTTAGATGAGGAGACATTAGCTAAGAAATATCTTGAAAGGAGAGGTAGCATTCAAACCTATATAAAGGAAGGAGTGGCTAGGGATGATCAAGCACATGTAAAAATCCACTACACCCACCATAAAGGTATTAGAGGGAGTGATTAGGGATGAGAAAAGCTATTAGGTAAAGAAAATTTAGATATCAAAAAGGAAAGATTTCCTTTTATTACTCCTTGGCATAGATGAATTAGGTAGGGAAATCTTACATTAGGGTAGGTCCTTCACAATGGTGACCCAATATATCCATGACATGGCCTCCATTCCTATGCTATCTTTTGAAATATTTTATTACATACTGGGGCATACTTAGAGTATGATAGGGCTCCATTTTTGCCTTTAGGGCCCACTAAACCATGCCCAAACTCTAAGTATCCCCTCCCCAATACACTAGATTAACGCATATTCCATTTATTACCTTCATAGATAAAGTTGGGTTGGGAAACACACTTTATCAACTATTAGATTATAACACACTCTATCAGATTAGTGATCATCTATCTATCTATTTGGAAATTTGGTCTACTATGGATGTAATTTTAATGTCATATGGAGAAAATGGCATCATCAAATATGGGTTTGAGATTAGAATTATCAATTAATTTCTATTCACCCCTATCTATATAGATATAAATTTGGATTCTCAACTCTAGGATTGGGATTCTAGATGCCTAACTCCTAATGTATATATGGAACCCTTTTCCATTTTATTTAACCCTAAATTAGAGATAAGAATACTAAATTAGTGTTGATAGGGTTAATAATATATAAATTATAATGTAAAATGGTGATAATAATATCTACAACATCCCAATTAAATCCTAAATTTAGATATAAACATACACTAAATTTATTATGCTGATAATAGGCTAAATATAGAAAGTATAACTAAGATAAGCATGTAAATGAAAAAGAAATAATATAATTAGTTGGTTTTGATGTTAAAAAAATGTTGGATCTAGAACATGTATAAATTAGTCTTGATTAAGATTCTAGAATAGTCATTATTTTTTGGATCTGACACTTTTGGATCTTTGGACACTAACGTCAACCTAGGATGGTTACATCGACACTATTATCTAGGTTAAATACAAGTGTCATGTATATAATTCCTAATGGAAAAGGATGTAACCACCTCCATACTTTAGAATTTGAATTCAGCTTCACTCTAGTATATTTAGATTTAGGCCATATACTATCACTCCTCATGAATTTGTAAAACCCTAGTTCTTTATCTTCATGGTGACCTCAAGGAAAAATGAGTTAGTGGGAACACAATGTTGAGTTGACCATAAATAACCTTTTATTAATGATAACTACTTACATATAAAATACTTTGAATATGGCCTCAAATTGATGTAGTTCTCACCTACATGTTGGATTGTGTGTGAATCATGCAATATGTGCAAATCAAGTAAAATAATGACCTAGATTTTAATTGGGAAAATTACGCTTTTGGGCTGATATTTTAGTACTTTAGACATATAGATGTGTTATACCTATAATTGGTATGGAAATAGGTAAATTTTTTTCAATTGAATGCTTGATAAATTACCTTGGTCTCTTTTGGTCCTTTCTAGGTGAGGAATGAATGAGGGTTGATATTGTATTTATATCAATCCATTTAGAGAAGTAAATCACATTAAATCACTTATGATAACCATTGAGATATGTTTCATTTATTAATTAGATGAATTTAGGGAACTAAACACTTGCATCAAGTCAAGACACTAGTGTCTATCTTAGACATTAGTATCCAAGAGTAAAAAAATAGGTACAGGTTCAAAACTTGTTGAGATGGAAGATAAGTATATTTTAAGAATTCTAGGAAATATAGAAGGCCTAGGTCATCAAACTAAGACTGATCATACTAAGAGATAAGCTAAGGGGCATAATATAGATTAGATGTGATACTTGTGGAAGCAAAAAAGGTATATAACTAAGAATAACTAAGTTATGAGTTAGCCAATGTATAAGATTGAGGTGTTATATAATCCATAAATATCATCTACATTTCCCTCCCCTTTAATCTAGTAATTGAATTGCTAGTTTAAAGGAAATAAATGTTTACTTGGGTATGTAGAACATGCTTGTATTTTCATGTGCCTAACTTGAGTGCTTTGATTGTGACTAACCTATAACCAAAAACATGTTACAATATATAATTAGTGTATATAATCTAGAGTTAAAAGTACTTGAAATATACTTAAATTGAAAGAGAAAGGTTTAGGAGTACACCTATGTGTTAATGTAACCACCTTTCTGATTAGAAAGTTGATATGAAAAAGATGTATCATTATAAGGCTATGAAATTACAATTAAGCAAAATATAGATAAATCTTGAAAGTGCATATATCCAAGAAGATAGAGATATAGATATAAAGAGAGATTTTGGAAGGCACATGACCTCAACCTTAGAGAAAAAAAAATGAGTTTCCACCTAGTAATTGAGATTAACTCAACTGTGCAACCCAATGATACTTATAACATGGTGAGGTTGGATGATACAATCAAGTCCAACTTGAAAACTTTGAAAGATTGAGTGATTTAATAATCTCAACCATACCAAAAAGTGAACCAACTACTACATTATATTAGTTCAATAAAGTTTTTAAAATTCCAATCAGGGTATTAGTCAATAAAAGAGTTTTGGAATCTAAAACTAATTTGGATTTTGTAATATTAGGTATAAATTGCATAGGATATGCACCTTAAATATGTTTCATGATGAAATTATGTATAACAATGGTACCAATATATAGAATTATACCATAACTATGAATATGAATCATGTAATTATGTGATTTGGCCACTTTAGAAAACTATGTAAGTGTGGAAAACATGCTTCCAAAGCATGTCCCCACTATATATGGAGAAACCTAAAAATTTGTATAAGTACCAATGTGGAGAACATGTTTCCAAAACATTCCCCCATTTTAATGTGGAGATTTTAAATACATAATTAGTGTGGAGAATATGATTCCAACACATGCCCTTATTGAATTCAAAAACTATGAATGTATGGAAGCCATGTCCATATGACATGTTCCCACTGAATATAAAAATTTATATAAGTATTGTATACTACATAAGTGTGGAGAATATGATTCCAAAGCATGCCCCCACTGAATCTAAAAACTATGCCAAGTGTGGAGAACATGCCTATATGACATTACCACACTAATATACCCCACCCTTTGAGGTGAGGGAAAGATATTAATTGGTATTTACCTCACCTCAAAAGGATAAGACAACTATATAATCTATGAATGTAATCATGTGGCATATAGAAGGAACATGTCTAGGTAGTATGGCATTGAAGTGCACAAAACCAATGTGATCAAATGAAGGAATAAGATACATGATAAGGATAAAGATAATGTCTAGATAGTAATAATACAAAATCAACAAGAAAATCAAGAACACACACAAGATAAATCTAAATAAAGTCAACATACAATGGTCTAAAGCAATCACAAATAAGGGACATGTTTAAATTCTGCACAATCAAATGGACATTACTTAAAAAAATGTATAAAAAATAAGGGTGACATATTCAAATATATGTAAAATAAATAATGACATATACAAATGTCAAAAAAAATAGATAGAGGCATGGGAGGTACAAGGAAAGGATAATATTCAAATTGTTGAATAAGGCATACAATACCAAGTCAAGACACTCAAAGAAGTGCATAAATTAAAGCACAAGCAATGAACATAAATATGTCATAGTAGCCCATGGATCCAATGTGTTAGGAAAAAATGTTAAGTGTATATCATATAAAGTACCCTATGTAAGACATAATCATGGATAAAGGCATGTGCAATAACATATGTAATCTCAAACATGATAATGAAATGTGATCATCAAATTATATAACCTATGTGTATCAAGATCAAATAAGCGGATGCCCTTAATGTCTACATGACATGAGTAGAGGGAAGGCTAACATCCAAAATAGGAATAGATAATCTATTTATGTATACATGTATCACACTCAAGTATAAATGTGACACACATGTGTGTTTGTATAAGTAATGGAATATATAATCCATTAACATGTAACTAACACATAGATCTAAGGAGCCAATAGAACATGTGGGTGCCAAAACTATTTTTGGATTTTTGAACATTTTTTTTGTATTTTTGGAGTGTTTGAAAATTGTAATCAAGGAATTACTCATCATCAAAAGGTGGTGGACCACATAGAAAATTGATCAAGATTTGTTTATATTACTGCATTACCACCAATTCAATGTTTTTGTTTAATGGTTTACCCAAGGCCAATGGAATTGGTAAATAATCATGGCTATCATGTAATATGTAAATTTTTGTACTGATATTAAGAAAATTTACAAAAATATTTGTAGTATCTAGCTTATCGTTCCACTCAGCTATCCAATTTTGTCCAAAATTTATTTTAAAATGTAGTTCATGGTCTAATATCCATATGGTTGAAGTTTCCAAACATGGGCCACATGCGATAGGTAACCAAATGTATCCTTAAGATTTTGGTATGAATGGAGAGTATATTAGTTTATCTATAAAATGTCTTATTTATGATAGAAAAGTGGCACCAATATTTGTATCCCACTTGGCATCAAATTGGATATGGTGGAAATATATCCCATCAATATTAGTAGTAATAGTTAAATCTTCATGCTATTGTCACTTTGAGATATAGTTCTTTTTATAAAAAATAGGAGGCATTTTGTCTATTTCTCATGTTGGAAATAATGTGTATGCATCCTACATTTTCACATTTTTTAATTTTATTTTTCAATATCTAACATTAATTGGTACAATGGCCACTTATTCAATGATATTTATAGTATGGTACTGTGTATTCTATGGGTATAAGTCTACTACATGATCTATGTCTGGTAGAAGTTAAAGAAATCATTATATGCTCAAGTAACATAAATAACATAATATCCAGAGTATCTTATTATGTTGTGATCTATAAAATTTATTGTAAATCCTTTTGAGAATACTCCACATTGTTCACATGATGAATTTACATTTGGCCCTTGTAAGGTTGACTTAGTGTTTTCATCCAAGAGGGTTGTATGGAGTAACAAACATTTACATGTTCATTTGTTATTTTTGTTTTACCCTTATTTGGATTCAATTTTATATTTTATGCAAGTGGGTTTAGCTTATAGGTGCAAAGACACATAAGTTTGAATAAGTTATGTGATAGGTGATCAAGTGGATCAAATTTTAAGTTTATCATTTTATCATCTATCATATCATAGGTTGTATCATCATCATCATCGTCATAGTAATCATAAAAATGTCCATATTTTTGCTCAGTATTGAATAATAAAGGAAACTCAAATGTTGAGGAGTTATAGTTTTACTGGCTCTTTTGGAAATGGTTATTTTTTATTATGCATATCTATGTACAAATCATAGTTTAGTGCCTTATTTTCATCTAGAGGCAAAGGAGCCATTATACTTGACTTGCCTATTTCATACATATGTATATGCGGAAAAGGGATATATTATTTAGTTGGTATAAGTGTAGGTTGCCTTTAGTCTCAGAATATATCATTTTGAAAATCTTGAAAGGTTCATCATCAATAGGAATGGATAATAAGGTCCCCTCATTTATGAATTTTACAGATTGATGAAGTGTATATGGAATAACTTCCATTAAATGCATCTAAGGTCTACCTAAAAGTAAATTATAATGTAAGGATTTAGACATGACCTGAAGGTATTTGAAATCATTTTTTGTCCTAAGCTCACATCTAATGTAATTTGACCAACTGGAGGGCTATGTGAATTATCAAACCCTTTTATGTGAATAACTATGTTTTAAATAAGATTTGTGTTAATACCCATTGTCATTAGGAACTATATGCTACAATGTTTAGGCCTGATCCATTATCAATGAGCACCCTTGTAATACCTTTAATTTGCATTTTCACTTATATGAATAAAGGAAAATTTTTGTTAATAATACCTTTCAATGGTAAATCCATTGGATCAAAGGTGATGAGCTTATTATTGTTCTTGAGATATTTCACAATAGTCACAAAATAAGCAGGCTCAATATCATTTAGAACTTGTGTCTCAAATAATGCCTCATATATGATACCTTTATATACATTAGAATGCTTTAAAAGCTCAAATATTGAAAATTTTACATGTGTATTACTCAATTGGTTAATAATGTCATATCCCTTAGATTTTATTATAAGCTTAGGTTTAGGAGGCATCTATTGTATATTAATAGGTGGGGGAATAGATTAAGAAATCCTATCTTTTTGAGTAGTAACAACATGGAAAACAAAACCCAATATGAGTCATGGGTGAATAATGGGTGAGAGATGGTAGTTTTCATTTGAATAAGACTTAGGTAGAACAAATGGTTGAGAGCATACACATTGGAATATATATATATATATATTGGATCTATAGAAATATAAAACTAATTTTAAAGAGAGATTAAATGTTATTTTCACTCAATAACCCTCTCATTATCGACACAAATTTGCTTAACATATTGAACAATGTAACTAATGTAGAAAACCATAACAACTGTAAGGTATTAGACCATGAAATAATTAATAGAGATATCCACAGAAAACATGATTACAAAATTATAGAAATTAGAGATCAACAATAGAAAAATTAAAAAACCCTAATTTATCACATGGTTTGATTTTCAAAGACCAAGTTTACCAAATGTTTAACCCTAAATTAGATATAGGGATCCTAACTTGGTGTTCATATGGTTAATAATATAGAAATGACAATTCATAAGGGTGATAATTAGATATACAATAGGTCAATTAAATGCTAAACTTATATATAAGCATACACTAAATTTATTATATTGAGAATAATATATAAATATAAATTATAACTAATTTATGCATATAAATGACAAATAAGTAATATAATTAGATGGTTCTAATGCTAACACATTCATGGTTATAGAATAGGCAAAAATTAATTTGGAAGAAGATTTTGAAACAATCATCAGATTTTGGATTTGATGCTTCTAGAAATTTAGACACTAATGTTAGTATAGAATGGTTGCATCAATACCACTATTTAGGTTTGATGTAAGTGTATATACAAAATACCTACAAGAAAAGGATGAGACCACCTAGATGCTTCTAGGTTTGATTTTGCTTCATTTTGGTGCATTCAGATCTAGGTCATGGATTGTCACTCCACATGAATTAAAAAAACCCTAGTTCTTCATCTTCATAATGACCTTGGGGAAAAATGGGTTAGTAAGCACACGGTGTTGAGCTAACCCCAAATACCCCTCTATCAATGAGAACTACCTATAAATCCAATACTTTGAATATGGACTCAGATTTATGTAGTTCTTACTTATGTGTTGGCTTGTGTGTGAATCATACAATATATGCAAAGCAAGTACAATAATGACCTAGATTATAAATTTAAAAATTAGGCTCTTGGACTGATCCTTTAGTACTTTAGATGGGTGGATATGCTATACCTATGAATGTATGTAAAAATGGAAGCTTAATTCAATTGAATTCTTGATATAGTGATTTTGATAAGTTGACTTGGTCTCTTTTAGTCTTTGATATGTAAGGAATGAATAAGGGTTGGAATTGTATTTATATCAATCCCTTTGAAGAAGTAAATCATATTTAATCACTTAGAATGACCATTAAAATACACTTAATTTGAAAATTGGATGACTTTAGGGCACTAGAAACTTGCATCAGGTGAGGATACTAGCATCAATATTAGTGTCTATCTCAAACATTAGTGTCTAAGGACCAAGAAAGTAGGTTTAGGTTCAAAACTTGTAGAGATGGATGATAAGTATATTTTAATAATTCTAGGCAAGATAGAAGGCCTGGGTCATCAACATAAGGTTAGTCATACTAAGAGATAGGCTAAGGGGCATAAGATAGAGCAGATACATGACTTATAAAAGTAAAAAAGGTCTATAAATGAGAAGAATAACCAAGGTTTGAGTTTTATAAGTGTACAAGCCTGAGGTGATATGTAATCCTTAAATATCATCTACACCTACTTATTTCATCTATGCCAAATATTAAGGTAAGGGAAGCTTTCCTTCTTGATACCTAGCTTTGTTTCACCTAATATAGCATATCAAGGGAAGATTTCCTTATTGATATGTAGCTAAGAGTAAGGCATAACTATCAAGGGAAGTTTTCCTTCCTAACATCTAATTTTATTTGCTTCTAGACTAAGGCATAACTATCAAGGTAATCTTACTTTCTAATAGATAGATTTGTTCTTATCGTACCTACTTAGATGTGTCCTACTTGATAAGGTAAGGTAATATTTATACGTAATATATAGATTTATTCTTATTCTACCTACTTTCCATATCATAAAATAACTCGATGTCATATTTACACATATTTCATGATGTTGATGTGATATATAATGAAATAGAAGTGTGGGTAACATGATGTGATGGTTAATTCATACCATATTAATATAATATTTGGTTTCAACTACTTGACATCATTACATGAATATCACTATGTATGGGTTGTATTAGTGTGATGATCCCACTATTTTCATTTATCTTTATCATAAGTAGATATGGTGTTTTTGTGTCACTTTTAGCCTATATGGGACCTAATCAAAAGTAAAATTGACATGAAGGGGTGTATTAGATGCCCAAATCCCAATATATATATATATATATATATATGTAATTAATATAATTTCACCCCATCCTTTACTTATTTTCCTGCCTATTTATTTTAACCCAAGGCTCTAGATACACACGCTCTCCATAGTTTGGGAATGGATTGTAATATATATCTTTGAATCCCACCAAAAAATTAGATGATATATTTGAGTTCCTTATCTGAGTGAAATAGGATAAATTAAAGAAGAGTTTTCTTGGGCCTTATTTGAATGAGCAAAATTGGGAATTAGATTACAAGTGAATTGGGCACAAGTAGGAATCCACTACATCTACCATCAAGCTATTAGAGGGAGTGATTAGGGGCGATGAGGGAGGAGGAAGGCGTGATTAAGGATGATGAGGGAATCATTAGGGATGATGATGGATGGTGAAGGTCATTGAGGGAGTGATTAAGGATGGTGAAGGAGTGATTAGGGATGATAAAGGATTATGAAGGTCAATGAGGATGAGGAATAAGTGATTAGGGATGATGAGGGATAAGGGAGGAGTGATTAGGGATGATTATAGATAGTGAGGGTCAATAAGGGAATGATTAGGGATGATAAAAGAGTGATTAAGGATGATGAGGGATGGTGACTGTCAATGAAGGAGTGAATAGGGATGATGAGGGATGATGAGTGAGTGATTATGGATTATTAGGGATGAGGAGGGAGTAATTAATAATGATGAGGGATGGTGAGGGTCAATTAGGGAGTAATTAGTGACAATGAGGAATGGTGAGAGAGTGATTAGGGGTCATGAGGGATGGGGAGGAAGTGATTAGGGATGAGGGAGGGATGATGAGTAAGTGAAATTAACATAGTGTGGTTATTTGATGTGCTTAGGTCATTAATGTGACCTATGATACCCTAATCACACTAATTTGGCTTGAATTCAAAGTTAGTGGTTTGTAAACTTCAATTTTATAAACCTCAGTTTTGAAAAACCTATGACTCTTAAAAATGCCAACAAGTAATTCTGAAGGAATAAAAGATTAAAAAATGATTATATGTTTACATTATTGTCTATGAGAGATGGAGAGAGCCAATGAGAAAAGGGAGGAAGTGATTAGGGATTATAAATAAGGAGGGTGGTTGATTATGAATGATAAGGGATGAAGAATAAGTGATTAGGGAAAATGATGGATGGTGAGGGTTAATAAGGGTATCAGAACACAACTATCTACTAAGAAGGGGGTGAATCAATATATTAATAAAAATTAGTAATTTAATACTTTTAATGAAAATTAAAAAGTATATGTAGAGATCAAACACACAAAAATGGACATAACACTTAGTGTATGTGGAGAACCCAATATGGGAAAAACCACAGTGAGAATAACTACTATAATCTACTATTCTAATCTAGCCTCATGATCAAAACCTCATTGGTTACAATATTTGAGGGCACCAATCCTACATAGACACCAATTCACTAATTTAAGATCACCTAATCTAAAGAAGCACCTACTTTCTAACTGAGCACCAACTCAGCTCTTCTGATGGCACCTACCAATCAGATCTATTATGGAGCTACAATTCTAGATTACAAAATTTATTAAAAAATGAATCTAGTTTTATGCTATTGACCTATTCTGTAACTACTCAAACTCTACACTCCTTCTCTCTTCCTCTCTACCCCTCAATTTGACTTCATTCCACACTTAGTGTGTATCCTAGATGACACACACACACACACATATATACATATATATACATATACATACATATATATATATATATATACACATACATACATACATACATACATACATACATATATATATATATATATATATATATATGTATATATATATATATATATATGTATATATATATACATACATACACACACACACACACACACACACACACACACACACACACACACACACACACACACACACACACACACACACACACACACAAATATATGCATTAGATCTAGGTATCACATCTTCTCTATGTTTACACTTGGTCGTGAACACATCATGTTCCATTCTTGGACTCAGTTCATATTTATTTAATGACAATTTTACCACTTCTTGAATTCACACACCAATTCCATAATTATCTATCTTTTTCTATATTTAGCATATATTAGGCTCTAGTTTTGATGAAAAAATCATATTACATAATTTTTATCGATAACTATGATCTATATCATTCTCTATGTCATATAATGCATCTTTCCTGAGTGTTCCATCACTTGACCATTGAGACAAACAAATGTTTAAATGCTGACCATTGATCTTTATGTTTTGTGACATGATTTGATGATCCTTGTTAAATTATCCCAAGTTTAAAATGAAACAATTAGATCAAGCTTACATTCTTCATTAGATCTTTGAGAGCTTCTAGACTTTAATGCTTAAACTTTAAAATGCCTTCATTGATCTTTGTCTTAGTATCCTAAGATTAGGACACTTGTCACTCTTGTGTGCATTCTAAGCACTTTATTTTTAGTCTTCACATTTATGACACTTGACACCCTCACATGACTTATACACATTGTTAGTACCCACACTTGTGACACTTGGCATAATCATGTGCATTATATACATTACTATCATTGCCCATACTTATGACATTTAGAATCATTGTGTAGATAATTGACTATTTGAATTTGAACCATGTTGTAGATTGGATACTCAATATCCATGATAATGACACATGTATTTAATGTATTAATTATTAGGTTCTTAGACTTATTGACTTTGTTGTGTGTCATTGGATCTACATCATGTGATTAAGTGCTAATCATTATCAAGCTCAGACAAATATTAGGTTTAAGACTTAGGAAATATTAAAGTCTTTGATTAATGCTCCAAGATAGTAATTTCTCGGTCAAAGGGGCCAATTTCATAATGATGAGGAAGGGTTAAGTTATAACTTAAGTGACTAGTTCCCACATATATCCTGTCAACATAAAAATAGAAGTACCTATGAATGCCATGACCAAAAGACCATAAGGTTTTATTGAAAAACCCTAGTAATGGCTGAGAGTAAAGATAAATCATTTTTGAGGTCATTTCTCTTAATTTTAACCTATAGACCATATATATGAGATGCACTTGAGAAACCCATAATGCATCTTCTATCATTATTTGCAAACATCTGAAAATAGTATTTATAAAATCATGACAACTTTATATGACACTATTAAAAATTGTGAAATTATAAAACATGCTATTCTCTCCATCAATATTGTTTGTGACTAATTCTCTTGACATTAGTTACATCCATAGTGATAACTATCTCCCTTTTAACATTAATGACAATCATATTGCCAATAATCTTCCCATTTGGCATTGACTATACTTGCAGTGTTTGCATTAGCTTCTGATGAACTTCATACCAAAATTTCTCCCCCTTAGGAAATGGAATATTTGACAAAAACATAGCTTGGACACATGATCTAATCCTTATTTACTAATCATAAAGATTTTAAAGAGAACATTTGCACTTTTTCTCCCTCTTTGAAATAAATGGAAAAGGGACTCCAAATTTCTCACTAATTGTCCAAAATTTTCTACCATTTTATTAGATAAAGGATTGTATCCAAGAATATGCAACCATCAAATCACTAAAACTTTGAAAAAATATGCACACATGTCTTGCCTTTTCTCTCTTCTTCTAGGGATTAGTAAAGCTTTTGTGATCCTCCCCGTCAACTCATGACCTATTACTAGGATCTAATGATGTGATGTAGGAGCCATCACTCCCAATTTCTATCTCAAATACTCAAATTGTTCTTTGAGAAGAGGTTTGGTGAAATTGTAACTTGATCCTATGTTGGCACATATTTCATTGTGACCTCTTGATCTGTAACCTTTTCTCTTAAAAAGTGATACTTGATTGATATGTGCTTAGTTATAGAATGCATCATTAGATTATTTGATATATTAATAGCACTTGAATTATCACAAAGAATAGAGATAGGTGATTTGTATTCTACCTTGATGTCTTTAAGTGTTTACTTCATCCACAAGATTTGAGTACAACATGCCACTGCTACAACATACTCTATTTCTACTATAGAAAGAGTAATTGACTCTTGATTTTTACTCAACCATGAAACAAGTTTTTTTCTAAGGGAAAATGCACCACCACTAGTGTTTCTTCTATCATCTACACTTCCTACCCAATTATCATCTATATATGCTATCAATGTGAAATATTCATCTTTAGGATACCATAGGCCATAATGAATTGTACTTTTAATATATCTAAAGATTCTTTTCACTATATTGACATGTGATTCTTTGGGATAAACTTGAAATCTTATAACCATGCAAACTACTTGCATGATATCTAGTCTTGATGAAGTTAGGTATAAAAAGATACCTATCATTGATATTTACAAAGTCTAATTTGCATCAAGGGACTCATCATTTTTTCTCAACTTAAATCTAGTTATCATGGGAGTACCTACTGGTTTGCTATATTCTATTCCAAATTTCTTGAGCATTTTCTTAGCATACTTGGTTTGAGATATAAATTTCCCTTCATCAGTTTGTGCTATCTGTAGACCAAGGAAGAAATAAAGTTCTCAAAGAATAGACATCTCAAACTCATTTTACATTTGAGTAGCAAATTATTTGCACATTATGTTATTGTTATCACCAAAAATGATATAATCTACATATACAACAATAATTAACATATTTTTACCTTCTAATTTTAAGTATAAATTACTATCTACACATTCTTTATTGAATCCTTGTTGTTTTAGGTACTGGTATAATCTTGAATACCATGCTCTAGGTGCTTATTTTAGACCATACAAATCTTTCTTTAGTTTACAAACACAATCTTCTTCTTCTGATAGCTAAAAAATTTAGGTTGTTCTATGTAGACTTCATCTTCTAGGTTCCCATTCAAGAAAGTAGACTTAATATACATTTGATAGACTTTGAATTTATTATAAACAAAGAATAATAGAAACATTCTTATGGATTCTAATCTAGAAACTAGAGCAAATATTTCCTCAAAATTTATGCCTTCAACTTGTGCATATCCTTTGCACACCAATCTGGCCTTATTTCTTATGACAGTTCCATCCTCATTGAGTTTGTTTCTAAGGACCCACTTTGTACCTATTACATTATTATTTAAAGGTATTTGAACTAATTCCCAAGTTTTATTCTTTTTAATTTGGCTTAGTTCTTCTTCCATGGATTTTATCTAATTCTCATCCTTGCTAGCTTCAACATAATTCTTAGGCTCAATTTCATATATTCTATCAAAAATTACTTGCTCCTTGTTCATTGTAATTCTTCTCCTTGTATAAACTCCATTTTTATTCCCAATGATCTGATCTATAGGATGATCCTTTTAAACAAATATTACATGTGTAATTTCATTTACTTCCTCAAGATATTCATTATCTACTTCCTCTTTAGACTCTGATTCTTCTTCACAAATGTCTTTTTCAAGTTTAACATGTTTCAAGCCTTCATCAACCTTGACATTGATACTCTCTACAATATTTTATAGCCTTTTGTTGTAACATATGTAGGATTTAATTTGGGTGGAATAACCAATAAATATTCCTTCATCACATCTTGATTTAAAGCTTCCCAATTTATATATTTTTTTCTCTTGATGTAGCATTTGATTCTAAACACAATAAAATACTTAATAGAGGTAGGTTTTCCATACCATAGTTCATATGGGTTTTTATCACTATTTACCCTCAGTTAAACTCTATCCAAGATATATACTACTATTTATACTACTTCTCTCCAGTATCTATCAAGTAACTTGGCCTCTTTTAGCATTATTCTGGCCATCTCCTTGATTGTTCTATTCTTACTTTCAACAATTCCATTTTGCTATGGAGTCCTTGCTACAGAGTAATGCATTTTGATTCCATGCTTCTCATAGTACTCTATGAACTCATTTGAAGTGAATTATCCACCTCTATTAAATCTTAAGCATTTAATTTTCTATCCAATCTCATTCTCCACCATGGCCCTAAAGATATTAAATCTTTCAAATGCCTAAGACTTATCCTTCAAAAATGTTACCCATATCATTCTTGAGTAATCATCTATTAGCAACATAAAGTATATCTCTGTTTTGAATCCTCTTGTCGTAGTAGGACCAAAAAGATCAGTATGAACTAACTCTAAAGGATTTGTAGTTGCATACTCCTTTGTTTGAAATCTAATCCTTATTTGTTTTCCTTGTTGACATTCCTTGCAAGTAGTATCTGTAGGTTTGGTTATCTTAGGCATGTGTCTAACACATTTATTTGAGATCACTTTTACTAGGTTATCAAAGTTGACATGACCCATTCTTCTATGCAATAACTAATTCTCATTAATATTTCCTATCAAAAAACTATTACCATTCACTTCACTTTGATTATAAATATTGCTTTTAGTTCTTTTCCCTTCTATAAGTAATCTTCTAGATCTCCTTATCTTACAACCTTATACATTAAATGTGACCTTATATCCATTGTCACACATTTGGTTGACACCTAGAGGGTGGTCCCATGGAGACTGCAACTACATCAAATTCTTAAAATAGGTGGTTCCATGCTAACTTTCAATTTTATAAATACAAAAAATAAATCATTCCCCTCAAAATGAGGAACAATGATTTTTTTGGGATGATCCATTTATGCCCCTAGTAGTTATGGGGGGAAGCTACATCTTTATGCCTGCAAATTTTTTTTCTTTCCCCATGGCAAACTATAGTTGGCCAAACTAACAACTCCTTTCCTCTAAAATTGGGTGTATAGTTACATAAAAAAGTTGTATAGCTGAATCATACAACTTTGTAAATTCATGCTCATGAATTAGAATTGGTTATGCGTGAGTGTACAAGAAATAATGTGCTTTGTGGTGTTGGGATTGGGCATGTTTTTTACATTTGTGTTTTATTTATTGTCCTCTTAAACATGGGTCCTTTGTATGTTGTGTAGTTGTATCTTTTCAGCTTAACCATATGCCATGATTTTTCAACATGCAGTTCCATTATTTTTGTAGGTTTCACCTAAATTACATGAGACCATTCTACTGAAACAAATTCCTATTTTTAATCTGTAACACCTACAAAAGGATTTAAATTTTCCCCCTCCATGGGACTAGACCCTTAGTAGATTGTGTTTCAATACTTCAACATAAAGGACGTCATGTGTAATTAGTTTTCCATTTATGTTCAAGGTTCCTTTACCATATATTTTTACTATAGTATTGTCTCCCAAGCTAATATATCCTTCCTTACATTTACTCATTTTGATGAATTTGCTCTTATCACCAATCATGTGTTTTGAGCAACCACTATCTATTATCCATAAATTTTATTCCTTGGCATGGAGTGTAGTTTGAGCAATCATAGATTGTGCAAATTTCTAATCTTTCACTTTCCACATATCCTTAGGTTTATTATTTGTCTTATTTTTACCATTTTTAGATACTGTGAACCTTTGTTCACACTAGGAGGTGTGCCTTTTTTTACTTTGTATATTTGGTCTTACAAAGTTTGTTCTACATTGTTTAGCTATGTGACCAAAATTATTGCAATATAACATATTACATTTATATCTAACAAGGGTGCAAATGAATTTATGATTACACAATTTTTTCTATTTTTAAGTTTAACTCTACATTTACTATCCCTATGACCAAAATGATTATAGGTATAACAATAACCATAGAAAAATGATGAATACTTGGTCATAACATTTATTTGTAAAAAATGAGGAGGTCTTCTTAACTTTGGTTTCTTCAAGTCTCTCATCCTTATGTAACCATATGCATCATCTACCTTTGTGTTTTGTATCTTCCTTGAATTTACAGAGATTGAATCATTATTCTTCTTCTTTTCTTCAAGATCCTTTTCTCCTTCAACTTTATTCACATCAACAAATGTTTTTGTCTATCTTTATATCTCTGGAGGCATTCTTACAATATTTTTATTTCTTTATTCCTAATTCTCCTTCTGATTTCAAGTTATCATATAAGTTTGTAGATGTACCAGTTATGGGACTTTTACCTTTTTAAAAACCAAGACCAGATTTATCTTTTGATGGATTTTGAGAGTTGATTACTTCATCAAGAATTTATAAAACTCCTTTAAAATTTAGACCTTTGTCTATTTGTTCTTTAGGTTTATCAATTTCTTTTCTCAAAGCCACTATTTCTACTTCTAACTTCATGCATTCATCAGATTTAGAATGTAGTTCAAATTTCACTACATATTTTATTTTTTTAGCCTCTTCACATTGTGTCTTTAGGCTAAATTCCATCTGATTAGATTTTTTAATAATTTTGAATAGTTTTCAATCTCTTTTTATGCCTACTTCTGATTTGAGTTATCATTTCTCAAATTTTCAATTTCATCTAGAGCATAGATGACTTCACCCTTTATATCCACTTCTCCTTCCTCTTCTTCATTGGAGTCTTCAATTTTTTATTTCTATTGATCCATAGAAGCTAATTATAATGTCATGAATAGGAATTCATTTCCCTCAGCCATAAAAGCATAATCATGGTCATCATCTGAGCTATCACACTCATCCAATGAATCACTATCTTCTTTTATGTACAATCCCTTCTTATTTTTAAAGAAGTTTTTCTTCTTGGAGTAGTGAGGTTTGATATTTTTACTATCCTCTTCTTTCTCAGAGTAATCCTTTTTGTTATAAGGGCATTTAGTAGTAAAATTTCATACCTTACTAAAGTTAAATAATTTAAAGGGTAATTTAACTTTGTACTTTCTAGACCCTCTTCTTAATTTTTTGACAAAGTTGGCTTCTTATTCATCAATCTCCACAGATCCAGATGTAGGTGCTTATACTTTTACTTGTTTGGATAATTTTAATGTATCTTATCACTTGAAATTATCTACTTCTCCCATTCTCATCTCATAGGATGTGAAGGATCCATGCAACTCATCAACAATGAGTTTATCTAGATATCTTGATTCCTATATTATAGATATTTTAGAGTCATACCTCGATGACAAAGATATTATGACCTTTTTAAAAATGACTAAATCTTTCATCTCTTCTCCAAGGCCTTTGATTACATTGAATATTTCATCTACTATGAGGAAGTAGTCTACAATTTTCTCTTCTTCATTCATTTTTAGACTTTCAAACTTGCCTCTATATGCTTGTAGCTTATCCTACTTTACCTTATCATCACCTTCATAAAAACTCTTCAACTTGTTCCATACATCATGTGCATTTTGACAATGAATTACTTTAAAAAAATCTAAGTTAGATAATTTGAAAAGGATAGCATTCTTTACCTTGACATTGCTCTCATATGCTTTTTTGGTAGCTTGATCAGTAGGAGTTGTAGCAAGAATTATATATCCATTCAAAATAGACATCTATACATAAAAATATAATGAAGATAAATATGCTTCCATTATAATGATCTAAAATTCATAGTTTGATTCATCAAAGAGAGACACTTTACTTAAGGAGGAACCTTCTTGACTAGCAATTTGTGTTCATTATCTAAGATCTACCTGAGTTGATTAAGCTTCTTCTAAGGAACCAGGGCTCTGATACCAATTTTTGGAAAACACCTATATATTAAGATGGGGGTGAATCAATAGATTGATTAAAATTAGTCCTTTAAAACTTTTAAATCAAATTAAAATTTATATGTAGAGATCACACACACACAAATAGACACAAAACTTAGTTTACATATAAAACCCAACATGGAAAAAACCACAGTGAGAATAACTACTAGAATATACTATTCTAATCTAGCCTCATAATCAAAACCTCACTGGTTATAATATTTTAGGGCACCAAACCTAAGGAGAAACCAATCCTTTGATTTAAGAGCACGTATTCTAAGGAATCACCTACTCTCTAACTGAGCACCAAATTAACTCTTATGATGGTACCTACCAATCAGATCTATTTAGAGCTATAACTCTAGATTATAAAATTGATTCAAAAATGAATCCAATTATATGTTATAGACCTATTATATAACTTCTCATACTCTAAACTTCTTCTCTCTTCCTCTCTACCTCTCTACTCGTCAATCTGACTTCATTAAACACTTAGTGTGTATCCTAGATGACATATATATGCATTATATATAGATCTCACATCTTCTCTATGTTTACACTTGGTCATTAACACATCATGCTCCATTCTTGGACTTAGTTCATATTTATTTAATGATAGGTTTCTCACTTCTTTAATTCACACATCACCATGATAATTCTCTATCTTTTGCTATATTTAGCATATATCATGCTCTAATTTTGATGCACATGACATATTACCCAATTTTTATTGATCATAATGATATATATCATTATTTATGTCATATAATGAATCTTTATTGAGTGTTTCATTACTTGACTATTGAGATGAACAAATGCTTAAATATTGACCATTGATCTTTAAGTTTCATACCATGATCTGTTAATCCTCATTTAATTATCCCAACTTTAAAATATAGCCATTAGATCAAGCTCACATGCTTTGTTAGATATTTATGATATTTTAGACTTTAATGCTTTAAATTTAAAATGCATCCATTGATTTTTGTCTCAGTATCTTAAGATTAAGACACTTGACACTCTTATATTCCTTTTGAGAACTTTACTATTAGTACCCACACTTGTGACACTTGGCACCCTTGCATTCCTTTTGAACATTATCAATCCTTGCATGCCTTTTGTATATTATTATTAGTGCCCATGCTTTTGACACTTGGAATCCTCATGTAGATCATTGATTATTTAACTTTTAACTACATCATATATTTTTTGCTCAAGCTATATGATTTTGACACATGTCTTCAATGCATTCATTCTCAAGTTATTTGACTTATTTAATTTGATACAAGTTGTTGGATCTACATGATGAGATTAAGTGATAACCATTGATCAAGATCGGATAAATATTAAGTAAAGGAATTACAAAATATTAAAGTCTTTGATCACTGCTCCAAGTCAATAATTTCTAGGTCAAAGGGGTTGGTTTCATAATGATGAGGATGGATTAATTTATAACTTAAGTGGTCAATTTCTTCTATATCAATTCAACATAAAAATATAAGTGCCTATGAATTCCATGACCAAAAAACCATAGGGTTTTACTAAGAAACCATAGTATTGTTTGAGAGCAAAGATAAATCATTTTTGAGCTCATTTCTCTTCATTTAAAATTGCAGACCATATATATGAGATGCACTTGAAAAACCCATACCATATCTTCTATCAATTTCTCTACTAACATCTAGAAATAGTCTCTATAAAATCATGACAACTTTATATGATAATATTATAACTTGTGCAATTATAAAACATGTTCTTCTCTCCATCAATCTTGTTTGTGACTAATTCTCTTGACATCAATGACATCCATAGTGATAAATATATCCATTTTGACATCAATGACAATCATATTGACAATAAAAGTAATGATTAGGTATGATGAGAGAGTGATCATGGATGATAAAGTATGACTAGGGTCAATGAATGAGTTATTAGGGATGATGATGGATGATGATAGAGTAATTATGGATTATTAAGAATGAGTAAGGAGTGATTAGGAATGATGAGGGATGATGGAGTGATTAGATATAATTAAGGATGGTGAGGGTCAATGAGGGAGTGATTAGGGATAATAAGGGAGTGATTAGGGAAAATGAGCAAGTGAAAATAACACAAAGTTGTCATTTGTTGTGTGTAGGTCATCAATATGACATATGATACCATAATCAAACTAATTTTATTTCAATTCAAAGTGAGTGTCTTGTAAACTTCAATTTTGAAAACATAAGATTCCTATAAATGTCAAAAAGGATTTAGAAGGCATAAAAACCTAAAAAGTGACTATATGTTTACCTTGTTGTCTATGAAGAATGGAGAGGGTTAATGAGGATGAGGAGGGAGTGACTAAGGATTATGAGGGATGATGAGGAGTGATTACATATGATAATAGATGATGAAATATTGATTAGGGATGATGAGGGACAAGGAAAGTCAATGAGGGAGTGATTAGGGATGATGAGGGATTGATTAGGTATAATGAGGGGTGGTGAGGGTTAATGAATGAGTGATCAAGGATAATGAGGGATGAGGAGGGAGTGATTATGGATTATTAGGGACAAAGAGGGAGTGATTAGGTATGATGAAATAATGATTACAAATGATGAGGGATGACGAGGGACAATAAATGAGTGATTAAGGATGATGAGAGGACAAGGAGGGAGAGATTAAAGATGATAAGGGATTATAAGAAAGTGATCAAGGATGAGGGAGGGGTTATGAGGAAGTGAAATTAACACAAATTTGTTTGATGTGTGCAAGTCATCAATATGACCTATGTTGTCCAAATCACACCACTTTAGCTTGAATTCAAAGTGAATGGTTTGTGAAATTCAATTTTTATAAACTTAGGAGTCCTAAAAATGCCAATAAATAATTTGGAAGGCACAAAAACCTAAAAAATAATTATATGTTTACTAAAAATGGACATCAATTGCAAAATTTATGCCCTAAAATTCTTAGGTTCAATGTCACATCTTGATTTCTCTCTAAGCTGAATAACTTATTTGATCCATAGATTATTATGGTTAATTAGTTGATTAAGTAGTGTTTGATAAGCTTTATGTCACATGTTGATTATTTGAAAGTAATGTGTTTCTTAATTTACATGATTAATTTTCTATGAGTTAGTAGTACTTTTGCATTCTATACATTGTGATCATGTTTGTTAATTATATAACATTATTTTATGAATATAATGATATTTTGGGCTAACTACCTTCATTTTTGTGAGGTAGATGCATGACATATTATTATATAAGAGTGTGATGGAGGGAGATCATCATTGGAGAGGATGGTTTAGATGGAGACATTGGGAGATGATAGAGAATGAACCCAAAAATCTGTGCACACACCACATAGTATTTCCTGTTGTGTGATTATTTGTTTGATAGATATTTGTAGTATGATTTGTTTTGTGTTCTAATGGCTATTATGATATTTATTTTATTATATAATTCTATGTGATTATGTAATTTCACTAATATAATTGCTTTTGATAATCATGATTGATTTGTTTTAGTGATTTCACTAATTTTGTGATCATATGTAGTGTATATTATATGATTTAATTGTTTGGTTGAATGAGTGAATTCATATATATATTTACTTACCTTACTACCTTGTTGGGTATGGATGTGTAGTATAATGATAGGATGTTATGTATGCATTACTATAATAAGTACAAACATATTCCATTATTGTTATTTGATCTATAAGATTAAGGTACCAATAATTAAAGATTATTATTATAATAAACATATATCTTAATGTGAAAAAGATATCTAAAGAATTATTGTAAAATATTTTTTTATTTGATTAAATGTTGACCAAAGGTTTTATATTCATAATACATTAGACATTACTTATATTGTTAAATGATTTAGGGAAATCATTGTGTTAGCATAAAGTTTGTTTGTGGATGACTTGGTAATGTTAAACAATAGTCTTTTTAATACATAATTGCATTACCATGCTATATAGTCAACATGTTAAATGGGTGTTAAATAGTCATTTCATGGAAATATAATAATTATTGTTTATTAAATATTCAAATTTGCATGGAATAAACATTGGTTATGGAGACTCATTGTTTGGTCAGTTTATGAAGTCGATGATTGGAATGATGTTAATTCAATGCCATGAAAATATTATTTAAAATATAAAAAGATTATTGTATGGATTATTTTAGAAGTCTTGATATGATTAGGATTCATAATAACCCATTGAATTTAGGTTAACCATCATTTAAAAAAAATGATGATGGAGTTAGTTATGGATGCATGGTGACAGACTATAACATAGTGGAGTTTTATTAAGCTATTTTTGCATGCATATACTTTCAGTCAGTTGGGTCTATCATTAATGGAGGAGAAGGTGGTGGCAAGTAAAATAATGGAGATGAATAAAATAAGGATAAGGTGGGATGATAGAATATGGAAACAACACATGATATACAAAGAGTAGGAGATATAAGGAGAAGAAGGTGTGAACAAGTAAATGAAAGAGAATAATTTAGCTTTTTTGACATTCATATATTCAAAGGTTTTTTTTTGTACTTAAATACCTTTGTGTGTAATGTTTGATGGGTTATAGAATTGAAATAATTATAGGGTTTTTCATTTGTTTAAATTTTACAAAAAATTATAAGGGACGTATGTAGGGCCCTATGAAAGGCTCAACCTCCATAAAACCCTAGATCCAACCTAGGGTAACATGGGGATTGGCTAGAGACGTAGAAAATTACCATGGTTATTTTGGGATATGAATTGAGCTCTATCCTAAAATCAACTTTCAATTAAAAATCCTTTGTTTAATCATGGAATGATAATTCTTAATGGGTATATATTAGTTGGGGTATATATTATTTGGCTAAGCTAGTTGTTATCAAACCAATTATGATATATATTCATTATTTAAAAATAAACATGATTAGAATTTGGGCATGATTATGTATAAACATATTTTGATTTTGGATTTTAGATGAAAGGGTTATTTATACCAAATAGACTATATTTTGGAAACCTAGGGCTTTTGAAGGAAACTATCTGAGTAAATATGACCAATTGTAGCATACTATTTATAGGAATTTGAAGTTGGTTTTAAATGTTTATACACTATATGATATATGAAACTATGTTTCTTTTATGATTGGGTTATTCATTTGAGCCTTATGCGGTTCATCGTAATTTACCATTTGATTTTAGGTGTTGGATTTATTCAGTCCTAAATTTTATTGGGTTATGCTATTCTTAGCTTGATTTGATGGTGATCATTTTTTAATTATGCCACATCATTTATTTGACTTTGCCAAGCTTTAACTTCAGGATTTAAATAAGTTGTCTAATGAATCCTATGAGTCAAAAAGGATTATATTATTTTAATGTACCTTGATTGATGATTTGACATAGTTATTTAGGATGGTTTTAGACTTGTGATTCTGGAAGTCTGACTAGATGATTTTTATTGTGTTGAATTAATAATGATTAATTATATCTTCTATGTTTGGATTGATAATTATTAATTAAAATGTGATTATGTCATTATTTAAATTGTTCTCACTACATTATTAGAATGTGTGTATTTTCATTCTGGGACTAGGCCTAAACATTTACAAATATATATTATGGGTGTGGATGATATAATATCAATCTAGAAATTAGCTAGGTTCCAAGTAAGATAAACTCAAAAAATATATAATGAATTAGGATTAATCCATTCTATATCATTCGATGGTCTAAGTTAACCATCCTCACTCTGAGTCTATACTTAGATGGTTTAATTATTCTCATCTCACCTTTGAATGAATTTATTATATTGTATGTGTCTTTTATTTGTTGTGTATTTTTTTGGATATCGATGTGCTTAGAATTCTTTACCTATTCCCAGTTATCGCAACTAAATTGTTTTGTACTTAAATTCCTATGTGTGTAATGTTTGATGGGTTTTAGAATTGAAATAATTACATAGTTTTTCATTTGATTAAATGTTACAAAAAATTATAAGGGCTATATGTAGGGCTCTATGGAAGGTTCAGCCTCCATAGAACCCTAAATCCAACCTAGGGTAACATGGGGAACTGGTTAGAGCTGTAAAAAATTACCATGGTTCTTTTAGGATATGAATTGAGCTCTCTTAAAATTATCTTTAAATTCAAAATACTTTGTTTAATCATGGAATTATTATTCTTAATGGGTATATATTATTTGTCTCAAACTAGTTGTTATCGAACCAATTATGATATATATTCATTATGGTATTTAAAAATAAACATGATTAGAATTTAGGCATGATTGTGTATAAACCTATTTGGATTTTGGGTTTTATATGAAATGTTTCTTTATACCAAATATAATGTGTACACACACACACACACACTTGGTCTAAACTAATATACACACCAAGTACACACACACACACACACACACACACACACACACACACACACACACACACACACACACACACACACACACACACACACACACACACACACACACACACACACACACACACACACACACACACACACACACACACACACACTCACTCACTCACTCACTCACACACACACACACACATGCTTGGTGTATATATATGTATATGTATGTATGTATTTGGTCTAAACCACACACACACACACACTTTTTATCTATATATATATATATATTGATATATATACCTATATTTTGGAAACCTAGGGATTTTGAAGGAAACAATCTAAGTAAATATGACCAGCTGTAGGATACTATTTATAGGAATTTGAAGTTGGTTTTAAATGGTATTATACTATTTTGGTTTTCAAAATAGATGTTTATTTTAAACTTAGGACATTGTATTCATTATGGACTCTATTATAAAACCCGTAACCAACATATTTACTTATATATGGATTTGGTTAAAATTAATCAAAGTCATAAAATGTAGCCCTGGTATAGGTAGGTGAGTGAGAAAATTCTATATTTTGCACTTGACTTTATGCATAGAAATATACATGAAGATGTTTCATTTTATATGGTAGAGTTGAGATTTAATTTTATTCATTATATATATGAACTACACACACACACACACACACACACACACACACACACACACACACACACACACACACAGATATATATATGACTATGTATTATTGCTTATTCAAATTTGTCTATGGATTGAGTAAGAGTCTTACACATTTAGTGAAAGATTGGGTAGGTAGTTTTAAATGTATATTTTGCATAAATTTATATTATTATGTCTATGTTGTTATATTATCCAATCAAAGTTAGTCATATTTGATTATGTGGTTGTATTTGTTCATATGCATATAATTAAAATTTCAATTTTAAATTGATCGAATTGGGATATTTGATTAAATGGAATTGATATGAATGGTTGGATTTATGAAATGTGTGAATCATAAGAAATTTTGTTTGTTTCAATCAAACAATTACATATGAGTTTATCTAGTTTATAAAAATGGCTATGGGAGTATTTTATTGACTGGATGTATACATTACATATACGGAATACTCTAAGCCATGGACAATGGATGTCTTCTAAGAATATATCCTATACAAACAAGTATTTGTGTGGTATTAAAAATGAATTATATATATATATATATATAATTCATTTTTAATACCACACAAATACTTTGTTGTATACGATATATTCTTAGAAGACATCCATATATATATATATATATATATATATATAATTCATTTTTAATACCACACAAATACTTTGTTGTATACGATATATTCTTAGAAGACATCCATTGTCCATGGCTTAGAGTATTTCGTATATGTAATGTATACATCTAGTCAATAAAATATATACATTACATATACAGAATACTCTAAGCCATGGACAATGGATGTCTTCTAAGAATATATCGTATACAACAAAGTATTTGTGTGGTATTAAAATCCATAGCTGTGTATTTGTACCTTGTATGTGTGTGTCATACATGGTATATAACACACACACATACATGGTATAGATACACAGCTTTGAACTATATCATAAATATGGATTTGATTATAGTACACACACACACACACACACACACACACACACACACACAACCGTGTTGTGCTTGAAAACATTATTAGAAAATAGTGTGTAAAAGGGTGATTTTATATATTTTAATATTTATATATAAAAGCATTAAAATAATGTATTTAAGAGTTTTAGAAATAAAGCCTATTATAATGTTTTGGAATTGAGTTTATTTATATGTGGAATATAAACAAATATATAATTCTATGTTATAATGATTATTTTGAGGATGAAATAGAATTATAAGCTAGTTTGTGATTTGGTTAACTGCCAGTTTGATATGATCATACCGAGATGGTATGTTTAGGATTATTTTTTATTCTATTTATTATTTTTTAATAAACTAAATGTTATGGATTCATTTCATTCATTTGATAGACTAAATGAATGTATTTGATAATTCTATACTTAGCATATTTTTATCAGCTAAAGGGAAATATTTTGAATGAATCTATTGGTTTTTATATTATTATATATATTTACCAAATCTTGCATTCATGACCCTAAATAAGAAATGGATGGATTCCATTGGTTTTATTAGTGTCATCAATACAAGATGAAGAGTAATCTAATTGAGTGGTGTGTATAAAATTGACTAATCCTAGAGATCATTAATTATTGAAAACTTTGGCCAAAGTAATGTTTTAATTAAATATTGTCATTTCATAGTTGATATAGTTTTAATATTTGTGTTATATTATGTTATAATGGATTTATTTATGATACACATTATGTATTATATATCTTCAACATATGGGTTCTAGTTTATTACTTTGGATTCTAAAACCATCATTATCTACCCATCCATCAAGGGAGGACCATCTCCTTGTTTGGGAGATAGAGAGGGGGATCTATGGTCTGTGGTTGGTGTGAAAAAGCACGTAGATGATGATCTCCATTATAGCTAGAGTACTATACTAGGGAATACAATTAATATTATAGATTGATACTTGAGTCATGGAGACTCTTTAGTTGTAGAGAGTCTACTCTATGGAGATTTGTATCATGCTTTATCATTTGAGATATTATTATGTATTTATGAAAACTATAACAATTACACATTATACTTATATAATAGTGTCTGCAATGTTATATCAATCATGATTGAATTTGTACTATTTCATTTATGATTAGATGTACTATTTAATTATTTATTCAACATTCTTCATGATTGTTATATTTTTTCATGGTGATCCTTAGCTATGTGGATTAGTTATAAACCTATTAGGTAACTAAATTAATGCAGTTAGTTAAACATCACTAATTATATTTCTTATGGTAAAATATGTATGATGAATATGTGTAATTAATTTAATTTTTTAAAGTATATTCTAGTAAAACCTAGTGGAGTTGTTACATTCAATAATGAGAGCTTTAAAATGGATAAGTACTGACCAAATTATTTTTTTAAAAACTATCTTCCACATTGTATGGTGTGTAGTTATGATACCAACACTATCAGATGTAGAGCGATCCTAGTTTATTTTATTTACTAAAATATTTTTTTAACTTTTATTTTATTAAACCATCTACCCCTTCCAAATGAACCATTCTAACCCTTCTAACATGTCTTTTATGACTTTTTGTGAAATTTAATAGGGATGCATATGTGCGTACACGCTCCTTTCACATTGAATAAAGAAATAACAAACAACCCTTCTAATATATATATATATATATATATATATATATATATATATATATATATATATATATATATATATATATATATATATATATATATATATATATACACCTTTTTAGTGAAATGTGGAAAAAATGTACACATTTTATATTTTTATATTTTTAGTGCAATATGGAAATAATGTATATATGTGTATGTGATATGCTTATTTTGAATTTGAAAACCAAGCCTTTTGGCTCAGAAATGGCTTGGATTCTTGAGCTAAAGGCTTGGGACCTATCAAAATATAGTCAAATCTAAGAGTTTTGATAGAAAACAACAAAAAATTCAACTTTCATCACCAAATACACTATGAATTTCAATGAGAAAATTCAAAAAAAATTATGAAAATGATTATCACACTCTCCTCTTTCCAAATATATGATTTTTATAAATTTTAAACTATTTTAAGGTTTCAAACTATGTTGATTTCTTACTATAAATGTTTTAGGCCACTACATGCCTCAAATATACATTCCTATATATGCTTGTGTATCTTTTTTTTGTCATTGATCCAAATGCAAAATAAAATATATGGTCAGAAACTGGGTCTAATTATACATGCATTTAAAAAAAAAGTTTTTTTTTGAGGTAGTTAGGGGGGCTATATGGCTGACCATTCATTTTCGTCATTTTTCAAGATCTATTTAATTATAAAATTAAAAAAAAAAATTATAAAAAAATATAGGTTAAAAATTAGATGATCTTATTTGAAGTTTCACTAAATAGTTTTAAACAATATTAAATGGTGCTTAAAAAATAAGGGGTTATAGGTCAACTATCTATTATATCTTCCTAAAATAATAGGAGTTCCTATTAAAATTTTAGATGTTTGACCTAGTTAAACCTAACCATTTTTTTTTTAAAAAAATAGTGTTTTAGAAACTAGACTCAAAATGCTACAATCAATGTTGTTACACTATCCTTGAATTTTGAATGTAGCCATCTCAAATTATCTATAAAAGTTTACATTTCTCAATTTTTAGGAAATCCATGTCCATAGGTATGCCCATTTTGTCCCCTAACTTTATGCACTTATCTAATAAAAATACTTTTACTAAATCTATGATTCTAATTTTATATTTTTATATGTTGTTTAGTTATTATTTTAAATTTTACTTCTATACCAATTATTTCTCTTGATCAATGGAATAATTCTCTTAGATGAATAATTGACCATTTATGTAAAGACAAAAGTTATTCATGCATGTTTATTTCATTCTATGTTTAAGATTATTGTAGAATGTATTTTAAACCTTGTTTTAAAAAATAATTAATATATTCTATGATTAGATGAATTTTTTGCCCAATGCATAATAAGACACAGGTTTTGATAATATGATCAAACCTATTTTAAATATTTTCCCTTAATGTTTATGAGAATTCTAATTTATCACAATAAATCATTTTTAATTATTTACTATTCCTTGGGAGATCTTTCACAGGTTCATTATATTCAAGAAACTCATGTTATAAAATTAATGGGTCCATTTGAATCCATGTGCTCTGGTCCAATATTGCAATGAGAATGTATACATTATATTTTATTTATTAAACATATTAATATATTTTTTCTATTGGGAATTCACCATGATAATTGTGTGACCTTTAATCATGTAAATGAAAGTAGTTCATTGTTGTTTTATATTGGGTTGTCTTATTATATGGTTGCAACACATTTTTATAAGATTATTCAATATCATTGGTGTCTTATTTCTATATTTTCTATTGTATTAATGAAATGGTTTTTTGTTTTTGGATTAGTTTATTGCTCATGGATCAATATATGTTTATGTTTTAGTTTCATGAGTTTTATTCATTAGAAGGCTTATATAAATTAATTTTGATATTCAAGTCATGTTCTTTTCTACTCAACTTAATGATATTTATGTCCTAAAATGTTTCAAGAATAATGAATAGTTTATAAGAATTATTTTTACATTTTTTACTAGTAATTTTTTTGTTTGAGATTAAACTTTGTAGATAAGTGTGTGATTAAAAAATATAGGACGTGTAATAATGTTGGCCACATTTATTGTTTATATTTGTATATCCATGATTGAATACACATTTATTATCTATTTATATTGCTAGAGAACCACTTTGTATTTTAGATCCAAATGTGAGGAGAATAGACCACATCTTATATGTTTCATCAATTATGAAATTGATTTGAGAAAACAACCAATATATCTTATTTTTCACTAAAATTATAGGTACAAAACTAGGAATCAATAAGTTTTATTTGATTCAATGTTTTATGATGTTCTTAAGATTATTTATTTATCTTTATTTTTAAATTTTTTGAAGTGACCTTATTATTTTTATGCTTTTATATTTTGGTTTTTTTTTTATTAATTTCATTATCCTATTCCTCTAATGGTTTATATTTTATTATTCCAGCCTCTTCATATGTTTGATTGTTCTAGTTTCTTTGCATTAAACACTTACATTTGATTGTTGTTTCATATCCCAAAATCTTTTGCAGACTTACTTGTGATGACAACACATTATATCAAGGTATCCCTCCCTATTTCATGCATAATTCTAAGGTAAGTTTTAGATTAGTAAGAATATCCCATCGTTACTAGTAATTTCAAATTTTCCCATTGGATTAATCCTACTTGTGTATAAATATATGACTCTTATTCATCATTACTTTAAGCCATCTTTTTATGTTTAGGCTTGACCCTTTATTTTTCATTACTATTACACAAAACTCTCAAGGTCAAATGTTAAATCTATCTAAAATCACGTTATGAGTGTTACCTAAAAATAACATATGTATCTAAACATATTGGACAAGTTAGTTATAAGCAGAAAATGGTGCATTGCACTCTATCCACTTAGGTTGGCCATCTCCCATGCCAAATAATAACTAATTTCAGAATTTGAAATTAATATGATAGGTCTTCCCCAACATTTCATAAGGTTGGATAATAAAAATTCTCAAAATATTAACCTATAAATACATGTCAAATTTTATTCATTAAGAAAACTTTATATTCACTTGGTACAAGAATATAAACTTCTACACATTGAGCACATCTGCACTATTCTACCCAAATTCTAAATCATTCATAAGGAACAATCATAATCTAAGTCAATAGAACTATAAATAAAATGAAGAGATATCATTATTAAGTATCAAATCCATATTATAGCTACATACACATACTCAAAGGAGAAAAAATTCATATTCATTCTAGGTGGGAGAACTACATGGGCTTGATTTCTCTCTTTGGAGTATTAGATACATAAGCAATGATCAATCATCAAGTGGGTGATTAAGGTTAACTCATCAAATTACAATTTCTATTTTTCTTGAAAATTTTTAAGATATCAAAGTGACCTAAGGGTTAAAATACAAGATAATATAAATAATGATTTATGCATGACATAACCATAAGTGTGATATTTTAGATTGTTCATCATCCACAGGTACAATGATTAATTTTTATGTAAAGTCAACCCATATAAGTCAAAGATCAATGGAATCATGCACACTATGTCTATACCCTCCTATAAAAAACCTAAATAAAATATATTATACTTTTATCTCTGATATATCATTACCATAATCATACTTTCATGTCTGCCACCTTTCATAGTCAACTTGGATGAGTCTATAGTTAATAAAATAGAGTGCACCGAGTTACCATCCCCTACAATGAACATTTCCAAATTTTATTTTTGATTATGTACCTGATATTAATCTTGCATATTACCTCTTCTTCTAATTTTTATAATCAAATAGTTAATATGGTCAAAAAATATCATTGTGTAAGCTAAGTATATTCCTTCTTATTACTCTTCCATAATATCAATTTTCATATTTAACAATTTTTAAAAATATTAATAGTTAATGATTATACATCTTTAACATCATGACATTTTCTAGTATTACAATTATATAAGAAAAAAAAAAATTAATTCATATTGTGTTCTATCAAAAAATAGGTAAAATATGTTGGTGAACCTGAATTTTTATTTTTGAACCTTTTCTATTTGATTTGTTTTCCTAGAAACCATATTTTGGTAGTTTTAAAACTCATAGGAGTTGTTATTATAGGTAAAAAAGTTGTCATTTTTACCTACACTATGGTGCAAGGGGTACTATGCTGATACTCAAGCCATTAGACAACATTATTCATGAATTTTAGTTTCCATGTACCTCAAAGCATATCATAAATGCCTAGGGTTTTGTTTTCATCCATATTATGCCTTTGACAATTTGTTCTTGTAGCACACCAGTAAGTGGTTAGACCAAGGAAGTTACTCTCAATGTACCCAACGAGATGGAATAACATGGCTATGAGAATGGTGAAATATTATTTATTTAGTGCCTTCATGGATGTATTCATTATTTAAGACTAGGGTTAATATATTTGACACCCTACAAAGAAAACACACCCTTGAATAGTTACATGCTCCTTCATTGAATTTTTTTGAATGTCAAAACACTAGTCATAATGAGTACATCTAGTTCACATCTTTTGAAGTTTAGTATTATGTGTTATCTTACTTTCTAATTATTTATTTATTATCTATATCCATTAATTAAATATAACCATCATAATATGGATACAAAATTAGTATACAATCTCAATCCTGAATAAATTCATTTTTTTGTAATATTCAATCCAAGCCTCTAATGGTCATCACTAAGTACCAAAGGCATGCATGATTCAATTTATTCCTTATGATCCAATTATTTATCCATAACTCATATTATATTCTATTTTTCATACTTTTAATACTATCCATAGTTAGGTACCTCATCTGCTTTGACAAAAAGAAGGTGGTAAGTATGTTTCTCTCAACCTTGTTGCGCTCAAATTTGGATGGGACCTAATAGATCTAATTAAGTATAGCCTAGTGCCAAAATTATTTAATCTAAAAATACATGTGCAAATATACAAAAAATTTACCAATGAAAAACATTGGGGATGGTGGGAAGTCTAGAAAACATCAACGTGATTGGTGGGAAGCCAATGATGGAAGTAATTACATGTGGCTATGCTCTGAAAAATAGATGATATATAATGAAAAACATTGAGAGGAATTAGTGCTCATTAGAACATCACATTAACTATCAATTAATGGTAGTTGAGATACCACATGACACATAAGTCCCTTGAAGGGATATAAAATGCAAATATATAATTTATTAAAAGAGAGATGATGGGATATAGGGAAACCATTGTCAGTTTGTTGACAAAGAGATTCTTGATCTAGAAGGTAAATGTTGTCAAAATAGAGAGAAGGATTATAGAGTTAATTATTTCCATGGTGAAATTTTTATTCATGAATTGATAATTAATTGTTCTGTTTATTATTTCTACTTTTATTATTACTATTTTGGTTGACCTCTCCATTGGGAATGTTTTTCCCATTACTAAGAGTATATGTTGAATTTTATATCAATCTATATGTTATGCATAATTATTTCCATGTCTTGGTAAGTGATAATATATTCCAAATTATCCCCATATGTGTAAGATAAATGTAGTACATCACCATTTCCAACTAGCCCTAACCCATCTTAGTATCTCTCTCTAGGCCTCACATGAGCATGTAAGAATAATTATGTGATATACCAATGTAGTTAAATAGTGTTGGGGAATGTATGTGTGGCATAAAACTTATGTATACATTACTAAAACCATAATAAACATTTTGGTTATATTATCAGAACTTGAACAAATTATTTTGATGTAAATGTAAATAGGGATGATGTACTAGATACCACTAGAGAATATTGAGCATTGGTTAGATCAGGTGGAGGAAATATTTAAAATTAACCATCCCAATCATGGTGATCAAGAGAAAATGGAATGGGTGGAGGTCAACCTACATAATTCACTCTATGAGGTGTTTTTAACAAAATACCAATGCCTTTAAACCCATCTATTGTAACATATGTGATGAATATGAATATAAATTTTTGGAAAAAATACCCTTGGATATAAAAACATGTGGAGAAGTTGAAGGACATAGATGTGGTTTGGACCAAAACTATTGATTTATGGTGGCATGGGGCATTATAAAACTACATACTATATTTTTTTGTGTCCACATACTCTTGTCTAGAGGAAGCCAAATTCTAGTTATTTTATGAACCTAGGGGTTCATATGTGAATTTATTTCCATAAAAATTTAAGTAGTTTATGGTATATAGTTTCATAGAAAACTTAACAATGATTGACTAATTTTTTTCATGTATGAGTAGCACAAAGGGTAGAGGGTGAAGGGGGAATGCTTTCCATGAGATAACAAGGAAGGACATCTTCATCATGGAGAGATTAGATGAGCATGAGCTCCAAAGGTGAAAGTATGACAATATATGATGGAAGGTGATGGATGAAAATGGCCTTAGGTATATGGTAAGATTGGATTAGGAGACACCATAAGGACCCATGCGACATAAAAATGGTGTGGATATGATTATCACGTAAAGGAATACACTTCATTGATAAGTGCATGCTAGTGGGCTAAAATAAAATTTGGAAAGTGAATCTAAATTTATTAAGGAAATATAAGGAACACAAGGAAATAATATTGTGTAAGTTCCCATTTACCTTCTACCTAAAGCACATGCTCATGCACTTTGTCCACCCAAAAAAAGTAACTAAGACACAATGATTTTTTGAGTATAATAGAGAATTTTAGTCATATAAAATGTCAAAATTGGTAGCTTGAGTGTGGATTGTAACACCCAACCCATATGTCCCTCTTACATGCTCTCTTGACCCTTATAGGCACCTTTTTATTGATTCCTAGTCATATGTAGGCTTTCAAGACTTGATTCTAACTCAACTAGACCCTAATTTCCATGCTTATTCCATCCCATTAGGTCCCGTACATATAAGACAATAGAACCTAACTTGGACTATAGAATTGGACCTTAGGGTGTCCCATTTCTAGCACTTCTATCCAATCACATTTCAAGCCCAAGTGACCATTTTCTCCTAATTCCTCTTCCTCATTGTGTCAACCTAGCATGAATGCATTTAACCCATGACCAATATATCTCTATAAAAACCCATTCAAAGTTAATTTAGAAGGGTTAGATATTATCATAAAGCAAAGCATAGAATACAATCAAAACCACTAAGGCAAATTTACCTATTCTCTGCATATAGCCATTTAATATAGATATCAACATATTCAAACCCTCACACCAATCCCTAGCCACCTCAAGCACACCTAGTTTAGAATTTTTTCATCTTCATTACACTATTTCACAAAGCACATCATGTGGGAGAACTACATGTGGCTTAATCCCTTTCTAGAGTATTGGTATGTAGGTAGCGTATCCACATAAGGGGTGTGGATACACATTTAGTGCATCTTACACACACTAACTCCCCCCCCCGTCTTTCTCAAAATTTTCATTCAAGTTAAAACATAATGAAATTATAGGATTGGAGATTAAATTAGTTATACAAAGAGCATATTCTATAATCAAGACTTAAAATTTCATAGGTGGACTAATACTATGACAATAGATAAAACCCAAAAAATTCAAATCTCTATGACTAGTTTGGATAATAGTGGTAGGACCTGAACTATAATGCCATACCTCAAAGTGTCCTATTTTTGGCACTCTTGTCCTTTCACCAAATGAAACCTAGATCTTTATTTGTGATAGTGTCCGAATCCTGCACAACTAGTACCAACTTCTATGTTAATTGTATTAGCCTAGTTTTAAGATATGTTATATTTTTCCTATATTATTAATATTTTTAGAAAGCTACAAAGGTTAAATAAATTATATAAATTAGTAATTTATTTATTTTAATATATTTTAATAATTTAGTAAACTTAGAACTTAATGAAATTAGTAATAGTACTCTAATATTCCTAAAACTATTAACTCATTTAGCGAACATGACTTCATTTACACATAAAAGCTCTAGAAACTCTATGGTGAATTCCTTGCTAATTATTACAATATTTTTCTAATTTTTTACTTGCCTATTTAAATCAGACATTCAATTTAATTTTTAAAATTCAATAGTAATTTAAAAAAATATTTTTATTATAAACCCTAGTTGCACATACTATGTCCTATTAAATCAAGAATTTTCTAATAATTTTTTGATTTTTTACCTGCATATTTAAATAAAAAATTTGCATTAAATTTTAAAATTACATAATATTTAAAAAAAATAATCATTTTTCAAAACTTGAGTTGCATATACTAGGTCCCCTTTCTTTTGAGTTATCACTTTACATGTTTGTGAGCTTCCTATCCTTTTTATGCATATTCTAGTTCATTATTTAGATTACATTTGTTTAATTTTTTCTTCCATTATTCAAGTTGTTTTCCTTATGACACCTAAGCTCCTTGCATCTCTTACTTTGAGATGAAGTTCAAGACTTAGTGGAAACCCTCCTAAACTCACCTAGATTTCTTCAACTTGACCATATACCATGGATAAAAACCAGCTTAGGTTCTTGTTATAGATCCTACACATCCAAATTACACCAATTTCCATGAAGATACTTTTGACAATGAGCAATATGAGAATAACAATGATCATACAAACATTGGTGTTCATGACCCATCACATCAGACTCTTGATGCACTTCCACCTATTATTGATAATGAAGTGGTCTTCAACAAATATTTAATCATATAAAGTTTTTGATAAAGACTCAGGGGAAAACCCTGAGATCATACTCTTATCTTATAATCTATCATGGAAATTAAAAAGGCTAAATAAGTTGAGTCTTCCATTCCTTTAGAACACCCAGTTAAAAATGACACTATGGGGGAAATTATGTCTCAACAACCCCCTATAGTATCCCAATGTTCCTATGAGGCACCACCAAGTACATATAATACATCAATCCAAGGTGATACATCTTAAACAAGGTGCCTCTAGACCTACAAAGGTCTTGGATTTCTCTACTTAATACACCATGGGCATGTCATATTGCATCTACACCTTTACCACCAAGTTTATTTGAATCCAAGATCACTCTATATGATGGCAAGGGTGATCTAGAGACACAGTTGAGAGATTTTCATGCAACATGCTTGGACTATGTGCCAAATGACTAGCTACTAACCAAGCTATTTCCATAGAATCTAAAGGATTATGCTTTATAATAGTTTTATAGTCTACCAAATTAGTCAATCAATGCATTCTATGCTTTAGTTGACATGATCCTAGCTCATTTCATCATTAACATTGGTGATAAGGTTTCCTATGCCTAAGTTACATGATAGAAATAAAGGTCAAATGAACATCTCATAGATTATGTTCTTCAATATAAGACTATCTTGGCTAAGATGACTATCACCATAGCTGATCAAGAGTTAAAATATCTCTTCAAATAGATTATTCTACCAACTTTTCACGAATCAATACTTTTTAAAAGATTCTCTTCCTTCACTGAGTTATGTCATACACTAAAGGAAAGGGAAGTCAAACTAATTTTAATGGGAAAACTCAAGTACATGAGCATATCAAAAACAAAAAACAAGAGTAACAAAAAATCCCCATACAAAGTAAAGGTTAATGATATCAAGATTCATAATCAACCTATAGTCAATGTGGCTTTAAATCCCCCTCAGTAAGTGGTTTTATTAGCACCTCTGTGGCAAACTTTTACCAATCTATCAGTATCTCTAGCCAGAGTTTTATAATAGATTTTGGAATGTAATATCATATCTCTCCCTCCTATTTATAAAGTTTATTTATTAAATCCTCTTCCATATGGATATGATCAAAATGTATTTTGTGATTTTCATAGGGCATCAAGACATACAAAAAATAGATGCATCAGTTTGAAACACAAGATATAGGACTTGATAGATGGAAATGCTATTGATCTTGGTACTTTGTTTGAGCCTCCTCAGGCAAACCAAACATAGGACAAATATTTGAAAATATTTTTATATCCTTTCCCACAACATTATAAACAAGAGACATAAAATACATTAGGTTTTTACCATGCATATCATGCACCTTCAGTCGAGTTACATCCTTTGAGAAACATGATTGGTGCATACAATTCTAGAGTTCTAACTAGAACTTCAATCTCCTTCTTTGAGTAGGAAATAGTTGAGGATGATTCATATTATCATGTACTCTTATCAGAGCTTACATTCATAATCATCCTATTCATAGTGTTCTCATAGATAATAGACCTAGCATGAATATATGCACTATGACATTACTATAGTATTTAAGATATTTAGAGTAGGATATTACCCTGACATACACAATTATCAATGGATTTAGTGGACACATACATAGTTCATTGGGTGAGATTGTACTTCCTCTATAGGTTAGTCCATTACACATGGCCACTCCATTTACTATTGTTCCCAGTGTAGGAGTTTTTGATATGTTACTTGGTCAGTCATGGATTCATAAAATTTAACTAGTACCTTATACAGTTCATAAATGCATGAAATTCACTCATGATAATTAGGTTTTTATAGTTGGTGGAGTTCCATATGAGTTACCACTCCTTACTTAAAATCCATCTACTATTTTGTAGTCACCAATTTCAATTCCATCACCATTTTTAGTTTTGACACCAGTTTCAAATTTTCCACCAATTTCAATTCTTCCTCTAGTTTAGATTTAGACACAATCAAGGACTTCATCACCAACATAGAGAGTTCATACACTTTCAAAGAGGTCTCTTTTAGATAAACCATAGTTTGAAAATTCCATATAACTTTTAGCTATAATGTTCACACCCAAGGTAGTCTCATTGAGGTCTCATGAATCTACACATAGATCACATGTTTAGAGACCTTATCCTATTACTAGATGGGTCCCTAAGAGCCCTATAATTTCATCCACTTCTCAAATTTATAGGGGAACCCCACAATCATTTTCTAATTTAGATATTTTAGAGAATTTACAACATATATATCTTTTAGAGCCATAGTCTTAACCCTTCCATATTACTTAACAATCATGCATGATCCCTCTCCTTGATATAGGACACCATGATAGGGAGTTTCCCATGAGACTCATTAATTAGTTTCATCTCTCATCAACCTTGTACATAGTTTCTTTATGATTGTTTGTACATAGCTTATATATCAAAAATCCAAAAACATTAAAATAACTCAAAATACAAAAATAATATAACATTTCAAAATACAAAAACATTCAAATAACTAAAAATACCAAAAACATTTTAATTACATGTGTTATCCATGCTTTACATTTCCACTACCATGCTAGACTTACATTTGCTATTCTATGCTATTTGTTTGTCAATTTATCTATATTACCATGCTTTACTTGATCTTATTTGAGTGTGTGTAGTGATATCCAAATCCATGATTGCTTCACTCTACTCATTAAGGGGGAAACTTACTTCTACATTTGAGACATACATAAATATATCTACCTCTTGGAGGCATCTTCTACATGACTACACCATCTAAGTTATGTCATTCCTACACCACACACTCTAGTTATCATGTTGATGTACATTACTTGCTAGCTTACACAAATTACTCTATCAACAATCACTAGTATATAACAATCATGTATTTCCTAGCATATATATAATCTTGCACTACATGTCTTGCATACTTTCACTTCTTGCTTTGATTAGTTAGATGCAATTGTATCTCCAATATATTACATGCTTTCCTTTCTTTCTTTATGTATCTAGATGTGAATGCATTTCTTAATTCCTATTTTGTCTCATGTATGTGCCTTGGGACATTTGATAATGTCCTTTGATTCTATTCTTGTGTGTGACTTAGGATATTTGCCAATGTTCTTCACTTGTACTCTTTTATGTACCTGTGGCCCTTGTGCCAACCTTGATTTTTTCCAATCGTATGTGTATATGGCATTTGAACATGCCTTGTATGATTAATTTCTAGTTTGAGTGACATGTGCCCTCATCCCTTATTTATATATTCCCTTGGCCACTCTTGTATGATTATTTATTCTTACATTGTGTGCTTGTTTACTTGTTGATTCTCATTATTTGCAATGCTATGATCTGCATCATGCATTATCTTACTTGTTTGGATACCATGATGGACATCATGCTCCATCCCTCCATGACAAATAACAACTAATATTTCTAGTTTTAATTCAGTAAATTTCACATACTATTACATTAATATATCTATATAGGCATACCCCTATTGATCTAACAATCTCCAATACAAACTATGCATTATCTTGAGAGATCATTTCAATTATCATTGTTATATCATGTATTTTATAGCATAACACACTTGTAGGGATATTCCTTTTAAGGAAAGTCATTGCAAGGTCTTCATTCCTACCCTCAGAAGAGGGGACAACAAATAGGGGTTTTGTCACAGAGATCAAAGCTCCTAACTAGTTGAAAAATTAATTTTTAGAACACTCAGAACAATAATCAAAGGTCAAACCAGCTAGAATAGACCAAAAAAATAGTGATCATTATAAAATAGTCATCAATTTCAATAAAATACAACATCATTAGACATAGACAATAGAAATAGATACCAAAGTGTCCTATTTGTGGTGTTATTGTCAAAAAAAAAAACCTATATTTTCTAAAAATAAGCAAATAAGTAAGCTCAACTATAGTTTTGCACATAAAAACCAATTTAGATTCAATAGTTTCAGTATAGTTTTTCTCAAAAAATGTAGATATAGGGGGCATCATGCATGACATGATGGATCTTACTTCTAATTTTAGATTGGGAAATTGGAATAATTTCTAGATCATAATCCATGTTACAGACACTAGTGATTGAAGGCAATGTGTGTGACACATTTGACTTCTTTTCTTTACAAGTTCAACATATTACCTAGGTATTCTCAGTAGTTGCATTATTTACTCCATCTGTAGGTGGTTGGCATCATTTTGGAGTGGATTTCATAAAAACCTAACCTCCACAATCCTTAGTGGATTCTATATAAGCATAATTTCTAGTTTTGGAGTGGATTTCACACAAGCCTAATCCCCTCCTTCTAGAGTTGACCAAGATTGGCCCAGTATCTAGTACACATTTGGCTCTCCATGCCACATTATCAAATTATAGAGCATTCATCAACTTTAGAAGCCATCTAATATGACATACATTCATATTAGTATCAACTTATAGCTTCAATTCATGGGGCAATGATGGAGCCAAAGGAATAGTTATCCTTTATATTCTTGAGCCACCTACTCATAAGGATTGGACACAAAGTCCAAACATCACTTAGCACATGCCTGATCACATAGATTCACTTAGTAAGAAATTATGGAGCCAAAATAATACATATCCTTTATATTCTTGAGCTACCTACTTAGAGGGATTGGACACATAGTCTAAACATCGATTAACACACACATGATCACATAACTTCACTCAATAGGCAATGATGGAGCCAAAAGGGAAACCTTTACATTCTTGAGTCACTCTTAGGTTATTGAGCACTCAACTCCATTCATGATATTACTCTTGGTATAACATATACCCAATATTACTTAGCATCATCCAACATCACTTAGATCATAATAGGTTTTATATTGGTTTGCATACTTAGTGAGGTGTATTCATTCCTTTAACTTCGTATTTCTCTTACCTAGCTTTTAAATGTTCTTATTTTAGATATAACATATATAGGAAGAATTGATCTAATTACAAATTTACACTTCATAACATGATCTCTCTATGCACATCCAATATCACATAGCTTCATGGGCTTCAACCTTATAGGTAAGTTTAGGTACGATTTCTATTTTTCCATTATCCTAGTATTTTGCTTTGGTACATCACTACAATAAAGAGGTGGGGGAAATATAGTCATATAAAATGTCAAAATTGGTAAATTGAGTGTGGATTGTGACACCCAATCCATAGGTCCCTCTTACATTCTCTCTTAACCCTTTTAGGCACCTTTTTGCTGATTCTCAGTCATCCATAGGATTCTAAGACTTGATTCCATCTTAGCTAGACCCCATTTTCCATACTTATTCCATCTCCTTAGGTCTCATACATATATTATAATAGTGCTTAACTTGGAATATAGTGTTAGACCTTAAGGTGTCCCATTTCTAGTGCTATTATTTAATCACATTTCAAGCCCAAGTGACCATTTTTTTCTAATTCCTCTTCCTCATTATGTCGACCTAACGTGAATGCATTTATCCCATGACCAATATATCTATATAAAATCCCATTCAAAGTCATTTATAATGGGTTGGAAATTATCACAAAACAAATCATATAATACAAGAAAAACCACTAAGGCAAATTTCCCTATTCTATACATACATCCATCAAATACAGCTATGCATATTCAAACCCTCACACTAGTCCCTAGCCACCTCAAGCACACCTAGTTTAGCAGTTTTGTATCTTTATTACATTATTACATAAGGTGCATCAAGTGGGAGAACTACATATGGATTGATCCCTCTTCAAAGTATTTGTATGTAGGTAGCATGCCCACACAAGGGGTGTGGATACACATTTAATGCATCTTACACACACTAACACCCCCTATTTATAAAATTTTTCATTCAAATTAAAGCATAAAGAAGATTTAGGGTTGGATGTTAAATCATCTCTACAAATATCTTCATCAATAGTCAAGACTTGAAATTTCATAAGTGGACTAATACAGGGATAGCAGACAAAACCCAAAAAAATCAAATCTCTGTGACTAGTTTAAACAATAACGGTAGGACCTGGACTATAACATCAGACCCTAAAATGTTTTTTTTTCAATTCTCCTATCCTTTTACTGAATGAAAGCCAAACCCTGATTTATGATAATGTCTAGTCTTGCATAGCCAGTACCAACTTTTGTCTTAGGCGTATCAACCTAGTTTTAATATAAGTTATATTTATCCTATTTTATTACTATTTTTAGAAAGTTATGAAGGTAAAATAAATTATAAAAATTAGTGATCTATTTATTTCACTATATTTTACTAATTTAGTCAACTCATACCTTTAACTAAATTAGGAATAATATTCCAATATTCCCAAAACTATTAAATCAAGAATATAGTAATGGAAGAATAAAGAATCATGTTGCAATAAATATTTATGTAGAAACCATTCAGATCATTAATCACATTGATTGTGAAATATTTTAACCTAATGTTATATGGTATGCCATTAATAAGAAGGGGTCCAACCCATCAAGCCAATAACACAATATACAATGGAAAGGTAAGAGCTAGTGGAGTGGTAACAAGTTAGTAGATGATAAAAGTAGGAGGAGGATATTAGTGAAACATATTAAAAGAATTAGTGGATTTTTACCCAAATAGGAAGAGGTGGCATAAGTGTAAGAGGAAACCTATGAGGAAGTTAGGGTCTCAACACCCCATTAGGCAGTGTATTAAACATGCTTGTACCAACTCCCTAGATATTTTATGAAATGTATTTGAGTTTTATTAAATAATATGAAGTGAATAATGTTGTAGAGCACATTCATAAATGTGAACTCATTTTCACATGAAGGGAATCCCATTATTAGAGCACAAGGAAATCCAATTTGTCATGACTTTACTAGATTGTGCTCATACCTAGTATCAAAATATTTATCCAAGCCATGACACTATAGATTAAGAAATAGTAAAGGTATCCTTATTGAAGGAGTTTGATATCCTTGAGTTTTAGTAGTAGAGTATCACTACATTGAAATAAATCAAGCAAGATTTGATATAAAGTCTCTACATATTTGATGATCGATTTAAAATCTAGTATCTAAGATTTCCTTTGATATTAACCAGTGAAACATGTATAGTGGTTTTTATAAGGGTTAAATACACTTTTTAGTGTATCATATCCATGAAGACATTCATTGATCCTAGAGAAGACCTTGAGGTGACACTAAGAGGTGAAGTTATTGGAAGACAATTATGGGGATCAACCTTTCATGGGGGTATATATGCTTTAATAACATCACAATTATATAAGCTTATGACCAATTATTCATAATATTATTCAATTGGGTTATGATGTATTAAATCTAAGGTGGAAGGACATAATAACAATAATTGTCCAAGGCAAAATCTAAAATCCTTAATTACATCATCCAAGATTTTCCATGAAGGATATGATGTATGAAAATATCCCCTCCTTTAGCATGAAACTAAGACTACAGTCTCTTTTTACTAAAAAATTTATGACACCTCCACCCACAACACCAAAAATTGTTAGGTGATTGATGAGATTCATGAACTAATATAATGAGGCACACAATAGGTCTAACTAACTAAATTTATGGTGATAATGGGTATAATGTGGGTATAGAGGCTATGATGGTCAAAATAGAGGTGTAAGGTTTCCCCAAGCACTTTTTATAAGTATGGATCACTAAAACATTACTAATAAGACTATCCCTATTATACCACTTATGGATACTGTCATGGTGAGTATAGAGTTGTGAAATGGCTAGAGCTATATACCAAACTCTAACACAAGGATAGACTTAAGAATGGAATAAACATGATCAAGCATGCATGAAACCCAAAGAAATGGATTCTAAATTCATAAAATCAAAAGGATGTTGGCATAAAGGTGTACATAATGACACATAATGACATAAATATGCATCTAGAAGTAGATCCAAAGGAGAAGGTCCAAGTAGGATATCAACTAAGAAAATCTTAAGATAAGGTGGCATGCCCTAATCTCTCCATAACACCCTACAAAAATGGATCATTGTATAAGGAGGGATTGCATGAATCCATGGATTTCATACCAAATTTACAAAGTGATATTAAATTTACTTAATTCTTTTAGGAAAATAAAAGAAAGGAGCTATAGTTCCAAGTATAGGTTGATGACCAGGGAAATGATTTTATTGACATACTAGCTCTCATGAGTTCTGAGGGAATGATCCCTATGTTAAATAATATTCTATCCCAATACACAATAAAATAGCCAACTAAATTACCTATAACATACCTAGTGTGAGGGTTTAAGTTAAGAGTAGCTCATAACATATGATATGACAAAGATTTTCTCATTAATGTAAATATTAATAGATGGTCAATATGTGACATATTAGTGTACATGGGAACTGAACTCAATATCCTCACATGAGATACTTACTACAAGATGGGAAAATCCATGTTACAATTCTCACCCCATATTTTTTTCATGAAAAAAAACCCATGTTCAACCCATGGGGATTTTACATAATGACAATGTTGAGTTAATGGGAACAAAATTTTAAGTATAATTTGAGGTAATTGATCTCGTAGAGATAAAAACTACATGAATTTACTTGGTTTCCCTTGGTATTACGCCAATAATGTGGATATGCATTTCAATAAGTGATACATGAGTTATTAACTTGCAAAGGAATCTATCATGATTCCTTTATTAAGCATTTAATGTCACCTATGTAAAAATTCTTGACTCAAATAATGTGATTAACATCATCATTGTATAGGGGTTGGAAAACTTGGAGACAAATGGGGATGGAATAAAAATATAGGTTAAGGAATAATCCACTTCAAACACTACAAATATTTATTATGACCAATGGGTGTATAAATCATATGAAGTCACAAAGAGAAAGTGTGGTATGGTGTGATCATAACCTTAGTTTTTACTTGTAAAAAAAGTATTCTGCACTAGCATAAAGCGTACTTGATTTGTAAATAATATTTGGGAATCACACATTTTATCCACTATAAAGAGGTTATTTCATATAAGTGAGGAAAAACTTAATAATTTGACTCAATATGATAGTTACACAAGTGTTACCCCCTTTGTGCATGACCTTGAGGCATGTGTCCCTAAAAATAAGGATTATTTGAGTGTTTTGGCATACATTCTAAAGATCACTAATATGCACTAGTGGGCCACTCAAAAACCATGTTTCCCCACTTGGACTAAAGTTAATTATGTTGTATACTATAGATTAGAGAATAAAAATTACCACCAAGGACTACATACATATAATGGTGGTTTAGATCCATGAAAGTATATTAGTATGTGTGAATAAATTTATAAAGGGTACACACCTTATGTATGTAAGTGAAAGTGAAGCTAATATACAAATAAATCCTAACTCAGAGAAGATAAATTAGCTAACTATACTACTAATAATACTTAGATAATCATGGTCATGAATAATATTTGATCTACTAAACCTACCTAAGTTATCTCTTATCATATAATATGGCTAGAAAGGGTTCCAAAGCCTCTAGTCAAGAAACACCACACAATAAACCTATCTAGGTATAATAATAGTGAAATAATAAAGTAAGTATAATTTAGTACTCACTAAAGCTTATGATAAAAATGGGGGATAAACATAAATAATAAACATTCAAAGTAAAACTCTACTCAAGTAAATATAGAGGTAATCTTAAGCAAGGAAAGACAATACATTCTTTAGCCATTATTCATTCAAATCTATCTACTAAAATGGAAGAGTAATAGTTAGGTATACTTACCTTAATCATGAACCCATCGAGCCTTAACCTATCCCTTAGCCAATGGTACTTTACAATAGGTTTTTGTGTATTATTGAAGAAGCTAAGGATGAACAATGGACTATAGTCTTTCCAAGGTTATCCTAGTGAATCTCAAGACTTTACAAGACAAAGGTTTTATCAAATAAGCTTAAAACCTAAGTAATGACTCCTCAAGTAAAATGGAATAAATGAAGATAAAGATGTGCAAATGAATGATTCTCTCTATTGGAAATGGGGTGAAATATGTGTATATATACCTTTATCTAAACCTAAGCCCTTTCAAAATTTTAGCCAACAATGTTAACCAAGTCAACCTTGTTATTTGGAAAATAGATTTATTAGATCTGGGACTAAGTTAGCCTAGGATGACTCAGTCCCATAATGTGCGCTATTCCCAAAACTAGGTCAACCCATTTGAATGCATTTAATAAATGGTAAAAATAGGGTTTTATTAGGTAGCAACTATTTCAGGTGGTGGATTGATTAGAGAATCATGTGATGGAAGTGTCAAAGCTTAGAGAAACATACATGAGGTGTTTGTAATTATTTTAGGTGGAGGTATAGATAATTACAATCATGTGAATCACCAAAGGTAGGCCCATCATTTTCTCAATGCACCCTTTAAGGTGTGCACTTAGAGAGCTTGAGGTTCGATGGGTTCCTACAAGAGACAAAGCATTAGTAATTGATAAAGTTAAAAAATATTATGTGTATACATATTCCCAACTTAAAACTCATCAGATTTCTTATGGTTGTAACATGGTATGGTGTTTTGAGAAAGAAACATAGAAAAAACAATGATGAGATAAATAAATTATAGTATAGATCAAATAAGATAATTAAAAATAAAATTTTTAAAAATAAATACCTTTACTTACCTTAGTTCTATAGATTAGAAATGATGTAAGAGAGATGGAGAGGTGTCCAATGTAAGGAACATTAGGTGAAGATATAAAATAAGGTAAAATTTGTAATTTTTTTCAAGAATCCATATGGTATGTATAAAAATTCTCTATGATGTCAAGATTCTAGAACATTTTTTGATTTGGAAAATATACTAGTAGAAATAAAGTTATAACCAAAATTTAGAATTTAGTGGTAAATAAGTAATCATTAAATAATTTTGAATGGTACATATAAATAGTGTTAAAAATTATTCAATTGTATTTGTGCTATTTTGAGAAAATAAAGATCTAAGAGACCTAAAGAAGCCCATAAAGTGACGATGGTGAGGAGACAACAGATATGATCTAGAGGATGTGTAGTGGAAATAGATAGTATATCTTAGGTAAGTGATGCATTAAATTCAAATAATTTGGTATTTTTTATTGAAAATTAATCTATTTTTGAAAAAGTAGACACTAGGTGAAAAGTGTGTAGTGAAATTGGCCCTAGGAATTTTTTAGATCTAGTAGGAATTAACTAGGTTAATGGGTAAGAAGTGGTAAAAGTAATAAATGCCTAATGTATTTATGGTAAATAGTAGAAAATTTGTTACCCTTTTTAAAAAGAGTCAGCCTAAATGACTCAATTGAAAAGGTGAAGGGTGATGAAAGTGGTTGATTGCATAGCAGAGGGTCAATTTAGTATTACTCGGTATGACTAATTAAATATTAGATGTCCAATCTAGTTACAAGGTTGAAGTGGTCAACTTAGTTGGGTAATAGGGTCAACTTAGTATAAAGTGGCTAAATTTGTAGGAAAAGGGTGAGAAAATAGAAATAATAAGTTGATGAAGTAGTTAATTTTTTTTTAAATTTAGTAATTTAAGAATGCATTTCTATGATTTTTCTATCGAGATCTAATACATTCTATTTTTTTTGGCATTTTTTAGAGATGACAAATATTTTGGCACTTAGTGGATGTAGAATGGTTGTCAGACTTACTAGAGAGACTATTAGATGATGATCATGCATGAATATCTTCCTTAGGATTTGGAGGTAATATGGATATATGTAGGATCCCCCTAAGTGTTAACTTAGTTTTCATGTTCCTTGGAGCATGGGATTGAATAACCAACAATTTTTTATGGGAGGTGGATGGGGATATGATAGAGGCAAGGATAAATTTGTAGGATGTCCATGCTCTACTTGGATTACCTATTATAGGTACTTTGATGATCTATAGTTCCCTAAAGTTTAAGGCTAAGAGGCAATCCTTATTTCTATGGGCTATAAGTTCATAGATATATTTTGATAGGGTACATGTAGACTTATTTTATGTATATATATCACAACCATTACATACATCTAAAAGGACATTATAGGGATTATGACATCATCTGTGCTTTTTCACAAGTTAGATGGGAAGGTTTCATTATATGTGGTGGCCTTATTTAGTCTTTTCTAGAGCAAGACATATTTTATGACTTGGGATCAATTATTTGAGTGTATCTAGTGATGATATGTATAGTATGTTATCTAGAGGGAAGAAGACATTGAGCCCTATTATTTTGTTTATTAGTTTGATATATGAGAGGTTCCCAATATACCAACTAGCTAGGTTGATCGATGCTATGGATGATAGGCTTCCTCGTGTGGTTATATGGTGATAGGACCATGTAGTGTGTGTTGTGTGAAATACCCCACCACTATAGATAGTTACATGTGGGGAGATTATATGGTAGCCATATATAGATAATGTGGTTAGTTGGCCATCTTAGTTTACTATTAATATTAGCTTGGGTCACACACATTATTTTTCATTATACATGGTAAAAGGAGCCACGCCCCATTGCTCATATTAATATATAGTTTATCCTACCATATATAATGAATCCTATAGTAGTGCCTAGGTTTTGGGCACAACATGATATGGAGATAAGGGGTATAGGTGGTGTTGGAGGGCTAGTGGAGATACCTATGATTTGACCATGTTGAGTGAGACCTTGGACTAGTCTTATTTGGTAATAGATGGTAGACCAACTTGAGGCTGAGGAGGTAGATGTGGAGATGGTTGGTATTGAAGGTGAGGGTGAGGATGTGGATAATAATAATCCACAATAAGAATTATAGGTTCCTTTATGAGCATAGGGGAGATAGAGACACCAAAAAATGATATATGAGATATAAGAGGTAGTATCTATGTGTGGAGATCCCATAACACAAGTTATAGAGAGTTGGGAAATAAAGAGATGGATTTAGAGAGGGCCTCAACATCCATAGGTTATTTTTATATATTTTATAGCTACTTATAGGTAGGGTATGGTGAAGGTGATAGGTGGGTGTGCCAATGGGGAGACCATTATTGGTGACACCATTGTTGGTAAGTAATGTTTTGTGTTTTGAGTATTAGATAGATCACTAGATATATATTGGTATATTTTTTTATGTATACACATGCTTTAGAGATTTGGATATATATGCGTGAGATCTAATATACATTTGGATTTTTTTTTGTTGATACTACTTAGGAGGATATTAGAAGTGATGTATTATTTTGGGTTACACACCTTGATAATTTAGATGGGGTGTTATTACATATTGATACTAATACCATGGATGATACTATTATACCATATTCCCTAGCTTATTCTAGTTTGTTTTGATTAGTTGTAGAGGTATCCCAAGAGATTTAGACATGAGGGGATGGTCTAAAACTACCCCTAGGATTTGGAGATGGAGAGGCATAATCTTGGAAGGCATTAGCCTAGGGGCGAGCTACCCATATGGCCATTATGATAGATCTAGGATGTGTAAAAACCTAGGTGTCCAATATATAAGGTCATTTTGATGGTATTATATCCCATAATACCAAATTATAAAAACTATTTAGAGGGGATATTCATAGGCATATATGGGTATCATGGCTCATTCACTAGATAGGCATGATATAACACAATCTTAGAGATATTTGATATTATTCTTTTACTTTGTATTATGTTTTTTTGTGTCAAACTCTTAATATATATGGACATGGACGGTTCTTGGTTTATGATTTGTATTATATCATGAATATATATATATATATATATATATATATATATATATATATATATGTATGTATGTATGTACGTATGTATGTATGTATGCATATTCATTCTAGCACATGTGTTTTAATTTGTATGTATATGTTATGGGAAAATATATGATGTATGATTTATCTTATATAATTATGTAAGACACATGCATGGTTTAAAAAACAACATAGAATTTGGATAAGTAGATAAATAATGATAAAATGTAATACACACTAAATAACAATGGAAAAAGTGTAAAACAAACATATGAAATATGGTTAATCAAAATGGTAAAATGAAGTAAAATAAAAAATGTTTGTAATAATGTAGATTTAAGATAAAAACATACCAAATCAAACTAAGACAAATCATACTAATTCAAGATGGGAAGTATGATTTTTTTTAATAAAATGGAAATCATGTAAAATGAAATGCTTGAAAAGTAATCACACCAATTCAAAATAGGATAAAACATACTAAATCTAGATGGGAAGTATGAAAAATTTATAAAAAAATGGAAATATTGTAGAATTAAATGTTTGAAAAATAATCACATCAAATAAAAATAGGATAAAGCATACTAAATCAATATGGGAAGTATGAAAAATTTGTAATAAAATGGAAAATAGACTTAACAGTCAAAATTTACTAGTTATTTTTGTGATGAATGGTATCGAAGTTTTTAGGAATATTTTGTGAGGAATTCCTAGTCCTATCCATGGTCTTATATTACAAATCAAAAAGGGAACACCACTGAGGTGAAATATAGGATATTATTACTAGGGAATAAGGATAAATTTGGGAAGAATTCCTGGTCTTATCCAAGGTCTTATATTACAACTCAAAAATGGAAAAACTCTAGGAGTATGATTAATTAAAAAAACATATTCATCAAGGAGGAATATTGGGATTGTTTTGGTGAATGAAAGGATTGGAAAAATAATTACATATGCATTTATAATAAAACCTTAGTAGAATTGAAAAGTACTAAGAAGATACGAATGCACTAATAGTTTAGTGATCCTCAAATGCAAAAGATATTTATTCAAAAAAGAAATAAAACTTTATGGGAAAATAAGTGGATTCATATGATTAATTCATGAAGGTTATATGTACATAAACATTAAAATTGACCTACCTTCCCACAATGTGTTCACTATTCCTCAAGACCCCTTATAGATCTATCAATCTAGTACTACTAAGATTGGGTACTCACATGAGAAAGTGGGTAGCACTATATATAATTTTGAATTCCCCTATTCCAATATAATGGCCTCATAAATCCCAATGGACCTTAGCTCTATTATAAAGCCAATTATGGAGTTTGAGCTTTGTTTAGGGATAGGAGATGTGATAGGAATCATGTTTTTTATTATGATTTTGACTTTTTGATTTTAATTTTAGCCTTTTAATCATTATATTTTATTTAAAATGATTTGGCTTTTAAATTTTTATGGATTTTGTGGATAACCAATCATGAATGACAAAAGTGACACACATAAATGTTCTTTAGGTATTGGTTATAGGAAATAAGATATCTAGAGATATGATTGACTAAATAATTTGGATTTCCTATAAGGTAGTATGTGATCTCAAATATCAACCATATGTGTGCTTAATATGAGAAGGGGAATAAAGGGAATAAATGGAATTCAAAAGAGATATATGTATATAATTATACAATTAAAATTATGCTTGTTCATATATCATATGGTAAAGATAAGATATTATGGGGATGTGGGTTTAATAACCAAGTCACAATAATAACTATCTTTGTTTGAACTATAGATAACAAGTAATCATAAGATCATAAACAAAGAAAAATAAATTCATGTGAAAATAATTATAAACTAGACACATAAGGATAATCTATAAGACATCATGAGAAATATGTAGATAAATGAGACCAAATGAAAATCAAAATCAATATATCCAATGTTTAAATAACTATAAATAAAGGCTAAATCATGTAATAATGTGATAAAAAATGTGATAGAACACCATGATGTTTTAAAAAATATAGATAAATATCAATACAATATAATCCATTACATCTAATACATCCTTATGTAGATAAATTTTGATGTTAATTAGAGTCTCATCAATCTTCACAAAAAGTTGTGAGAATACTTCCTTTCGTATCATCTATACAAAAAAAGTAGGTGTGATAAAAGAGATGATGCTCATGAGGAACCTCTTGTGTGGGATACTCAATGCTAGGAATGTAAATAGTGTTTTAAAATCTATGAGATGTAGGTGATAGGGAAGGAATAGCCTTTGCTCACAGATGAACTAAAGAGGGAGGCTAAACTGGTGAAGGTGTAGGACATGGAAGATCCCAAAGATGTTGTTTAATTAATCAACATTTATTAGTATGGTGTGTAATGCACTAATTATAAAGGAAAAATATTTCCCCTTATTTAGGGATATACTTTAGAAGTAACTTAGGAGGTGGTATATTTTTGTCTTTAGGATGTGATATGTCTAGATGTAGTGTATCAATGTATTACCTAAAAGTTTAACAATGAGTAGAAGAGTTATGTGTACCATGAAATAAAAAATGCATATATTAAAACATGGTTAAGGTCCACTAGATGGAAGATTCCTACTACTATTGATGCATATGAAAATCCTTGGTCCAATGACTAGAAACTCTATGGATATCACAATAGGGCTCATCTATCCATTATGATAATAGAGGATCAAGCTTAGGTAATGGTATAATGCCATCACCAAGAAGGGAATAATATAGATTGGGATTTAGAGTAGACTCAATCATATGCATGGATGGATTTGTATTATGTTGAAGAAGAGTGGCTGACATCTTAGGAGGTATCAAATTGGAAGAATCATGATATTTAGAAAAATGATAAGGTCCCATCATAACATAATCCATAAGCATGCACCTGAGAGGTTCAGTAGTGATAGGAGGTGTAGTGAGTGTGTTCTCCATCTTTGACCTATGAACAATAGAAGAAATATTAATATTAGGTACTATATTAAGAGAAGGAACTATAGAAATGGAATTGAGAAATTGCAGTAAGGAAGAATGATATCAAAGCACTTATACATTTTTAGATTGAAAAAAATTGGCTAAAAATGGGTTGTCTAGAGAATATCCATTATCATAATCAGGTGTATATAATTTAATAGTACATATATCAACTATTTTAACAATCTAAGAAGCATGGTGAATATAATGTGTCATTTTAGATAGGGTAACATGTATTTCATTAGAAGTATTTTGATAGGAGTGAGCTCATAGAGGAGGTAATTGAGTAACATTGTTGGGTGAGAGAGTGAAAGTTTTGATATTTAATCTTATCTCATTTGGTTCATCATCATCTGAGTCTAAAAGGTTGGGAATAATTTTTACTATTAATTCATAATAACCATTATGACCTCAAGTAGAATTTATGGGATGATTAAAATGTTTTGATTCATGAAATGGAGTGCTAGGTAAAGGTTTTAAGGTAGGTATTTTAAAAACACATAATTATTTAAATTATTCAAATTTTAAAGGGTTTGTGTCATCTTGAATCTTATATATAGAATCATTATGGATAAATTTAACACATTAGCATGCATATGAGGCAATTGATATCATGCGATGTGTCTAAGGTCAATCAAGTAATATATTATAGGGAAGTGGAATGTTAAATATCATAAATTTTGAATGAATGATGATGGGAGGAATGGTGATACGAATCCAAACACAAGCTAAAGGAGGCATTTGCCTTATATCATATCCTTGACATGTATTTTGCATGGATTTAAGATTACATTCAGAATATCCAAGTGTTTTAATAAAATCAAGGGAAGTAAAGCAAGTGCTTGATCCTTCCATGATTAAGCACATTTTACTTAGATATTTCCTATTTTTATGATAATGAAGAGAAGGGGGTCATTTTCACAAAGTAATATCTCATTGGGAATCATGGAAGAGATAGGAAATTTGAGTGAAAGAAAAATGTCTACCATTTCATAAACATAGATAGGCATATATTCACACTATTGGAGAATGGATCTTCCAATCCAGATAATGTATCTTCTTTCCCCATGGGTGGAGCATGAGAGATTTCCATGTCAAATAGTAGTTTCATTAGTCGATTATTATTATGAAGGGAATTTATCATTATTTATAATAAAGGAATTTGGGATGGAAGATGGAAAAGTTCCACTATAGGATCCCATTAATCATAACCCATTAGAGGATTATTAGATAAAGGTGCATAATCTTAGAATAACATTGAAGTGGGGTTGGATGCACATTGAAATTTGTATTGATAAGGGATATTTAGTTTAGGTTTTGTTGAACTAGGTTGATCTATCTTAGGTGATGTCATTTTTTCTTGAAATGTTTCTTGTGTTTGAATGGAATAAAGTTGATGTGAAGTTTGAGGGATATCTAATTAAGGTATCTTAGTTGGATGAAGAGTATAACTTGTATCAATTATATGCGAATTATGGTCAATTTAAATTGTTGAAACTAATACTTGTGTGTTTGTTGGTTCCATATGCCATAATTCTATGAGATGTGATGGGTAAGTGTCTTGAACAATGTGAAACTTTAGAGGATTATGATGGTTAGAGGTTGGGTATTATTCATTATAATAAAATACTCACCTCAAATTATTCATGTTAACCACATTATCATCATTGATGTTAGGTTATATGGTACTTTTGATGTTATTATTTGTAGGGGTAGGTTGATTAGTGTTATCTTTATGGTTAGGAATAAGATCCTTATAGATAACTAGATGAGCATTGGCTTGATTTAAAGCTTCATTTTTAGTTTTGGTTTCATGAACCTTAAGAGATATTTCATAGGATTATTTATGTTTATGTATAAGTGATTCATGGTCAAAGTTGGGTCCAAAGAGAAAGTCCATAGTAAGATTTATCAATTGGTGACAAGTTTCATGTTAATGACCCTAACTTGCATGAAGTGTTTCATAGGAAGTAAAGGGTCAATATCTTATGGTGATGATCATGGAAGATGATTTTGAATTTATACTAGGGAAAAAGGTTTATATGCATCCATATTATGTTTTTATGGTAATGAGGAACTGGTATGAGAGTTATTATTAGGTGGAAGTAGAGGGGCATGCACTATTGTCGTGTTTAGAGCAATGAATTAGATGGTGTGTATGGAATCATAAGTATTTGTAACACCATCATTTTGTTAATGTCAATTTTCAGAGTTTACAAGCATATGAGTTCCAATTTGAGGGTGGGAAGGTTCAAATTGGTGTATAAGTAAGTCTCAACATGTAGCTTGGTCAATGGCCTCTTTCAAGGATTTTGGGGAAATATTCCTAACATGATATTATAATTTAAGATGATGATCATTAGTGAATAAGTGGAAGAGGTTATCATCCACCATATTATGTTCATATTTATTAGAGAAGGATTTCCATATTTTGATGAAAACTTGTGCCATTTTGGATTCTGATTGTTTACAATTAATAAAATGGGCTATTATTTTTGAGAAGGTCATTAGTTTGAAATTATTGAACAAATTAATTGATCGAGTCCTATAGACTAGTAATGGAGTGAGTTTTAAGTTGATTATACCAATCAAGAGCATCTCTATAAATGGTTTTAGCTAAGCGTTTGGTTGCAACAAATGTGTTAAGTTTAACCTAATATTTGTATAGGTTGCTATAAGTTTTTAAGTGATAGGAAGGATCCATAGATCCATTATAAGTGATAGTGGTAATTATACATCCTATGTCAATGTTTGTAATCTAATGTACAAAAGGTTCTTTTTTTAAGTGTTTAATAGTTTTATTAATAAGTGGGGTTGAGGTATAAGGTTACCATGTGCATCCCTAAGGGGAGGTGTGATGGGGGGAGAGGGCATTAGGATTTTGTGATCCTCATTAAGTATGTTGAGGTTTATTTTGGAGATGCAATAAATGGTTTTACATCTGCATCATTTGGTTTGAAATTTAGCCATTTGGTCGAGATTATATAATAATATTTGATTAGTTTAAACACTATTTTCATTAGTAGAAATAACTTTAGATGCATTAGTATGCTATGAGGTGTTGAAAATTTAGGATGAACTAATAGCATGAGATGCATTAGTGTCATGAGAAGTAGTAGTATCATGAGAATTACTAGTTTTAGTAGACCCATTATGTGTTGAATTAAACTAGGCATTAGTGTAGATGTTTGGTATAGCCCCACTAAAAGATACACCAACCATGTTAGCAGAAGTACTAGGAATGAAGGTGAAATAAGACATGAAGGAGGATATCATAGTGTTAGAGGAGAGATTATTGAGGGTAAAGGTGTGGAGGAAATTTTTAATTGACTTTCCCCAAATCCTATGGAAAATATAGGTGAAGGTGAATGGGGATATCCAAAATGAGGTCCCATCATGATGTTATAAATAATTGAAGTATCCTTACCTCTATGTTGAGGATTTTTATTGATGAAAATAATCATTTCAAATGTGTATTCAAGATCATTTTCATATTATACTATTTTTATAAATAAGGGATTAAGTGATGTAAAATAGGGATGAGTTTTATATTTAGTAGTTTTAATGGTGACATGGATGTTACTTTAATCTATGTTAGTTACCACAAAAGGTGGCTTAGTATGTTTATTCGTATTGGTAAAGTTCATCATGCTAGTTTGAATTTGCTCTATGGCATTATCATACAAATGTTCCATGATGAAATGGGGAAGTTAAACACTTACTAAAAAATGAGGAAAAATAGTTATTATACTAGGTCGAATGGTCAACTATGTTTATAAAGAGGGTAAATAGAAAAATTGGAAGGAAACATAATCAAATGGACCAACTATGTTCTATGGGAAGATGAATATAAAATATCATAGGATACTAAGTCAACTGAGTCAACTATGTTCTATGGGAAAACAAACATAATAACCTATAAGAGATTGAGTCAACTATGTTCCGTGGGAAAATAAATAGAATAGCCTGTAAAACATCAAGTTGACTGTGTTCTATAAGTATGAAAGTTTTGAAATGTTATAAATATGAATGATTGAATAGTAATTTTTTGGAGAAATTAATTAAACACATAGGAAAATAGATTGATTGGGTCAATCTAATTACAACACATAACACAAACCTTATACCAACATTGGCTAATACAAGTTTTATAATAAAAAATACAATTTGTAAATAAAAAGTAGGAATACTAAAATGTAGATATAATAAATGGACATTACTAATGTATTTTTAAATTTTGTTTTAAAATGTGACAAGGTGTTTAGATTTGTAAAGGAATTAAAAAGAGGTAAGCTAAAGTTGTTTTTAGGTATGTTAAAGATGAAGGGGATCTATATTGGTGATGGTACTATATTGGTATTGGGGTCTACACCCTCACTTCATAATCCTACAATAATAAGGGTGTCATGTGATTTGATAATATTTACCATCAACCACATATTTATACTTGGCTATAAAACTGAGTCAGCTTCCCACTTGATGATGAAAACTAAGTAGGTAGACTTGGGTAGAATTGTCTAAATTCTTATTTGATATTTTGTCATTGGGTAGTGTGTGAAGGAAGAAATTGACTAATATATAAATTTAACTTCCTAGTTATACAATGTGCACTACTCTAAAAAAGCAAGCAAATAAAAGAAAAATGAATTAAACTACCAATGTGGGTTAATTTCCTTTGTTTGAAAAATACACAATATTAGGTTGATTGGTTTAAATTAGTATGCAAAAAATATATAACAAAGTTGAGCTTGTTGACTCTATTTGTGAAATATAGTCCAAAGAAATGTAGTAAAATAAGTTGACTAATTTTCTTAGGAAAAAAATAGTTACAAAACTAAGCCAATCTAGTTGATTTAATTTACTATAAGGTTATAGTTTGATAAAACTTAAAAACTAGGAAAACATAACTAAAGTTTGACTAGAATTGAGAAAAATGAAATAACTAGGTTGGTTAGAATGAACCTGATAATTAAGACAAAGTTTATTTAATTGATTTAGTAGTGTATTTGAGCTATTGAATTTTCATTTTTAAATTATGTTATCTATATTAGGATTTGATCCTACAAGGTAAAATGTTAAAATAGAGTCAAACTAGCTAACTAAGTTTGCATAAAGCTAAATAATTAAAATAATTGAAAGAACTATTGACATAATTGATCTAGTGGTCTAAACATAACTTGTTAGAAAATTAGAAAGGTAGTATGAGAAACTAAACTGATAAGATTGATCTAGTGTGCTAAGAGGTAAATTATGATAATAAAGAGCTAAACAAGATTGGCAGGCTTGCCTTAGTTGAAAAACCTATAAGATAATGCCCTAATTGTGTCAATTAGATTGATGGAGTAGAAGATGACCTACAAAGAGTATAAAGATAGGTCAATTAGATACATCCATATGTCTATAGAAGAGAATGACCTAGACACAGAGCTAAACTAATTTGATTGGATTGATTAAGTATTAAGACACAAACACAAACTGTTATACTAAGTCAACTAAATTGATCTAGTAGTCTAAAAATGAAAATTAAAAATCTACAAGGGTTAGTTCATGTAAAGTTCCCCAGAATATATGCAAGAAAAATTGAAGTTGATATAGAAATAAATCTTAACGTAGAGAAGATAAATTAGCTAATTATATAGCTAGTAATACTTAGATAATTAGGGTCATAACTAATACAGATCTATTAAACCTACCTAAGGGATATCTTATCATATAATATGGATATAAAGGGTTAAAAAGACTATAGTCAAGTAACACCACACAATAGCCCTATTTAGGTCTAATAATAATGCAATTATAAAGTAAATATAATCTAGTGTTTAATAAATCTTGAGGCACAAATAGGGGATAAACATAAATAATAAACATACAAAGTAATACTCTACTCAAGTTAATGTAGAGGAAATCTTAAGAAAGGAGAGACAATACATTCATTATCCATTATTCATGAAAATATATCTACTAAAATAGAAGAGTAAGAGGTAGGAATACTTACCTTGAATATGAACCCATAGAGCCTCAACATCTCCCTTGGCCAATGGTGATTTGCAAGAGGTTGTTGTGTATTGTTAAAGAAGCTAAGTATGGGCAATAGACTATAGTATAGCCAAGGACCTCTTAGTGAATCTCAAGCCTTTATAAGGTAAAGGTTTTCATCCAATAAAAATGAAACTATAATCAATGAATCCTCACTTATAATGGTATAATTGCAAATAAAGAAGCATAAATGAATGATTTTATTTATTAGAAATGGGATGAAATATGTGTATATATAATCTGATATGACCCTAATCCCTTCCAAAATTTTAGCTAACATAGTTGGCCCAGTCGAATTTTTTAGTTATAAAATAGATCCATTTAGTCCAAGAATAAGTTGGTTGAGGTGACTCAGTTACATAACATGCACTATTCCTAAAACTAGGTCGACCCCATCAACTACATTCAATAAATGGTAACAATAAATTTTGCTTACGTAGGGGCAATTTGAGGTGGTGAATTACTTAGATTGTGAGGGAGGTGTCAAATCTTAGGTAAGTGACAGGAGGGGTTTGCATTGGTTTTAGGTGGAGGTATAAGTAAAATAATCTTATGAAACACTAAAGGTCTTCTCACCCCTTTCCTGGTGCACCCTTTAAGGTGTTCACTCAGAGAAGTTTAGGTTTGATGGGTTACTGTAAGAGAGAAAACATCAATAATTGATAAATTGAAAAAATATTATGTGTATACACCTTGTTTCACATGAGGACTATGGATTCAAGTATTTTATCAAACTATTAAAGCTTAAGATTGGACATGGTATATTATTCATATTGACACATTAGGTATGATGATATGTGCCATCCTAGCTTATTTAGGTGAAAAAAAGATGTACCATCTAGTGTAATTTTCTAGTTGAAAGCTTATGATAGTTGATCTTAGCTATACAACCACTATGTATGAAGCACTCACAATGGTATATGTGTTGTATAAGTTCTACCAATATCTATTGGATACAATAATTATCTTCTTCATTGATCATGTAATCTTGAATTACCTCATTAATAACTTGATACTCCATGGAAGTATTTGTTGATGGATTATGTTAATTTAGAAATTTTAATTTTCTATAGTTTTGAAGCATGGTAAGCTAAACTTGAGACATGACCACCCATCGTACATCAATATAGATGAGGATACATAGAATATTAATTATGAATTGACATATTATTAATTATATGTGTTCTAATGTGTCCCTAAGGATATTGAGTATATTTTTACTCTTATCACATTAGGCATTGATCCAAGTAGCATTTACAAAAGGAAAAGAAACATCTAGATGTCTATATTGCCCATATCAACTCATTAGGGGTGATCCTTACAAGCTCAAGTGAAATTAAGTTCTATGTAGTTGTATATTATAACATAAGTGCCTGATGGTGTATCATAAGGGACATGAAGGCATTGTAGGAGATAAAATTTATGGAGAGTATACTACCCCCAAAATCCTCCTCTTTGGTCTATGGTGACCTACATTATTTTGATATATGAAATAATATGCACACAAATGTGATGTTTTACAATAGATGGGGAAAACCAACCATTGGTATGACATGCATTTTATTCCATTATTACCCAAAGAACCATTTTAAAATTGGGATATTGACTTTGTGGGCCCAATATTCCTAGGTGCATGTAAGACTGATGCATGGTATATTATTACCACAACTGACCATTTTACTCGGTGGGCCGAGGCAACACTGATAAATAATTAAAAAAAAAAAACATTTCTTATGGGATAATATAATTTATATATATCTTAAAAATATATTGAGGTAGTTCGTTAATGAAGTCATGCATATCCTACTATTTGACTTCATGGTTGCACATCACAAGACCAATCCATACAACCCATAATAAAATAGGACCACCAAGGTTTTCAAAAATATTCTTGGTGAGACACTAACCAATGTTTGTGATGTTATATGAAAATGTTAGGATGAATGTGTTTTAATGGTATTATTGGCTTACTAAACAAGCTATAAACATCTCAATAAGTTCACTCCTTTCTAGCTTATGTTTAGGATAAAGGAAGTTCTTCTCATAAAAAATTAATTTCCATATATATGCATCAAATGCATGGGTAAAATTTAATATAAGTATTCTTTAAATTCATTTATATAGGACCTCATATATTTGGATGAAAGGCACATCCTAATCTAATGGAGCAAAATTGTGGAGAAGGCTTGACATAAGGCTTGGCATGAGCAACACATCAAGGGAAATATATTTATTGAAGGAACCCCTATTATACTCTATGATTCTAAGTAATTAAAGAACCTAAGGAAGATTTATATTTGTTATCTCATACCTTACATAATCAACATTATTTTAGAGACTAGTGCATGTAAGTTGCACACCTTAGATGACAAAATGATCCCTAGGCACTGCAATGAAAGTTGGCTCAATCCATACAATGTAGTGTCCTTGAGCCATTTTATAATAAGGCTTATGCCATTTTTTATTTGTATTTTGTGTTTGGTAGGCTAGTCTAGTATAACTTATGTTTTAAGCAAATTGGTTGTGTGTCTTGGTTTATAATAAAATATAAAACCTCATCCAACCAATTTTATTTCTAGTTGAGTGTTGTCATAATTTTTTTTGTCAAAATATCTCTCTTAATAAAGGTTAGCTTTATTAGACAAGGTACCTTTAAGGGTGCACAATGATAGGAATTTTTTAGGTTTATTATACCTTGTTGACCACTATAATGGTATATCTAAATAGATTTATGATTTTGATGTTGATTTTATCAAAACACTATTCACACAATAACTAAACATCATGCTTTTTCACATACAACATATTCAAAACTTGTCAACATAAATTTTCTCATTATGCTAGAGGACCAAGTGAAATATTTATTATGGGGTATGGGTATATCCAATTACCAAAAAAAAATATTAGATGTATATGAGGGAAATCAACAAACTATCTAAATACATGAAATAGACTTATGGGGAAAAAAACCATGCTATGAAGGGCAATGCCCAAGAACATATGAAGGAGATCAACGGAGAAAGGAAACACACTGGGATTGGAGCACAACACCTAGGAATACAAGAACAATAAGTAAGGTGATTTTCATATAAAAGTGAGATTCATAGAAGAGGGTACCAAAAAAATAGTTTTTTTTCTTTGTCACATAATTATGCTAGTTGTCATGCACTAGAGTATATTAAAGGGTGTGGAAATGTAAATGTAGGTGGTGGTGAGCAAATTAAATAAATTTAGATGGATGGAAATGATACTAGTTGGTATTTAAGTTATATGGATCACACTATTAGGTAGTATAAATCATAAATGTAAGCATTTTTTCCTCATATTTTAATCTTTTAAGACTTAGTGAATGTAAATCCTATGTTGTTAAAGAGTCAAGTATAGTAAATCAAGGTATAAATATGTAATAAATACAACCATAATTGACTTAATTTTACCATTCCAAAAATAACAATAAATAATGTAAATGAGAACCTAGAAAATAATTGAGATAGATGATTGAGAGGCTAAAAAATAAGGCAAAGGCTAGTTTCAATGTCACAAATAGGATCCAAGTGTCAAAACCCCTCCTGAATAATAGCTCCTTATTTGGACATTAGTGCCATGTGGTGTCAGTGTCCCTATTTTAGTAGTAGTATCCTTTATTTAGAACTATTCTGAGCTTCTAGGTGAACCTATGTCTGGGTCTATCAACATTATTCCTATGTTAATGAGTTTTGAATCTCTATATTTGACCTTTTATTTATTTATTTTAGGTTAAAAAACCTAATCTTCTTTGTTAATAGGGCATTTAATTGATATAAGCAGTAAGGTGTGTTGTTAGTAGGGTAGGCTAGACATCCTCAATACCTCATTATGATGAGAGTTTCCTGCATACCAATACTCCAAAGAGGGATCAAACCCAATGTAGTTGTAGTCATATAAAATGTCCAAATTGGTATTTTGAGTGTGGCTTTTGACACCCAATCCATAGAAGCCTCTTGTATGCTCTCATGACCATTCTAGACACCTTTTTTCTTACAACTGGTCATCCATAGACTTTTGAGACCTGATTCTAGCTCATCTAGGCTCTATTTCTCATGCTAATTCCATCCTCCTAGGTCCTAAGCTTATAGGAAAAAGGTGATAGGGTTGGACTATAGCATCAAACCATAGGGTGTCCCATTTTTGGTACTCCTATCCAATCACATTTTGAGCCCAAATGACCATTTCATTTCTATTCCTATTCTTCATTATGTTAGCCTAGCACAAATATATTTAACCCATGACTAATAGATCTCTATAAAATCCCATTCAAAGTTCATTTAGAAAGGGTTGGAAAATATTACAAAGTAATCAATAATACAAGCAAGACCACTAAGGAAAATTTCCCTATTCTCTACATACAACCATCCAATATAGCTACAAGCATATTCAAACCCTCACACTAGTCCTTATCCACCTCAATCACTCTCATTTTGGCACTTTTACATATGCATGACATTATTGCATAAAGCACATCAAGTAAAAGAACTAAATATGGCTTGATCCCTCTTCAGAGTATTGGTATGTAGGTAGCATGCCCACATAAGGGGTGTGGATACACATTCAATGCATCTTACACACACTAACCCCCCTCCTTCTCAAAGTGTTTTTCAATCATAATGAAGGTCTAGAGTTTGATATTAATTCAGATCTACAAGGAGCTCTATTGACATTCAGGATTCAAAATTTCACAAGCAGGCTCACACAAGGACAATAGATAAAACCTAGAAAACTCAAATATTTATGATTAGTTTGGATAATGGTTGTGGGACCTAGACTATAGAACCAAAATTTGAAGTGTTTTGTTTTTAGTGCTCCTATCCTTCTACCAAATGAAAGCCAAATTTGGGTTCATGACACTGTATCAATCTTACACAATCAATTTCAACCTCTGTCTCAATTGTCTCAGTCCAATTTTAAGCTAAACTGTATTTCTCCTTATTTATTGCTATTTTTAGAAAGTTACAAAAGTCAAAAAAAATATACAAAAAGTTACTTTAATTATTACAATATTATTTACTAATTTATTTTTCTATACCCTTAACTAAATTAGGAATAAAATTTTAATATTTTCAAAATAGTTAAATCATTTGGTGAACTTGACTTACTTTGTTTGCACACAAAAACCCTAAGGAAAATTTCCTTATAATTTTTATAGCATTTTTTTATTTTTATTAAATATTTAAATCAAAATTATACATTTACCATAGTAATTTAAAAAAAATCATTTATTCCAAACCCTAGTTGAATTTACTATTTATAATATTTAGCATTTTTTTAAAATTTACCATAGTAATTAAAAAAAATCATTTATTCCAAACCCTAGTTGAATTTAATAGGTCCTTTTGTGCATAAAAACCCTAGAAATGCTAAGGAAAATTTTATTTCTAATTTTATAAATATTTTTTCTAATTTATTTATACATATTTAAATAATAAATTTAAATTTAATTTTTAAATTTACCTTAGTAATTTTAAAAATAATTTCATTGAAACCTTAGCTGCCTATACTAGGTCCCAATTTTTTTTCTAATATTTTTTATTTTTTACATATTTAAATAAAAAAATTCCCATTTAATTTTTAAAATTTACCATAGTAATACTGAAAATCATTTTTCTTGTAAAACCTAGTTATACATATACTATGTCCCATGCTTTTGAGGTATCACCTTACATGTCTGTGAGCTTTGTATCATTTTTTATGTTTATTCTAGTTTGTTATTTTTAGGACTTTACATTTCCTTTATTCAGTACTTTCTTTCCATTTCATTTTTATTATTACAACTTATTTCAAAAAATTAAATCCATTTTCAATTTTTTTCCTACATTAAAAATGGCCCAATATATCGGTTTTGACAAAACTGATAAGAGGGAACTTCAAGACCTTTTAACTAAACATCCTGATATAAAAGATGGCATACCTAAAATACTACAAGAAGAAAAATAAAAATTTAAAAATGGTCAATATTTTCAAACCATAGAGACCATTTTCACATGATACTATGAGGGCAACTATGTCTCAACAAACCCCTATAGCAACCCAACCTTCCTATGATCCACCACTAGTTACAACTAGTACATCTTTATCTCCTGATGTGGCTGCCCTTGTGCAAGAGATAAAATATCTTCAATCCCATGTGATACATCTTGATCAAGGTGCCTCTAGATCTACATAGGCCTTGGATTCTTTTTTTCTACTTCATACACCATTTAAATGCCATATTGCTTCCACACCCTTGCCACGAAGTTTTGTTCAACCCAAGCTCGCTCTATATGATGGCAAGGGTGATTGAGAGACACACTTGAGAGTTTTTCATGAAGCATTCTTGGATTATGTGCTAAATGATTGGTTACTAACCAATTTATTTCCATGGAGTTTAAAGGATTATGCCTTACAATGGTTCTATAGTCTACCAAATTAGTCGGTCAACATGTTTAATCCTTTAACCAACATGTTCCTAGCTCATTTTAACATTAACATTGGTGACAAGGTTTCTTATGCCCAAGTTGTACAATATAAGCAAAGGTCAAATGAGCATCTCATAGATTATGTTCTTCGATATAAGACTATCCTAGCTAAAATGACTAGCCTCATGGCCAATCAAAAATTACAAGATATCTTCAAACAAAGTATTCTATGAGCTTTACATGAGTCAATAATGTTCAAAAGATTATTTTCCTTCACTGAGTTATGTCATACACTAAAGGAAAGGGAAGTCAAACTAATTTCAATGGGAAAACTCAAGTACACAAGCATATCAAAAATAAAAAACAAGAGTAACAATAAAGTCCCATATAAATTAAAGGTCAGTGATAGAAAAAGTAAAAATCAACCAACAGTTAATGTGAATTTATATCCCCCTTAATTAATGGTTTTATTATCATCTCCTTGGTGAAAATTTACCAATCTACTAGTATCTCCAACTAGAGTCTTACAACGGTTATTGGAATGTAATATCATATCTCTCCCTCCTATTCATGAAGTTGATTCAACAAAGACTCTTTCATGGGGATATGATCATAATGCATTTTGAAAATTTTATAGGGCACCAAACCACAGAACAAATAGATGCATCAGTTTGAAACATAAGATACATGGCTTGATAGATGGAAACATTATTGATCTTGAAAATTTAGTTGAGCCTCCTTAGGCAAAACAAACATAGGACAAAGCTTTGAAAATCTTCTCAGATCCTTTCCCATTTCATTATAAATAAGAGAAAAGGGATAAATTAGGTGTTCACCATGCATATCATACACATCCTCCACTAGATACACACAAGGCACCTTTAGTTGAGTCACATCCTTTGAGCAACATGATTGGTGTGTATACTTCTAGAGTTTCAACTAGACCTTCCATCTCCTTCTCAAAGCAAGATATAGTTGAGGATGATTCAAAATACCATGCACTCTTTATTATATCTTAAATTAATCATCATCCCATTCATAGTGTTCTCATAGACAACGGATCTAGTGTCAACATGTGCACTATGCCACTACTACAATATTTGGGATATTTAGAGAATGATATTACCCTAATGAACATAGTTATCAATAGATTTAGTGGGAACATATAGATTTCATTGGGTGAGATTGTACTTCCTCTATAAGTTGGTCCAACACATGTGACTACACCATTTACTATAGTTCCTAGTGTAGGAGTCTTTGATATGTTGCTTGGCTAACCGTGGATTTAGAAACTTTGAGTAGTACTTTCTACACTTTACAGATGCATGAATTTCATTCAAGCTAATTAGGTTGTTATATTTGGTGGAGCTCCATATGAGTTACCACTCCCCCCTTCAAATCCATCTACTACTCTATAGTCACATTTTTAGCTTTTTCACTAGTTTCAACTCCTCAACTAACTATAATTCTTCCTCTAGTTTAGAATTAGATACAATCAAGGCCTTCTTCACTAACACAGAGATTTTATACACTTATATGGAGGCCTCTATTAGATTAGCCATAGTTTTATGAATCTAAACAATTTCTAACTATAATGTTCACACCTAGGGTAGTCTCATTGAGATCTCATGCCTCTACACATAGAGCACATGTTTAGAGAGATTTTTCTACTACCAAATGGGTCCCTAAGAACACTACAATTGCATCTACTTCTTAGAGTTATAGGGGTATCCCATAATTGGTTTCCACTATAGAGATTTTAGAGAATTTATAGTATACACAAATTTTAGAGTTGTAGTCTTGACCCTTCCATCATGTTTCATGATCATGAACGATCCCTCTCCTTGATATAGGACACCATGATAGGGAGTCTCCCATGAGACTCATTGATTAGTATCATCTCTCCTCAGCCTTACTTTTACATAGTTTCTTTTTGATTGATTGTACATAGCAATACATTCAAAATCTAAAAACATTCAAATATGTCAAAGTACCAAAAACAATATAAAATTTCAAAATATAGAAACATTCAAATAATCAAAAACAAAAAAATATTTTAATTGTATGCATTATCCATGCTTTACATTTCTACTACAATGCTACATTCACATTTTTTTATTATAGACTATTGTTTGTCAATTTATCTACATTACCATGCTTCACTTGATCTTCTTTGAGTGTTTGCAGTGACACCTAGATCCATGATTGCTTCACTCTACCCATTGAGGGGAAATCCTACTTCTACATTTAAGACATACATTGACATATCTATCCATTAGGGGCATCTTCTACATGACTACACCATCCAGGTTATGTCATTCCTACACCACACACTCTAGTTATCATGTTGACATACATTACTTACTAGCTTATATAGATTAATCTATTGATATTCACTAGTATATATCACTTGTGTATTTTTTAGCATATACATAGTCTTGTACTCCATGTTTTTTATACTTTCACTTCTAGCTTTGATTAGTTAGATGCAATTGTAATTCCAACATATTACATGTTTTCCTTTCTTGATTTTCATAACTAATGTGATTACATTTCTTAGTTCCTATTTTGTATCATGTATATGCCTTAAGACATTTTCCAATGTCCTTTGCTTCTATTCTTGTGTATGCCTTAGGACATTTAACAATGTCCTTTTCTTTTATACTTCTATGTACTTGTGGCTCTCACACCAACCTTGCTTGTTTTCAATTGTATGTGTATGTGGTATTTGAGCATGCTTTGTATGCTTATTTTTTAGTTTGAGTGACATGTTCCCATGTCCCTTATTTTCTTGGACCCTTGGCCACTCTTGTATGCTTCTTGATTCTTTCCTTGTGTTCTTGTTTCTTGTTTTTTTCTCACTAATTGCAATGCCATGATCCACATCATGCATTTTCTTGCTATCTTTGATGCCATGATGGACATCATGCTATATCCCTCCTTGAAAAATAAAAAATAACAAAAATTTATAGTTTCAATTCAATTTATTGCACATGATATTACATTTTTATATCTATTTAGTCATACCCCTATTGATGTAAAAATATCCAATACAAACTATGCTATATCTTGAGACATCTTTTCAATTATCATTGCTATATCATGTATTTCCTAGCATAACACACTTGTAGGGATCTTTATTTTGAGGGTATTCATTATAGGGTCTTCATTCCTACCCTCATAATAGGGATAAACAAATAAGGGTTTTGTAATACATATGAGAGCTCCTACCAGTCAAAAAATTAGTTTGTTGAACACTCAAAATAACAATTATGACTACTGAAGAATGTCAATCACTATAGATGGAGTAAGGTATAAATCTAATGTGTAACCTATAAAAAGTGTTTGATGTGTAAAACATAGATAATGACATGGATTTTTTTATTCCATTTGATTAATGAGTGTGTAAGTGAGCATACAAAAATAATGTGCCACACACATTCCCCCAAATTTGATTTTTGAGCATATAGATTTTGGATTGAGTTATAATAATCTATATCTAAGTATCTAAAATGAAAATAGGAATGGTCATGACATGCATGATTCCCCCAATCTGATCAAATTGGTATGAATCTAAGCTAAACTAAGCCAAAATTGGTAAATATGTAATTGAACCTATGCCTTGGACTATACCTACTATACTTTTCTAGACAATCTAGAATTTTCTAAAATTGAGTCTATTGGATAGTATCACCACATCTTGGATAATATTTACATATGGTGCTAGTGTACCAATTTGGGCGCTAATGTATGACTATTCTATTTTTTTCAACTGTAACTCATCTTCATGTCATTGTTTCCCATTGTGTTTACCTAAGTCTAATTTCTATAATCTGAGATTGTATACTGAAAATTATACTATGAATGTATATTGATATCTTGATCTCTATGACAAACCCTTGTGAATTCCACCTCTTTTTATGGGAGTTTTTAAACATATGCAAGAACTATCCTCAAAATAAAAATATCTGCAAAATGTGTGTTAGCCAAAACATTTACGATATTTGCATACTAATCCAATATAATTTACATACATAACATCAGAATGTGAGATAATATAAGCATAATTTTATAATGTGTGATGTATGTTATGTGTAGCATTCATAAGGCTATAAATATAGATATAAAAATGTATGTGAATAATAAATCTGAGTAATAACTAAGTAGCTAACTAGGGGGATGGAGTAGGATGTCCATCACAACACTCAAGTAGGAAGGTAAGATGCATGAGGTTCCTTATAGCATCTAAAACTATAGTTTGTAACAAGAAAGAGACAAGTGTCATGACCATGATGCATACAAGAAAGCATACATACAACATACATCAGGCACATAATGTTCGTAAAAGGGCCACAATATAATGAATATGGGCACATGTCACTAAATTTGATAAAATAAGACATATAAGGACATGTTAAAATGTGTGCATACATAAACAAGTAAGTTGGATTAGAGCCACATGGAAAGACATGTTAAAATGTCTACATAAATAATCATGAAGGCACACACAAGGACATGGTCACATGTATAAATCATACATATAATGAAAATAAGTGGCATGGAGCCATAGAGAAATTGAATATTCAAATGCCTTCAAATAGGATAATCATAGAGACACAACCAAGCCTAAAATAATAAATATAGAAATGAAAGTATTCATGAACACGTGGTATAAATATATATAAGGAATATGTACATAAGCTGAGTCTAAAGTAGTATTAGTTGGAAAAAAATCTAAGTAGGTGTAGGATGATCAATATCAAGATATAACAATGTTACTGTGATGTAGAGTTTTAGAAATATGTAACTTGAAAATGAAAACTATGTATAGGATACCCCCAAATGGGAGAATGCATCAAATGAGGAACTTATGTATTTGTGTATATGCCCCCAATGGGTAGATAGTAGCAAATCTAGATCTTTGTATTGGGCTTGAGTCATGTATAAATCTACAAACACTTGATAGGAAAAAGTGAAGCATGCATGTATGATAAAACTTGACTATACTAAGATAGCTTGCATATGTAGTGTCTATAAAATATAAAAAGTGTAAACATGGTAATGCTTACAATCTATTTTTTTAATTTTCTAAGTAAATATTTGAATGTTTTTGTGTTTTGACATATTATATTATTTTTTTATTTTCTATATATAATATATGTACAAACAAGATGAAAATGAAACTATATAAAAGGATAAAAAATTTAATGAGACTACATACAAGAAGGGAGGAATATACTAAATGATGAGTCTCATGGGAGAGTCATTATCAATGTAGCATATGTCAAATAAAGGAATAATAATCATGCATTTTATATCAAAAGGTAATTGAGGTACTAAACCCTACTGTAATGAGTAATTTATGGCTAACAATACCTATGAAGTGGTGCTAATAATATATGAAGCTGATTGGGATGTCTTATGAACTATAAAGGTTTTAGGGACCCGTCTAGTAGAAGATGATATAGATGGAATGGGTTCCTTATGTAGAGAACCTTAGGAACTCAATAACAATAATTTTAGAAGGAAAGGAATAGAGGGAAATACTATAGAATATATAAAAATATCTATCATAGGGGTCTCTCTAATAATGGTATCCATGGGAGAGTATGTGTATGTGGTAACACTATAGGATTAGATCTCACTTGCACTAGTGACCCAACTAACGTATGTGGTGTATTGATGGAAACTATGCTTAAAACTATAACTGGTGTAGACATCCAATTCCTATCACTTTGTGCTAAAATTTTCAATCTAATGATATTCTGTAACAATGCACAATCTGGAATAAAATCACTAAAACACTCTAAATAGTTAAAACTTATCATGTATAGGTCTCAATTTGTGCTAATGTATTTCCAAATGGGGTGATGCATTTTATATGATTATTATCTTTTATTAAATATTTTGAGTCAAATTATGACCACACAAAATTACATCCTGGGAAATCTTCTAATTTAAAAGCACACATCATGTGCATGTGTTATTTCATGTCCATAATACCCTAAATGGGGTATTACCCCATATGTAACTAACACCTTCTTCTAATTATACTCTAGTCAAATTATGACTCAGTAAAATGACATTTTTGACCATGATTAAATGTGCAACAAATTTCCAAAGAATTGTAGAAAATTAATCAAAGTCACTTAAGTAAATCAAATTCAAATTAGAAGCCTAAGTGAAAATTTTATGAAAGTTGTTGAATATCTATTTATTATAAATTCACTATTCAATTATGTATCATCCTATGAAATCATTATAGATTTTTCATCTATAATCCATTAATGGGATAAATACCATAAATAATCTCTCCCATGCCTCGTCAATGCCCTATTCTTCCAAATATTAATGACATTATTTATTTCTTATCTCTCCAAGATTTAAAGCTATAAATAAGTGAGCCAAGACAGAATTTAGAATAGGATTACGAGATAGGTTAGATCATTTGTTAGTCAATAAATATCTAAAATAAGCATAAAGAACTAAATTATCAAGACTACTCCCTCAAGGGACGATGATAATCAATTTAAAAGAGCTAATTATGAAAGTAAGAAAATGCTATACCTTCCAAATATCTATTCTCCCTAAAAAGCATCAAGAATCATGCTTTTACCTAGATTTGGTGCTCCAAGTCTTTGTTAATGAGGTGGAGTACGAGCCTCCATCATCTCCTAGTTCACCCATGGCTTAGGTTCTTCAATTTGGGCTAATAGGGTGAATACATGAAACTTATCTATAGCAATTTATGCATAATAAGTTTGCACAATTGAATCTTTGTGAAGATAATTTTGCATAATAAGTTTACACAAAAAGAGATTAAAAATGATGGTCTTGGCTCACTTATTTATAGCTTTTTGAAAATGTTTAGTTCCAACTATGACTATCCATTTTGAGATCAAAATGTGTGGCCATTGGTTCTTTACATCATGGAAAGATAAGTAATAAATAATTTCATTAATATTTGGAATAATGGGCCATTAATGAGGCATGAGAGATCTTAATTCTAATATTTATCCCATTAATAGATTATTTTATATCAATCATGGCTAAACTTGTACTATTTCATTTATCACTAGATGCAATATTTATTATTTATTTAACATTCTTCATGATTCTTATATCTGTCATGGTGAGCCTTAGCTATGTGGATTAGCTATAAACCTATTGGTTAACTAAATTAATGTAGTTAGTTAAAGATCACGAATTAGATTTGTTGTGGTGAAATTTGTAAGATGAATATGTGTAATTAATTTAAATTTTTTTACTATATTCTGGTAAAACCTAGTGGAGTTGTTACATTCAATAATGAGAGCTTAATAATGACTAAGTATTGACCAAATTATATTTTGAAAAATTATCTCTCACATTGTCAGGTGTGTATCTATGAGACCAAAACTATCAGATGTAGAGTGATCCTATTTTCTTATATTTACTAAAATATTTTTTAAACATTTATTTTAGTAAACCATTTGCCCCTTCCAAATAAACCATTCTAACCCTTTCAATAGGTCTTTTATGACTTTTTATGAAATTTAATAGGGATGTGTATGTGCATACGCATTCCTTTCACATTTCATGAAGAAATAACAAATAGACCTTCTAATACATATTTTTTACTTTTTCGTGAAATGTGGAAAGAATGGGCACATGTTATATTTTTTTATTTTTAGTGCAATGTGGAAATAATGTGTATGTGTGTATGTGCTATGTTTATTTTGAATTCGAAAACCAATCCTTTTGGCTTAGAAATGGCTTGGATTATTGAGACAAAGGCTTGGGACCTACCAACATACAGTTAAATCCAAGATTTTTGATAAAAAATAATAAAATTCAACTTTCATCATCAAATAAACTATGAATTTCAATGAGAAAATTCATTAATTTATTATGACAATGATTAACACACTCTCCTCTTTCCAAATTTATGATTTTTTATAAATTTTGAACTATTTTAAGGTTTCAATATTTTGTGATTTCTAACTATAGATTTTTTAGGCCACTACATGCCTCAAATATACATGCCTATATATGCTTGTGTATATTTTTTTGTCATTGATTCAAATGTAAAATAAAATATATGGTTAGAAACTAGCTAATTATAAATGCATGTAAAAAAAGTTTTCTTGAGGTAGTTAGGGGACTGTATGGCTGACCATCCATTTTTTTAGTTTTCAAGACCTATTTACTTATAAAATTTCAAAAAAAATCATACAAATTTATAAAAAATTATATGTCAAAAATTAGATGATCTTATTTGAAGTTTTACCAAATGGTTTTAAACAATATTAAATGATGCTTAAAAAATGAGGCGCTGTAGGTTGACTATCTATTCTGTCTTCCTAAAAAAAAGGAGTTCCTATTCAAATTTTAGATGTTTGACCTAGTTAAACCTTACAATTTAAAAAAAATTAGTTTTAAAAACTAGACTCAAAATGCTACAATTAATGTTGTTACACTATCCTTGAATTTTGAGTGTAGCCATCTAAAATTATCTACATAAGTTTAGATTTCTCATTTTTGGAAAAAACATGTCCATAGGTAGGCCCCTTTTTCATCCCCTAACTCTGTGTACTAACACAATAAACATACTTTTACTTTTTGTCCCCTAAATCTATGATTATAATTTTATATTTTTTATATGTTATTTAATTATTAATTTAAATTTTACTTTAATACGAGTTATTTCTCTTGATCAATAGAACAATTATCTTAGATGAATAATTATCATTTCTGTAAAGACCAAAGTTATTCAAGTGTATTTGTTTCATTCTATGTTTAAGATTATTTTAGAATGTATTTTAAACCTTGTTTTAAAAAGTAATTAATATATTCTATGACTAGATGAATTTTTTGACCAATGCATAATAAGACGCTAGTTTTGATAATATGATCAAACCTATATTAAATCTTTTCCCTTCATGTTTATGAGAATTCTAATTTATCACAACAAATCATTTTTTAATTATGTACTATTTTTAAGAGGGCTACACTTTCCTTGGGATATCTTTCATAGGCTCATTATATTCAAGAAACTCATGTTATAAAATTAATGGGTCCATTTAAAGCCATGTGCTCTGGCTCAAGTTTACAATGAGAATGTATATATTATATTTTATTTATTACATATATTAATATATTTTTTCTATTGGGCATTCACTATGATAATTGTGTGACCCTTATTCATGTAAATGAAATTTAATTCCTTGTTATTTTAGATTGGGTTGTCTTATTATATGGTTGCAACACATTTTTATCATTGGTGTCATATTTATTTATTTTATATTGTATTAATGTAATGTTATTTTATTTGGATTAGTTTATTGATCATGCATCAATATATGTTTATGTTTGCATTTCATGAGTTTTATTCATTAGAATTCTTATATAAATTAATTTTGATATTCAATTCATGTTCCTTTCTACTCAACTTAATGATATTTATGTCCTAAAATGTTTCAAGAATAGTGAATAGTTTATAAGAATTATTTATATATTTTTTACTGATAAATTTTTATTTGAGCTTGAACTTGTAGATAAGTGTGTGATTACAACATTAGTTAAAAAAATATAGGATGTGTAATCATTTTGGTCACATTTATTATTGATATTTGTAAATCTATGATTGAATACACATTTATTATCTATTTATATTGTTAGAGAACCCCCTTTTATTTTAGATCAAAATGTGTGGAGAGTATATAACATCTTACCTATTTCATCAATTATTAACTTGATCTGAGAGAATAACCAATCTCTCTTATTTTTCACTAAAATTGTAGGTATAAAACTGGGAATCAATAAGTTTTATTTGATTCTATGTTTTACGATGTTCTTAAGATTTATTATTTATCTTTATTTTTTTTTAATTTTGAAGTAACCTCATTCTTTATATGCTTTTATATTTTGGTTTTTGATTAATTTCATTATCCTATTCCTATAATGGTTTATATTTTATGATTATAGCCTCTTCATATGTTTGATTTTGGTAGTTTCTTTACATTAAACACTTACATTTGATTATTGTTTCATATCCCAAAATCTTGTGTAGACTTACTTGTGATGACAACAGATTATATCTAGGTCTCCCTCCCTAGTGAATGAATAATTATAAGGGAAGTTTTAGATTTGTAGGAATACCCCATCCTTCTTGGTAATTTCACTTTTTCCTGTTGGATTAATCCTACTTGTGTACAAATATATGACTCTTATTCATCATTCCTTTAAGCCATTTTTATATTTTTAGGATCGACCATTGTTTTCCATTACTATTACATAAAAATCTCAATGTCAAATTCTAAATCTATCTAAAATCATGTTATGAGTGTTCCATATAAATAGCATATGTATCTAAACATATTGGACAAGTCCATTATAAGTATAAAATGGTGCATCGTGCTTTATCCACTTGGGTTGATCATGTCCCATGCCAAATAACAACTATTTATAACTTTGAAATCAATCTAATTGGTCTTCCCCCATATTTTATAAGGTTGGATAAAAGAAAATTTCAAAATATTCACCTATAAATACATGTCAAATGTTATTCATTAAGAACATTTTCTATTCACTTGGTACAAGAATATACACTTCTACACATTGAGAAAATCTACCCTATTATACCCAAATTATGAATCATTCATAAATAACAACCATAATATAAGTTAATATACCTCTAAATAAAGTGAATATACATCATTATCAAGTATCAAAGCCATCTTCTATCTAAATGCACATACTCAAAAGAGGAAATTTTCATATTCATTCTAGGTGGGAGAACTACATGGGCTTGATTTATCTCCTTGGAGTATTAGATACATAAGAAATGATCAATCATCAAGTATGTGATTAAAATTAGATCATCAAATTACACATTTTATTTTTCTTGAAATTTTTTCAAGATATCAAAGTGACCTAAGGGTTCAAATGCAAGATACGATAAATAATGATTTATGCATGACATAACCCAAAGTGTGATATTTTAGATTTTTCATCATCCACAAGTGTAATGATTAATTTATATATAAATTCAACCCAAATAAGTCAATGATTAATGTAATCATGCAAACTATGTCTATACCCTCTTATAACAGACCTAAATAAAACTATCTTCTACTTTTGTCTCTAATATATCATTCCCATAATCATACTTTCATGTATGCCACCTTTCATAGTTAATTGGGACGAGTCTAAAATTAATAAATTGAAGTGCACTGAGTCAACATCCCCTACAATGAACATTTATAGATTTTATTTATCATTATGTACCTGATATTAATCCTACATAGTTACCTCTTCTTCTAATTTTTATAGTCAAATAGTTAACATGGTCAACAAAGATCATTGTGTAAGCTAAGTATATTATTTCTTATTGCTTTTCTATAATATCACTTTTCATATTTAAATTTTTTTTTAAATATTAATAGTGCATGATTATACATCTTTAGCATCATGATATTTTCTAGTATTACACTTGTGTAAGAAAAAACACAATTCATTCATATTATGTTTTATCAAAAAATGGGTAAAATATGTTAGTGAACCTGAACCTTTATTTTTGATCCTTTTTATTTGATTTAATTTTTAATTTTTATTTATTTTCCTAAAAAAACATATTTTAGTAGTTTTAAAACTCATAGGAGTTGTTATTATAGGCAAAGCAGTTGCCATTTTTACCTACACTATGGTGCAAGGAGTAATACCCAAATACTATAGCCATTAGACAACACTATTCATTCATTTTAGTTTCCATGTACCTCATATTATATCATAGATGCATAGGGTTTTGTTATCATCCATAGTAAGCCTTTGACAATTTGCTCTTGTAATGCACTAGTAAGTGGTTAGCCTAGGGAAGTTACTCTCAACGTACCCAATGAGATGGAATACATGGCTATGAGAATGATGAAATCCTATTTATTTAGTGCCTTCATGGATGTATTCACTATTTAATAGTAATATTAATGTATTTGACACCCTAAAAAGAAAACACACCCTTGAAAAGTTACATTCTCCTTCATTGATTTTTTTAAATGTCAAAACACTAGTCATAATGAGTGCATCTAGTTCACATATTTTGAAGTTTAGTATTAAATGTTATCTTAATTTCCATTTTTTATTTATTATCTTTATGCCTTAATTAAATATAACCATCATAATATGGATAAAATCATTAGTATACAATCTCAAGCCTTCCTAAATTCATATTGTTGTAATATTCAATCCAAGTCTCTAATGATCATTACTAAGCACCAAAGGGCATGAATGATTAAATTTATTCCTTATGCTACAATTATTTGTCCAAAAATCATATTATATTCTATTTTTCATACATTCAATACTGGCCATAGTCAGTTACCTCATCTAATTTGACAAAAAGAAGGTGGTATGTTCCTCTCAACCCTATTGAGCTCAGATTTGGATGGGCCCTAATAGATCTAATTAAGTCCAGCCTGAAGCCAACATGCTTTAATCCCAAAATCAATGTGTGAATATATGAAAAAGATACAAAGGAAAAACATTCGGGATGGTGGGAAGTCTATAAAATGTTAATGTGATTGGTGGGAAGCCAATGATGGAAGTAATTATATGTGGCTATTATTTTATAAATAGATGAGATATAATGGAACACATAGAGAGTAGTTAGTGTTGATTAGAACATCACATTAACTACCAATTAATGGTAGTTGAGATACCACATGACACATAATTCCCTTGAAGGGATATAAAAGGCAAACACATAATTGATTAAAAGAGAGATGGTGAACCATAGGGAAACCATTGCCAATTTGTTAATAGAGAGATTCTTGATCTAGAAGGTAAATGTTGTCAAAATAGAGAGAAGGATTATAGTGTTAATTAGTTCCATGGTGAAATTATTATTCATGAATTGATAATTAATTGTCTTGGTTATTATTTTTATTATTATTATTATTATTATTTTGGTTGACCTCTCTATTGGGAATGTTTTTACCATTACTAAGAGGATATATTGAATTTTTATATCAGTTTATATGTTACACATAATTATTTCTTTGTGTCAGTAAGTGATAATATATTCAAAAGTATCCCAATGTGTGCAAAAAAAAAGCACTAAATCGCCATTACCAATTGACCTTGACCCATCTTAGTATCTCTCTCTAGTCCTCACATGAGCATGTAAGGATAATTATGTGATATACTAATGTAGTTAAATAGTGTTGGGGAATGTATGTTTGGCACAAAACTTGTGTACACATGACCAAAACCACATCAAAAATTTTGGTTATTTTATTATAACTCAATAAAATTTTCTTGATGTAAATGTAAGTAAGGATGATGTACTAGATCTCACTAGAGAAAATTGAGCATTGGTTAGAGCAGGTAGAGGAAATTTTTAAAATTAACCATCCCAATCATGGTGATAAAGAGACAAGGGAATAGGTGTAGGTCAACCTAAATAATTCACTCTATGAGGTGTTTTTATACAAAATATTAATGCATTTTAACCCATGTATATTAACATATGTGATGAATTAAAATATATTTTGTGGAAAAATACCCTTTGATATAATAACATGTGGAGCAGTTAAAGGATCTAGATGTGGTTTTGATCTAGGAGGATCTATATTTTTCTTCAAAAAATAAGTCATTAAATAATAATATGAGCATTGTCACGATAAATATCTCATTGAGAACTTTCCAATACATTTTATGGTTCACAAAATGGAGCCCGTATGTGCAAAATATTGCATGTTGAAGATTGAATAGGGTAGAAACATGGTTTAGATGGAACTTACAGTTAGATGATGACAAGAGGTGAGTTGTGAGTGGATCACATGATGGGTCCTTAATCCACCATGTGGCTTGCTACCACCTTATTCCTCGATAAGCTAAAAAATTTATCAACTCGAGCCAAAGTTGGGATACAGACCTGAGTTAGATAGCGAGTCAAGTTAGGATGTGTTAGGTTGTGGAGCTAAAAGCTTCACTGATGCAAACATAGAGGAGGTTGCTGAGGTTGCTGAGTTGCAAAGAGCTTGTAGAGCAATCGATGTCAATCAAGCCAATTGACGTCAGTCATATTATAGTGGCAGAGCAACTGATGTCGGTTATGGGTTGACCGACATCAGTCAGACAGGAACCGACGTCGGCAACCTGTGTGTGCATGCATTTGCATGCGGTTTGAGAACTGGTCTATTTTTGGACAGTCAGTTTGCATGTAAAGATGTATTTTAGTCTTGGAGCTGCATTTCTAATTATTGTAATTAAGAAAGTCTAATTATTGTATGCATGAGATCTATATAATAGACTCATGGGCTATATTGTAAATTGTGCTAGATAGCCATTGTGCATGTAGAGAGAGCAAGAGTAGCTCCTCCTAGTTCCAAAGGGGTGCTGAGTGTGTATGATCAGGAAGAGTTGTAGGTTGTGCAAGTTCTGGTAGAAGATCCACTGGGGTACTGGTTGAAGAATCATAAGGACTTGGTGAGGCAAGGACAAGGGTTATTCAGGGTGTAGAGATATCTACATGGTAAGTAAGGTATGTTGATTTTTAGGTTGTTGCAAGAGAAGGGAGATATACTTGGAGTATGGTTGTGTACTTGGTGTACTGGTAGCATTATTACTTACTGGTGGAGGTGAACAACAACTTTGTGTTTGAGTTGATTGTTGTGACTGTAATTGAGAGAGTGAACTATTGAAGGAGAATTATTGGTGAGCCCTAGAAGTGTGGGAGCTCTAGAGGTGTGAGAAGAAGTGTGGCAACTTATTTATTGTATTTCCTTCTGGATAAGTATTAATACAATTGGGTATTGTCTCTCATATTCTATGTTGTTTCTGAATTTCTAGTTACTTATTCATTATGGTTAAATTTTGTGTTTAGTTGCTTCTACAAAGGTAATCATGTGTGCTCTTGGAGAGCAGTAGGATCCTGACAAGTGGTATCAGAGCTAAGGTCACTAGTTGGTACCAATCTTGACAATTGGTATTAGAGGGTGGTTAAGTACACTAACAGGTGGTTAGAGCATGTTAAGTGTTTTTTTGATTACAGGTCACTCACAGGGGTTTCTGATTGAGTGGGAGTATAGCAATGGCAAAAGAAAGTAAGCTACGAATGGAGAAACTGAATAACATGAATGGTCAATTACAGATTGATGGAAAGAAAGAGCAGGTAAAGAAAGGTTGCTGGTTGGTAAAAGATCAGCATGAAGAAAAGGAAGAAGCAGATGTTACAGGTGTTGTTGCACAGGATGCTCTGGATAAAGTAGAATCTTGGATTATAGATTCTATTGCCTCTTTCCATGCAGCGCAAAATAGAGCATCTTTTCATGGATATGTCTAGGGAGACTTTGGAGAGATTTATTTAGGGGTTGGTGAGCCTTGTCAAATTATTGATGAAGGGGAAGTGAAGTTGAAATTGTAGACGGGAAACACATGGGTGTTGGAGGAGGTCATGTAGGTACCAGTCTTGGAGATGAGTCTAATTTCTTTAGGAAAGTTAGGTGATGAGAGATGCACAGTAACTCTCATAGTGGATGCACTTGAATTAGAAGGTGGTAAGAAAGTATGTATCCTTTATCTATCTACTTATATTACTGATTCACCTTCTATTGTAGAGATGTGGCTTTGTAGGCTTGGTCACATGTGTAAGAAGGGAATGCATGTTTTTAAGTGGAAGACATGTTTTTGACAAACTTAAGAACTGGAAAGCCTTGGTGTTCATGGAGGAGATGATGGATAGAGATCAGCTGAGGGGATTGGATTATTCTGAGTAGGGCTGTGTTAATTTGGATAGGGTTTTGATCCAAGGTGAGCTCATAGGTAAAAAGTCATCACTCACAAGAGAACACAGTTATCGGCATCGGTCAGGAGAAATTGATGTCAAATAGATAGGTACTGACATCAGTCATGTGCAGATTAATAGAGACGGTGGTGTTGAGCAGGTGGAGACTGATGTCAGTCAAGAGGAATCGATGTTGGCAGTCAGGGGCAGTCATAAGGAACTAACGTCAGTTGGGTGCAGACTGGGAGATGGCTGAGATCGATCACTAAAACTGATGTTGGGCAGACAGCAAGCTGTTAAGGAGTCTTAAACACCCATGTGGAGGACTGAAAGGGTAAGTGAGACTCATATTCATTGTTCACTTTCTTTATACTACCTGTTGCTCATTGATGGTCAAGAACTAGGAAGATGTGAAGAGGCAATGCAGGTAGAATCCAGGAAACAGTGGGAGCATGGCATGAATTCTTTGGAAGAGAACCAAATGGGAGATTTGGTAGAGTTTCCAGCTGGGATGAAAGCACTAACAGATGAATGGATTCCTAGGTTAAATAAGAGAGTGGACGGACATGTGAGATGGAAGGCCAAGGTATATGGTCTTGAGCAAGCTACAGGACAATGGTACAGGTTTGACAGGTGTATGATAAAGCATGGCTTTGGTCAAGGTTAATGTAACCATTGTGTTTTCTTTATCGGGTTAGATAATGGTTGAAACATTATCCTGTTACTATATGTGGTGTGGTTGCTTGTTGCAGGGTCACACATGCAAGGAGTTTCTGAGCTAAAGGTAAAGTTAGTTCAGAGGTATGCCATGATGAATTTGGGAGCAGTGAAATTATTTGGCATAAGAGACATGGAAGATCATAGGTTGATTTTGTCTCCAATGGGAGCTGATGTGAAGAAGGTGTTGGTGAGGTTCAAGATGTAGGATGCAGAATCAGTAAGCACACCTATGGCTGGACAGTTTAAGCTGAGCTTAGAACAATGTCTGAAATCACATGAGATCTAGTATAGACCTGAGTTTTCCCAAGCAGTGGGAGTTGTCCAAGAGTTCATAGCCAATTTTTGGAAGAAGCATTGGAGAGTAGTTCAGTGGATTCTTAGGTATTTGAGAGGGACCAGCAGTAGGGATTCATGCTATGCAGGGTCAAGGACTTCACTACATGGAGTTGTAGGTTCAGATGTGGTAGGTTACTTGGATGACAGGAGGTGCACCACAGGTTGTGTGGTGGTTTTTCTTCAAGATTGAGCTTGAAGAGGGATACAAGCTAGGAAATAAATTAGATGATGTATAGGTATAGGTACATGTGCAACTATTTATCTCCAAGTGGGAGATTGTTAGGTTGTGGGGCTAAAAGCTTCACTGATGCAAATATAGAGGAGGTTGCTGAGGTTGCTAAGTTATAGAGATATTGTAGAGGAAATGACGTCGATCAAGCCAACCGATGTCGGTCATATCATAGTGGTAGAGCAATCAACGTCGATTATGGGTTGGCCGACATCGGTCAAATAGGAACCGATGTTGGCAACTGCTCTATTTTTGGACAGCCAGTTTGCATGTAAAGACTTATTTTAGTCTTGGAGCTGCATTTCTAATTATTGTAATTAAGAAAGTCTAATTATTGTATGCATGAGATCTATTTAATAGACTCATGGGCTGTATTGTAAATTGTGCTAGATAGCCATTGTGCTTGTAGAGAGAGCAAGAGTAGCTCCTCCTAGTTCCAAAGGGGTGTTGAGTGTGTATGATCAGGGAGAGTTACAAGTTGTGTAAGTTCTGGTAGAAGATCCACCGAGGTACTAGTTGAAGAATCATAAGGACTTGGTGAGGAAAGGACAAGGGTTCTTCAGGGTGTAGAGATATCTACATGGTAAGTAAGGTCTATTGATTTGCAGGTTGTTTCAAGAGAAGGGAGATCTACTTGGAGTATGGTTGTGTACTTGGTGTACTGGCAGCGTTGTTACTGACTGGTGGAGGTGAACAAAAACTTTGTGTTTGAGTTGATTGTTGTGACCGTAATTGAGAGAGTGAACTATTGAAGGAGAATTAATGGTGAGCCCTAGAAGTGTGGGAGCTCTAGAGGTGTGAGAAGAAGTGTGGTGACTTCTTTATTGTATTTCCTTCTGGATAAGTATTAATACAATTGGGTATTGTCTCTCATATTCTGTGTTGTTTCTGAATTTCTAGTTACTTATTCATTCTGGTTAAATTCTGTGTTTAGTTACTTCTACAAAGGTAATCATATGTGCTCTTGGAGAGCAGTAGGATCCTAATAGGATGTTAACCCAAGTTGGGGTGGAGAGCCCAAATTCTAACCTAGACCATGTTAGGTATTCAAAGGAGGTGAGTTGGGGTGAATACCAAGTTAGAGTACCAAATCCCAAATTTGATCCAACCAACCTAGATGGGATCTAAGTTAACACAGATTAGGACAAGATTTACCCTAGATGGGTTCCCAAAATTCCCAACATGATCTAGGTCTAAATTGACCCTAGATGGCAACCTGAATGGGATGAATGGATCATGATGGTTCAAGATTATATTTTACCCTAGATGATAACCTAGATGGATAAGCCTATGTATACCAATGTGAAACAAAATGTCACCATTAAACATACCTTTCAATCTTGCCATGTTCCATGCCATGGTTCATCCACATTCCATGCCATGATTCATCCATGTTCAACTGTTAAAGTTTCCAAATGCCATGTAGTTGATTGAACAATCCATGCCAAGATTTGGTCGTGACACCACTAAGTTTACCAACTGATATGGATATAGATTCAACTTGAACATAGATGGGGAATCATCTAAAGTGGCCTAAAGACCATGTAGTAGTGGTGATGGGAGTCTATGTAAAGACTCAAGTTAGAGAACCCATGGTAAATATGGGATAAAAGACTTATTAGCATACCCAAATAAGTCTTCTAAGGCTATATTAGAATTGATGGTGATTAACCTGCAAGCCATGTGGGATTAAATGCATAATAATCCATTATTGATGGGATTTGATCCATTTCAAAGTAGGTTAAAAAGATAATGCTTTTACTATCACACCCGCTAATGCAAGCACTATATAAAGTACTCGATATGACATTTGAAGATAGGGGTTTTGGAAGCTAGATAAAATAAGCAAAGCATGGAGTGGGATATTTGAACCTTTACCTCCATGTAAAATAAGGAGGTGCCCCAACATTATAACACATAATCCATAAATGATATGAAAGGAGGAAAATTATATTTTAATATAAAATGAATGGAGTCCACAACCAAGGCATAAACACCCACTTTTTCTCTTCCTCTAATTTGAAGCATCTAGAGTCATTTTTGGACTTTGAGGTAAACTAGTGAAATATTCTAGTTTTTGAGATGGTTCTAGTGATATGCTGAGTGTCTATATTTGAGGCCATTTGTTGTCAGTTTTGATGCTTAAAAGTGAGATTTTTTAGTAGAAGACATCTAGAGGTGTTTTTCAGGAAGGTGGAGAATCTATTTGTGGGTTTAACTGAGATTCTTCAGAGGTCCATAAAACATGAATTCATTATTGTTCTATAAGGGTTTCCTTGTACTTACAAGCATTTTATAATGAATTGGTTCAACTATTTTGTGAACTTAGAGACATAGGCATTACCAAACTCTGTAATCAACTCTTGTGCAGTGTGGTTGGTATTCTTGCATTGATTTTCATTTAAGTTGATTGTTTTATGGAATTAATATTGGTATATTTAATAATTTCCTACAAAGTAACCAAGGTAAACTTTTTGAATGAAATTTAGTGCCAGTTTAGGGATCAGGTTTGGACCAAAAATATTGATGTATGGTGGCATTATAAAACCATGTGCTATATTTTTTTTATGTCCACATATTCTTGTCTAGAGGAAGCCAAATTATAGTTAGTTTGTGAACCTAGGGGTTCATATGCAATTTTTTTTACATCAAAGATTAAGTGGTTGATGGTAAATAGTGGCACAGAAAATTTAACAATGATCAACTAAGTTTTTGCATATATGAGTAACATTAAGGGTAGAGGGTGAAGGGGGAATGGTTTACATGAGATAAAAAGAAAGGAAGTATTCATCATGGAGAGAATATATGAGCATGATCTCAGAAGGTGCAAGTATGAAATGATATGATGGAAGGTGATGGATTAAAAGGGCCCTAGGTATATGGGAAGGTTGTCTTAGGATATGCCATAAAGACCTGTGAACATAAAAATGGTATGAATATGACTATCATGTAAAGGATATGCACTTCATTGATGAATAAGTACATGCTAGTTGGATAAGATGAATTATGGAAAGTGAATCTAAATTTATTGAAGAAATAGAAGGCACATGAGGAAATACAATTGTGGGAATTCACATTTACCTTCTTCTTGAAGCACATGCTCATGCACTTTATCCACCAAAAAAAGAAACTAAGACAACGTTTTTTGAGTATAATAGAGAATATACTAATGGATGATAAAAGAATCATGTTGCAATAAATAGTTCCTTACCAACCATTTAGATTAGTAATCACATACCTAGTATCAAAATATTTATCCAAGATAGGCCATTGTAGATTAAGAAATCTTAAAGGTAGCGTTATTGAAGGAGTTTGATATTCTTGAGTTTTAGTAGTAGAGAATCATTACATTGAAATAAATCAAGAAAGATTTGATAGAAAGTGTCTGCACTTTTGATGCTAGGTTTAAAATCTATCATCTAAGATTTCCTTTAATATTCACCAATGAAACATGTATATTGGTTTTTCTAAGGGTTAAATACACTTGTTAAGTGCACCCTATCCATGAAGACATTCATTGATCCTAGGGAATCCCTTTTGGTGATACTAAGAGGTGAAGCTATTGGAAGATAGTTATGGGGATCAAACTTTGATGGGGGTGTAGATGTTTCAATGGCATCACAATTGTATAAGCTTATGACCAATAATGCATAAGATTATTGAACTGGGTTGTGATGTACTAAATCCAAGGTGTAAGGACATAATAAAAATAATCATCTAAGGTAAAATGTGAAATCCCTAATTACATAATCCAAAATTTTCTATGAAGGTTAGGATGTATGAAAATTTCCCCTCCTTTAGCATGAAATTAAGACTACAGTCTCTCTCTACTACAAAATTAATGACACCTCTAGCCACAATAATAAATACTATTAGGGGATAAATGAAATTCATGAAGTGAAATAATGAGGCACATAATAGGACACAAAAGGTCTAACTAGCTAAATTTATGGTGATAATGGGTAAAATGTGGGTATGGAGGCTATGATAGGGGAAATATAGGTGGAAGGTTTCCCAAAGAACTTTTTATAAGTATGTATCACTAAACCATCACTAGAGAGACTATGGATATTATATCACTTATGGATACTTTCATGGTGAGTATAGATACTAGGAATGGCTAGAGTTGTATGCCAAACTCAAACATAAGGATAGACTTGAGGAGGGCATCAACATTTTCAAACATACATGAAACTTAGAGAAATGGATTACAAATGAATAAAATTGAAAGGATGTTGGCCTAAAGGTGTACATAATGACCCATAGTGGCATAAATATTCATCTAGAATTATATCCCAAGGAGAAGGTCCAAGTAGGATATCAACTAAGAAAATATTAAGATAAGGTGGCATGCCCTAAGCTCTCCATAACACCCTACCCAAATGGCTCATTGTAGAAGGAGGTATTACCTGAAGCCATGGATGTCATACAAACTTTATAGGGTGACATTTAATTTACTTAATTTTTTAAGGAAAATAAAAGGAAGGAGCTCTAGATCCAAGTACATGTTGATGATCAGGGGAATGATTTTATTGACATACTAGCTCTCATGTGTTCTAAGGGAATGATCCCTATGTTAATTAATATTATATCCTAATACACAATAAAATAGCCAACTAAAGTACCTATATCACACCTAGTGTGAGGGTGCAAGTTTAGAGTAGTTCATAACATATGATATGACCAAGATTTTATCATAGATGTAAATATTAATAGATGGTCAATATGTGACATATTAGTGTACATGAGCAATTTATCAATATCCTCACATGAAATTCTTAATACAAGATAGGAAACCACATGTTATGATCCTCACCCCATATTTTTTTCATGAAAAAAAAACCATGCTCAACCCATGGGATTTTACATAATGCCAATGTTGAGATAATGGAAAATGTTTTTAAGTAGAATTTGAGGTAATTTATATTGTAGAGGCAAAAAACTACATTAATTTACTTGGTTTCCCTTAGTATTATGCCAAAAATATGGATATGCATTTTAATAAGTGATACATGAGTTATGTAAATGCGAAGGACTCTATCATGGTTCTTCTATTAAGTATTCAAGGTCCCCTATGTCAAAATTCTTGATTTAGAGAATGAGATTAATAACATCATGGCATAGGGGTTGGAAAACTTGGAGAAAAATATGGATGGCATCCAAATCTAGGTTGAGGAATAATCCACTTCAAACACCACAAGTATTTCCTATGACCGATGGGTGTATAAATCATATGAAGTCACAAAGAGAAAGTATGGCATGGTGTGATCATAACCTTAGTTTCTACTTGTATAAAAGTATTGTATGCTAGTATAAAACCTACTTGAATTGTAAATAATATTTGGGTATCATGATTGTATCCATTGAAAGAGATTGTTTCATATAAGTGAGGAAAAACTTACTAAGTTGAATCAATATGATATTTACACAAGTGATGCCCCCTTTGTGCATGAACTTAAGGCATGTTTCCCTAGGGAGAAGGATCATTTGGGTGTTTTTGTAGACATTCTTAAGATCACTACTATGCACTAGTGGTCCACTTAAAATCCAAGTTTCCCCACTTGGACTGAAGTTAATGATGTTATATACTCTATATTAGAGCACAAAAAAGACCACCAAGGACTACGTACATACAATGGTGGTTCATATCCATATAATTATATTAGTATGTGTGAAGACATCTATAAAAGGTGCACACCTTATTATGAAAGTGAAAGTGAAGATGATCTACAAATCAATCCTATCTCAAACAAGATAAATCAACTAACTATACCACTAATAATACTTAAATAATCATGGTCATGACCAATATGGATCTACTAAACCTATCTAAGGGATCCCTTATCATATAATATGGATAGAGAGGGTTCTAAATCCTCAAGTTAATAAACACCACACAATAACCCTAGTTAGGTCTAATAATAATAAAATAATAAAGTAAATCTAATATGGTTTTCACTAAAGCTTATAGCATAAATGGGGGATAAATATAAATAATAAACATGCAAAGTAAAGCTCTACTCAATTCAATGCAGAGGTAATCTCAAGAAAAGAGAGATAATACATTCATTAGCCATTATTCATGCAAATATATATACTAAAATGGAATATTAAGAGTTAAGGATACCTACATGGAATATGAACCCATCGAGCCTCAACCTCTCCCTTGGCCATTGGTTCTTTACAAAAGGTTGTTGTGTATTTTTTAAGAAGCTAAGGATGGAAAATGGACTATAGTCTAGCCAAGGTCCTCCTAGTGAATCTCAAGCCTTCATAAGACAAAGGTTTTCCTCAAAGAATAATGTAACCCTAATAAATGAATCCTCAAGTAAAATGGAATAAATGCAGATAAAGATGTGTAAATGAATTATTATCTCTATTATAAAGGGGGTGAAAGATGTGTATATATACCCTAATGTAAACCTAAGCCCTTCCATAATTTTAGCAAATAAAGTTGGCCCAATCAACATTATTATTTGTAAAATAGATCTGTTAAATCTGGGAATAAGTTGGCTTATGCCGATTCAGTCCTATAATGTCTACTATTCCTAAAACTAGGTCAACCCATTTGAATGCATTCAGTAAATGGTAAAAATAGGTTTTTCTTAAGTAGTGGCTATTTGGGGTGGTGGATTATTTAGAGAAGCATGTAATGGAGGTGTTAAAGCTTAGGAAAAAATCAAGGAGGGGTTTATATTTATTTTAGGTGGAGGTATAACGAATGATAATCTTATGAAGCACCAAAGGTCTACCCACTCCTTTCCTGGTGCACCCTTTAAGGCATGCACTTAGAGAGGTTGAGGTTTGATGGGTTCCTAAAAGAGAGAAATCATAAGTAATTGATAAAGTTAAAAATTATTGTGTGTATATTATTTTACTCAAAATTTAACTATTTCTTTTATTTATGGAGGAACTAGGCAAAATTGAAAGAAAGAGGTGTGTAAGGGCACCTGGTTGAAAATGTGTGCACATTGATATTCAGATGAAGGTTAGTACTCCTCTTTGGCTAGGGAGGAAGACCTAAAGATAATAAATCACTAAAATAAACTTGTTGATTAGATAATAATATGGGGGGACTACCTAGCGTATGCTAGATCCAAGAAAACAATAGCTTGTTAGGATGGTTGTTAATCCCCTTTATAATAAAAAGGTTGGATAAATAAAAGGACAAGCTACATAACATGAAAGTAATAAATCTAATGAAATAAATACTTTTCAAATGAAATGCATGAATTAAAGAATTAACATTAAGTTAAATGTTAATTATTAAAAAGAAATATTTAGGTCAGGTTTGGTCTAGTTATGTCTGGTCTAGTTTGTGACAAGAAGGAAAAAAATAGAGTTTGGTCAAAGGTTTTGATTAAGGTTTTTAGGTTGCTAGTTTGCTAATAATGGGTAACTGATAGTGGTTAGGTAAACTGGTAGTGATTACTCTAACTGATAATGGTCTAGACAACTGATGATGGTTAAGGGAATCAATAGTAGTTGGGTTAACCATTGACTATTGCCTGTCAAATTCTAGAAATACCCAAAAAATAGGTTACAGGTTGGGGGAATGGTCAATAAGAGGTTTTAATGTGGGTTTAGTTCTAGTAGAGGTTTAGTATAGGTTTAACATAATAAAACAAGATGTAAAATAATATGATCAAGTTATTAAACTTTAGAGAAGAGATAAAGAAAGGATTGAAAACAAAGGAAAATGCCTATTATCAGTGAGATAAAGAAATGGTAGAAGTGACCTAGAGGAATTCCACTAACATAATAGTACTCAAACATTCGAGAATGACTTGACCAAAGTTTTGACAAGGGTGGATACCTGCAAGAGGATTTTGGTAGCATGTGGTTATCCCATTTCTCCTCTTGTAGATCTCTTTTTATAAGAAGTTGCCAATGGGAGTGAAATAAGTTGCTAATTAGGTAAGGGATAAAGATGCTAAGTTGGGTGCCATAAAGCTAGTTTATATTTCCAAATGGAAAGTTACCAAACTTAGTGTGAAGTTAATTTTTCACTCAATTTGGAAACTGATTATATAGGCTAGGAGGACATAAACATCAATGGTTAGGCTTAACTATCAATAGTTAAGGTAACCATTGATGGTTAGGCTAAACCATTGGTAGTTAAGGTAACCATTGATGGTTAGGCTGACCATCAATAGTTGAGGTCCAAGAGGAAAATGGTTAAGAATTGGTTTAAAAGAGATGAATTAAAATATTAGATTAGCAAGTTGAAAAGGGGGCTAAGTCCACTAAGGGGTTAACTAGATCCAAGGGTTGGTTAAGGGTCCAAAGTGTTTTTGATATAAAAAATGGTGAATTTTTGAGTGTCTAAATTTTTCCCCATTTTCTTATGCAGCTTTGGGTCAATAAGCTATAAAAAAATAAAGTGGGTTGTTGGTCAAGGGTGACAGGTGATAGCCATGCTCTAAGGGTAAGGTAGTGGTAGTCAAATGGGTCACCCCAAATTGAATAATCACATGGTTTAGTTTGGGTAAGTTTATAGAGAAGGGTCACCTCCAAAAGGTTTGATTACCCCAAGTATGATAGGAAGTATTCCCCCTCAAATTGAGAGTCAATAAGGTGAAGGTCAAATTGGATCAGGGTTTGATAAATGGTAGATGATAAGTCACAAGGTGGGTGATAAAAAGGTGAGGATGGGCCTATGAAACACAAACATGTGCATAAAATGTAACTAAGTATGATAACCAAGATTGCACAAAGACTAAGATTGTCATGTTGGTAATAATAAGGTCACGTTCGAGGATAAGTGACAAGGTAATCATTCCCCAATGTTGGTCTCAGCTAATCAGGTTAGTCTTATCAAGTCTCTTAGATAGGATCAATGTTTACTTAGGTATCCAGGGTAGGAAGTGATCCTATGAAAAAAGAATGGTCTATTTGGTTGTGCATGAGGTGGTGCAGATGCAAATGTTCAACATGACAAGATTAGTCAATGTGGTCAAAAGGACCAAGGCAAAGTCATCACAAAATATACAATAGGTTGGATTAAAATGGCTGACATTAAGGTGGATGCAATCGAATGGTTAGGTGGAGAAGGGTAATATCAAATTGTTCATGGTTGGGTACAAAGAAGAGATAGTCTCCAATGGTGGGGGAGAAGGTGACTCCTAAACAAATAGGTTGAGAAGGGTAATCTCCATATTTTGAGAGAGAGGATGACTCCCAAATAGGTTGGTGGGTATCCAAATGGGTTACCCCACCTAGGTATACCATTTGGTTTGGTTTGGGTTGATAAGGTTAATAAAGTTGATAAGATAGGTAAGTTAAATAGATTAGATTGAGTGGATAAGGTTTGATTGAAGTTGATAATATGGATTGATTGGATAGGTTGGGTAAGGTAGGTAAATTTGGTTGGTTATTGTTGTTTGATATGTTTGATGGGTTGGAGTTGGTAGAGTGATAGATTAGGGTGATGGTTATTGGTTTGATAAAGTAGATAAGGTTGATAAGGTTAGTTGGATTGAAAAATTAGGTTAGTTGGGTAAAGTTGACAAGGTAGGGTAGGATGGTGGTTGGGGGTGAATGACCCAATGGTTGATGAGGCTAGATAGGTTGAAGTTGAGATTGGTAAAAATAATTTTTAAGTTAGTATTGATGGGTTATTGGTTGTTGAGGTAGGAGAAGGGCATCTCAAAAAGGGTGGGGTTGGTTTGGTCAATTTGAAGGTTTGTAGGGGAAGGTAAACCCCAATGGTTTGATGGTTAAGGGAAGTGGGTGGTTTTAATGGCTCAAAAGGAGGAAGACACATCTCCCTAGGTCAAGTTAATTAGGTAAGGGATGGTTGAGATGACTCCTAACATGCTATGAAAGAGGACGTTACCTACATAGTCCCATAGATGGTGGATGCAACATGAAATTTAGGCCATTTATATTTATTTCAATCTAGTGTTTGATGGTTTTGATTAGAGGAAGATGAGGTGATTGGAGAAAAGTAACCTCTAAAGGTTAGGTTTTTTTAGGTTTTGGTTGGTTTGGATTATGAAGAAAGGTATCCACCAACATTTAGGGAGAAGGTGATTCTCAAAGGTAAAAGGTCAAGCTACTTCATTGGTTGGTTAGTTTGATATGTTAACTTGAATGGATGAGTTTGGTGAGTGTGATTAGTAGTTTATAATTTGGGTGGTAACTATTGGTTTGTTTGGATAAGGTAAATAAGATTGGTTTTATAGGTTTGTTCAGTTGAAATTGGTTGGGTTATTTGGTTGATGAGGTACTGAATTGGTTTCTATGACTCCAAAGGGAGAAGACATGTCTTCCAAAATATAAGGGGGTGGATAGACATTCTAATTGAAAAATACCATGATGGTAAGATGGGTGGGTTTATGAACATAAAACCCCTATCACACTTTTATTTTGTTGTTAGTTTAATGATTAAAAAAAAGGTAACTTGACCACCAAGTGTCAATTAAGCTCAATATCCTTTTATTTGTGTAGGACAAAATGGGAAAATAGATGGTAGGTAGTGGGTGATAGGTATGGTAACCTTCCTATGGGGAAATACCACCCCTTTTATAGGTAACCTAAGAACCATGATAGATAAGTCCATGTCATATTCTAGGTGTAGACTGATTGATGCAGGAAGTCTACTGATGAAAACTAATTGTAATTTTCTTGTGATAGTTTTTTTAAAAAAAATTTAGAGGGTCTATTATTGCTAATTTTGATATGATGGTGAAGCTAATCGATGCAAGAAGATTCAAATGATTTCTCATCCATCTTTTGAGGGAGTGGTTTAGATTTGATAATATTTGATAGCTATACTTCAAGGGAGTAGTCTATTTTAAGTTCAAGTAATTTTGATTGTTTTGAGTAGATATCCTTCAAGGGAGAAATTGGAATGATAAATATATTGAACCAAGTGATATCTTGGTTTTCCAAATGTTTATATGTGAGTTAGACATGGACCATCTATATAGGTCTAAGGTTTTCCTTTATGAAGGCAAAGCCATGACACAAGAAGTTTGATGATGGGTGAAAGAGGTGACTTTAAGTGACAATGACCATGGGATTCCATCTGATTAGAGACAAAAAGTATCCATGAGGATCATGCCATGAGTAGAGCCATGGTATCCATGCTTAGGTTTAGTCAAATTTTATGATGGATAATCACATGATCCTATTTTTAATCAGTTGTCCTTAAAGATAAGGAGATGAGGGTGATTGAAAATAAGGGATGAGCTTAAGTTAGACACAGAATGACAACGAACTTGGTTTAACCAAGGAACATACGTGAAAGAAAAAAACATTTAAGAGGTCTAGGCTTGATATGCCCTAGATCCATGCTTGCATGGATGGTTAATGTCAATCATGAGAGTAGATGTCCCCTAATTACTTTGCAAAACTAGGGTAGACAAGGAAAATGTATGGGTTGACAAAAAGGAGAGATTAGTTATGTGATAAGTAAATGGAGAAGGTAATATCCAATGGTTTCATGGTTAAAGTAAGGTGGTTGGTTGGTGAGTTCTTGAATATCCAAGGTGGGGTATGATCCTAAGAAATTAAAAATGGTGGGAGAAGGGTAATTTCCAATTTTTATGTAGGTTGGTAGAGAAGGTGACTCTACAAAAGTTCAAGGTTGGTTGATAAGTTTATGGGTTGGTTCGGCTTGGTTGAGTGGATTTGATTACTTAAGTAGGATTCATAAGGTGGGTTGGTTAAATAGGCTGGATGAGGTTTGAAAGGTTGGTTTGATGGTTATTGGTTTGATAGGTGATAGATAAGGTTCAAATGATTGTGGATGAGGTTGGGCAAGATTGTTTGGTTGGGTTGGTTAGGTTAGGTTGATTAGGTAAATTAATAGGTAGGTTATAAGGTGAATTGGGTTGATTAGATTGATTTAGAGAGGTTGGGTAAGGTTGATTTACTAGATGGTTTTGATTGGTTGAATAGGTCGAGTAGATGCACTTGAGGTGAAAGTGCCAAGAGTTCATTAGGGTAATTGTTAAGGTATGGTTTGGGGTTGATAAATGGTCAGAGCCTTATGGAGGGGAAGTTCTCCTATTTATCCATAGATGATTAGAAGGGGAGAAATGATCATGAGATTAAGTGATGGTTAGTAAGAAGGTTTTAGGAGGGGTAAAGATGACTTCACCTAACTCCCCAAGGGTTGTTATTTGTTAATAGTTAGTGGTTAGCAGGCCATGTTCATAGATGGTGGTTTTGGGGGTCTTTCCTCTAATGCGCCAAGGTTATAATTAGGTAGTTAGGTTGGATTTAGGTAGGGTAGGGTAGGTTTGATAGGTTTGAAGGGTAGGGTTTGGTTTAAGTGGTTAGTTAGGTTAATTATTATAGAGTGGAAAAGTAAGTTGAATATGGTCGATTGGTGAGGTGTAGAGGTTAGTTTGACTAGTTGAGAGAGGTAAGAGAAATGGTTGAGTTGGTTTGTTGGCTGGGTTGGTTTGATTGTTTGGTTTGGTTGGCGAGGTAAGTTTAGGTAGATGGTTATATGTAAAGTTAGGTCAATGGTATTTTCATTAGGCTAATGGTCAATTTGGTGTGGTTGATAGTCATTAAGGTAGAGTTAATAGGTTCCACAAAAGTGGTAAGTAGAAAAGGTAGGTTGATTAGTTCCACAAGGGTAGGTGGAATAAGTTGGTTGGTTGGTTCCACAAGGGTGAGTAGAATAGGCTAGTTGGTTGGCTCCACATGGGTGAGTGGAATAGTCTAGTTGGTTGGCTCCACATGGGTAAGTGGAGAATGGTTGGTTGGTTGGTTCCATGTGGATGCATGGAATAGGTTGGTTACTTGGTTCCTTGAATATGTTTTCAAAGGAAATTTGTAAAGAGTCCACTTGGTTGAAAAGTGGTTTGGTTGAGGGTTAGACCATAGTTTCCTCAATAATGAGCAAAGGAAGAGGTTCCATGATTGATTGTTGTATGATTTTTAAGGCTAGGTTGGAGTGAACATAGAAAATTTCCTTTGAGACCTCCTGATGACCGATAAGGTCTGGATGAGCCTCTTAAAAGAGCCACATCTATCTATATCATGTTCGTGGGTGTGATGACAGGCAAAAAATTTAAATAATATAAACTAAATTGGTTTTGGAAGAGAATTATTGATAGGTTTGATTAGAGGAAGGTTAATGATAAAATCCTCCAAGAGTTTATGAAGGATTAAGGTGTACTATTCCCCTAGTGGGGTGTACTACCTAAGAAGAGGGTGCATCAATGACTCTTGAGTTTCTAAGCTAAATGGTAGATTTGATGAGGTTTGTTGGTTTTATGGGTTTGATAGGTTAAGTAGGTTTGGTTGATAGGTTACTTGATTGGTTGGATTGATAAGATGATAGATTGGTAGGTTTATTTGATTGGTTAAGAGAGATAAGGTTGGTTGGGTGGTTGGAATTGACAAGTTGGGTGAGGTTGATAAGGTCAGTTCATAGTGGTTGATTGATAAATTGATAGGTTGATAGGTTTATTGGTTTGTTGGTTTGGTTAAGTTTAATAGAGTTGGTTATGATGATAAGGTGGGTTGAGGTATTTGATATGATGGGTGGGGTAGATGGCTGAAGTTTTGACAAGGTTGGGGTGATGGATGTCGTCGATGTTGATAGGTTATTAGTTGTGTTAGGTAATGTTTAAAGGGTCATTGATAGGTTTTTGGTTGGTTAAAGTTAAAATTTGATTGGTTATAGGTAAGGGTTGATTGGTTATGGATTCTAAAAATAGATAACTCTACTTTGCTCATCTGGTCCATTAACATTATAACTAGTTCAAGTGGTAGTTGATGGTTTGGGGGCTGATTATGGTTGAATTTTTATTGGTGATGGGTAGATTTGGGTTGATTATAGGTAAGGTAATGAGCATAGATAACTTGATATGATAGGTAATTCTTGGATGTAAGAGGATTGGGATCTAAGGTTCTAACAAAGCTAGGATATCTAGAAAAGGTTATTGAACTGCTCTGCATTCAAATAAGGTAATGGAGATGAGGTTAAATGAGGTCAAAATGATGGAAGATTGATGGTATAAGGTTGATTCCTCACAACTCAAAAAAATAACAAACAAGAAAAAAGTCTAGAAATTAATGCATACACAAAGTGTGTTATCTCCTAGGATAAATTTTATCTTGTGTTGGCTTATGCCTTAGTTAAAAATGTGTGAGAGATAGTTTGGCTTAAAAATTGAGTACTATATAGGAAATATAAGGATGGTTTTAGGTAATGTTTACATTCTCAAGAGAATCTATGTTGAACTTCAATACGTGGCTTGGTGTTGGGACCTACCCCATCACTTCAAAATCCCATAACAATAAGGGTGTTAGATGCTTAGCCAAGATATACTAAGTTCAGATTTTACATTAAACCAGAGAATAGAGTTGGTTCTCTCCTTGGTGGTGAAATCCAAGTGGGATAGTTGAGAAGGGGTAAGGTTTTTTCCTAGGTGGTGAAATCCTAGTCAAGCCTTGTCTCAAGTATGTTGTGATGTGTTGGTTATGAAAATGGTTTAGGTTTTGTGTGTGATAATAAAGTGAATCTATGATATATTACTTGACTTTTTAAGTTACTAGGTGAACTAAAATTAAAAGAAAACAATGGATTCAATATTCATTCTAAGCCTAAAATGGAAAATTTAGATTTCCTTGGATGAGTAAACAATAAAGAGAGAGAGAAAGCATACAATGCTAACTAAGAAAATAAAGGTGGTGTATCCCACTAGGTGTGCCAAATTTTTTTAATCAAATTGTAACTATTTCTTTAATTTATGAAGGAAGCAAGTAAAATTGAAAGAAAGGGGTGTGTAAGGGTACCTAGTTGAAAATTCACGCACATTGATATCCAAATGAAGGTGAGTACTCCTATTTGGCTAGGGAAGAAGACCTGTAGATAATAAAGCACTAAAATAAACTTGTTGATTAGATAATAAGATGGGAGGATTGCCTAGCATATGCTAGATCCAAGAAAGCAACAGCTTGCTAAGATGGATGTCAATCCCCTTTATAATAAAAAAAGTTAGATAAATAAAAGGAAAAGTTACATAACATGAAAGTAATAAATCTAATGAAATAAATAATTTTCAAATAAAATGCATGAATTAATGAATTCACATTAAGTTAAATTCTAATTATTAAAAATAAATGCTTAGGTTAGGTCTGGTCTAGACTAGTCTAGTTTATGACAAGAAGTTAGAAAATAGAGTTTGGTCAAAGGTTTTGGTTGAGGGTTTTAGGTTGCTGGTTTGGTGCAAATAGATAACCAGTGATGGTTAGGTGAACTGGTGATGGTTACTTTGATTGGTGATGGTCTAGACAACTAATGATGGTTAATGGAACTGGTGATGGTTGGGCTAATCATCGGTAGTTTCCTATCAAATTTTAAAAATTTCCAAAAAATAGGTTTCAAGTTGGGGGAATGGTCAAAAAGAGGTTTTAATGTGGGTTTAGGTCTGGTAGAGGTTTAGTACAAGTTTAAGGTAATAAAACAAGATGAAAAAGAATACGATCAAGTTATTAAACTTTAGAGAAGAGATAAATAAAGGACTGAAAACAAATGAAAACACCTATTATCAATGACATAAAGAGGAAGTAGAAGAGACTTGGAGGAATTTCACTAGTGTAACAGTACTCCAACATTTGAGAATGACTTGGGCAATGTTTTGGTAAGGGTGGATACCTTTAAGATAATTTTTGTAACACATGGTTATCCCATTTCTCCTCTTGTAGCTCTCTTGTTATAGGAAGAAGTTGCCAATGGGAGTGGATGAAGCTGATAATTAGGTAAGGGATAAAGATGCTAAGTTGGATGCTACAAATTTGATTTGTATTTCTAAATAAAAATTTGCCAAACTAAGTGTGAAGTTAATCTTGCACTCAATTTGTAAATTGCTTATATAGGTTGGGAGAACATAACTGTCAATGGTTAGGCTTAATTGTCAGTGCTTAAGGTAATCATCAATAGTTAGGCTGAACCATCAGTGGTTAAAGTAACCATTGATGGTTAGGTGTACCGTTGATGGTTGAGGTCCAAGAGTAAAATGGTTAATAATTTGTTAAAAAGATATGAATTAAAATATTAGATTATCAAGTTGAAAAAGGGCTAAGTACACTAAGGGGTTAACTAGCTCGAAGGGTCAGTTAAGGGTCTAAGGTGTTTTTGACATAAAAAATAGTTGGTTTTTTATTATCTACATATACATACGCCCTACTCAATACTCATCACATGTCATGTGGTTGTAACATGGGATTATGCTTCAAGAAAATAACATACAAATAAATAATGATGAGCTAAATAAATTATAGTACAAATCAAATAAGACAATTGAAAATAAAGAATTAAAAAATACATACCTTTACTTACCTTAATGCTAAAGAGTAGAAAATATGTAAGAGAGATGGAGAGGTGTCCAATATAGGGAACATTAGGCAAACCTATATAATAAGGTAAAATTTTGTAAGTTTAAAAAAAAATACATATGGTATGTATAAAAATTCTCTATGATGTAAGGATTCTAGAACATCTTTCAATTTGGAAAATGAGTTAGTAGAAGTAAATTCATAACCAAAATTTATAGTTTGGTGGTAAATAATTGATTGTCAAATAATTTTTAATGGTAAATATAAATAGTGTCAATAATCATGTTAATGTATACACAATCCTAATGCATGGGAGAGAAGCATAATTGCATTATCTATCTACTCTTACAAAGGAGAAATAAAGTCAGTAATACTTACCTCTGAGGATGAACCCATTGAGTATCAATCTCTCCCTTGCCCAAGGTTCTTTATAAGAGATTGTTGTGGTATGTAAGGATAACAAAGAAAAATCAACTCTAGGCTACATAACCTATCTATGCATCTAAAAGACTTCTCCACAAGATAAGATATGTATCTCCAAAGTAAGTATGTAACCCTAAGCTTTACTTCTAAATTAGAATGGTCAATAATTAGATGTTCATTTTCACTTATTTTTCTTCACTTATCTATTCTCAAATGGTTGGAAATGAACTTGTATGTATAGGTGGATCTTACCCTAAATCCTTCTAAATATGTCAACTATACAGGGTTGATCCAATTGACCCTTTATGTTTTCAAGAGATAAATCAATAGGTCTTGAGATAAATCAGTTGAAGGGCTAACAAAAATCCAAGTAAAAAATATCCATAAATAGTAAAGGGTTGACCTAGTCAACCCTATACAGTAGTTAAAGGCTAAAAATTATATAGAGTTGACCCAGTCGACTTAGTATAACCAATTGGTGAAAGGGGGTCAAGATAAGAAAAAGGAAGATAAATTATGAATTTTTTTTGGAATGGGTACAAATAAGAAGAATAATCTTAGGGTAAATGGTTTTAATAGATAAGTGTGTAGATGTCAAGTGGAAAAAAGGACAACAATCTTATGAAGCACCAATGGTTTGCCTACCCCTTTTTCAATGTACCCCTTAAGATGCACACTTAGAGAGATTAAGACTTGATAGGATCCTAAAAGATACAAAGTGTTAGTAATCAATAAAATCTAAAAATATTATGTGTATACATATTCCCCACTCGAAGCTCATCATGTGTCACATAAGGTGCAACATGGGATGGTGCTTCAAAAAATAAAACATGATAACACACAATGTTGATGCTACGTAAAGTATAATAAGTAATAAATAAGATAAATAAAAGGAATGAATTGAAAAACACAAAAACCTTAGTGTTGTAGATAAAATAAGTAAATTTTAATAGAAAATGAAGGCATCCAATGTGAAGAACACTAGGCAAACTTATAGAAGTTAGTGCAAAAAATATCCAAAAATTTAATTTTTTGGAATATAGGAATATAATAATGGAAAAGATTCTCTATGACATCATGAATCTAATGAATTTTATGTTTTGAAAAATGGATGAATAGAAACAAAGATATAATCAAAATAAGGAATCTTCTTGAAAATAATTGTAAGATTTGAATTGCTAAAAAGGTGTTTTAAAATAGGGGAAAGACAAGTCATTTGGTATTTTGAATTGTTAAGAAGAGGAAAAAGAGCTCTGGAGATCAAAGATGATAAGCTAGATGTGGGGGTATTCTAGGAGTAGCAACAGGTGCACTATAGGTATGCAATTATGAATCTTAAGCCGATTTTGGTGTATTTTAATGAATTAAGTGTATTTTTAGAAAACAATAATTTTTAGAATTTCTAAATGTTTGAATGAAGCTAAATTAGATTTTATACGTAAGAAAAACCAAGATGTGAAATGAGTTTAAAGGAATTAGGAATGAAAATTCTAAAAGTCACTTTTTAAGGAAAATGTAAGGGGTCAACAAGGAAAAACAGCTAGGATGACCCACTAGGATGAAAATGAGCAAAATCCACATTGTTGACCTAATATGTGTCGACCCTATATGTTTTACATACTATTGACCTAATACATTTTGCCAATTGATCCAAAAGGTATATAATGACAATGTAGTACTAGGGAGGGGAAAATAAGAGGGTTTACTTAGATTTTTAAGTCAACCAAGTCAAAAATAGAAAAAATTGGTCAAACTAGGTTGACCAAAGAACCAAAATGGTATAAAAATGTGTGTAAAAGGCTGAAAGAGGGTTATAATGGCTTGAAATGACCAATTAATGGTAAAAAGGACCAAGTAGGATAAAAATATGTAAAAATGAATAAATTAAAGCAATTGAGGCTTATTTTTTATTAAAATTGTAAAAAGAATGTATTTGTGATTATACATGACATGGAAGATCTAATACATCTTTTGTTATTTCTTGGTTGTAGGGATAACCCAAATTATAGAAATTAGTAGATGCATCATGGCTACCAGATCTATTAGAGTACTTGATGATAAGAGATAAAGCTAGACTAGTATTTGTAGGCCTAGGAGGGATAGCAGATATGTGTAGGATTCCCCTGAGTGATGATCTATTAGTCATGTTTTTGGGATGCTAGGAATGAATGACTAACACCTTAAAATGGGAGGTAGATATGGATGTGATATAGTTAGATATCACTCTAGAGGATATACATGTCATCCTAGGGCCACTGATATTAGGAGTACTAGTGACTATAGGTATAATAGATAGCATGGAAGAGAGAAGAGCCTTAGCCGTGTGGGTTAAAATCTTATAGATGATAATGGTAATCAAAAGAGTTAGCATGTTCAACATATATACGTCATGGATTCTAGATATCTAGAAAGTTGTGATTGGGCTTGTGACACATTGAGTGCTATGTCACAAGTTAGATGGTAAGGTACCATTGTTCATGGTAGCCTTGAGTAGGATGATCCTAGAAGAGGTAGTACTATATGATCTAAGTTTTATCATCTAGGTCCAACTCATATATGATATGCATGAGGTGTTGGTTAGAGGGTAGAAGTTAATAAGACTGATCATATTACTAATGGCTTGGATATATGAGAGGTTTCTTATGTATCGACTAGTTGGGTTGCCCTATGTGGTTGATGATAGGTTACTTTGAGTGCAAAGATGGAGAGAGGAATAGATAGTATGGGTCATGATCCACATGCTGGTGTTATAGACTATGAGATGCATAGACATAGTGTGGTAACCATATGGGTACATAACAACTATATGGTTGAGTTGGGACATAGTTACACTATCTACAATAAGGATAGAGGTGGTTAGACACTAAACCTAGTGGAGAGAGCCACATTTGGTAGTATGAGTATTAGGATAGATGGGATTACCTCATATACTAACATCGATATTAATTCTCAAGAAGTGGGATTAACATCTGAGAGAACTTTAAAGGAAGAGGGGACTAGGGCCACTAGTGATGAGGTTGATGTTTAGACCATGTCATAAGTGACCATGGACTATGCAAGCATGACATGAAGTAGATTACGAGGAGAGGGATATGGAGGTAGTAGCATTGGAGATACCACCATCTCTATAATGAAATAAATAGTGACCATTGAGGACATGATGTTGATGGAGGTAGGAGGAGTAGGAGAGAGTGGAGACTATCACCATCCTTGATGACCCAGTAGGTGAGCCAAAATAGAGATAAATTATAGAGAGGCCACTTAGGCATAGGCTAAGGTAGACATGATCCATGACATACAAATTTGTACTAAGGAGGTGATCTACATAAGAGGTGATAAGAGGCCATGAAAATGGAGAGACTATGCTAGGTAGTCACACAAATGGTGAGACCATAGTGGTTGAGATATAGATAGGTAATAAAGATGATTAAATTATTGCTTGAGTTTTTATTTTGAAATGGAGACTAGAGATATGTAGATATTATGAGATTTACTAGTGATATAATATCTATATAGGTGTGGTTACGGATGAGGAGTTGAGATGGGGGTCCCTTATGAGGGGATAACTCCATGACATCCTGAATGAGACTCTATAGTTTCATGACACTACTATATTAGAGGATCTTAGTGTACCATCTACCCTAACTCAAGCAAGTTGGGGAGGTAGTGAGGTAGATAATAGAGAGAGGATGCAACCACCAATAGAGATGGGTATAAGTGAGATACAAGCATGGTAGGCCCTAGCAAAGGAAAGAGCTATACATCTAGATAAAATGATGTAGATAACATAGGCACATACAATGGCCCTGACCAAGTTGACATAGGCACAAACACAGGTATTACACCTATAGGGACAAGTAGAGGGATTGAGATCTTAGATGACCTATTTAAAGCATATTATTTATAGGAGTTAGATCAAGGCATCGATAGGAAGTATGGCTAGGCCATGAGATAGATAAGATGGAACCTAGCCATAGAGATGGAGCATTGTATATGTTTATACTATTAAATTGTTTTTAAACCAAAGTGAAATATTTTTGCACCAAATTAAAATAAGTAAAATCATACTAAATCTTGTTGGAAAATATGAAAACAATGAAATAAAATGGAAGGTATTTAAAAGGGCACAAATGGTATAAAAAAATTAATTAATTTAATCAATTATAATAAATCATGTTGGGAAGTATAAGAGAAAAACAAAACTGGAAAAAGATTGGTCTTAAATTTATCACACTAATTCAAGCTGAGAAGTATGAAAAAATTAAGAAATGGTTGTATTCTTACATGCACTTGAAAAATAAAAAGATAAAAGTGAAAGAGAAATTAAGTAAGCATAAATAACACTAATTCAATCTAAGAAGCATGTTCATGATGTGTAACTTCATAATTGATCACATCTTATCTCATATTTGACACATGTAATTTTTATTTGTGACTTGTATTATTAGATAATTTTGTGAGGAATGTTAGGTTCTATTCACAATCTTACAAATCAACTCACAAAGAGAACACCACTGGGGTGGAATAAATAGGAAAAAATAGGTAATAAATAATGTGGGTAATAGGAAGGAAAAAGGTGGTAATTTGTGAGGAACACCAGGCCCTATCTGTGGTCTTATAATGCAACTCATAAATAAAATCCCAAGGGGAGTGATTAGTAGACAAAAAAGTATCTCTCAAGAGGAAATATGCAGGATATAGGGAATGAAAAAGGAGTATAAAAAGCATAATATAATCATCTTATGAGAATACCTTAGGAGATAATAGGCATACTAAGGACATGAGAAGATACTAAGTGACTAGTGACCATCAATATGCAAAGGAAACCTATTTACTATAGACACAAAGTTTTGTAGGCATATAAGCATGCTACTAAGATCAACTCATGAAGTTATATTGGTAAAATAAAAGTTAAAATGGACCTACCTTCCCATGATGTGTTCCCTATTATTCAAGACCCCTTATAGATCCATCAGTCTACTATGAAGATTGGGTACTTGCATGAAAAATTAAGTAGCACTAACATAATTTTTTATCCTCATTTTCTAATCTACTGGCCTACCATGACCCAAAGGACCTCAGCTTTATTCTGTGTCCAACTATGGATTTTAAGATTTGACTAGAATAAATATATGTGCTTTTAATCATGTCTTTTAGTTTGATTTGACTTTTAAGAATATTTTTGCCTTTTATATCATTGCCTTTTGTAAAACAATTCAACTTTTAAATTTTTATGGATTTTTAAGATTCTTCCTCCATACAAATTTGGAATGACCAATCATGAGAAAGTAGTGATACACATGAATGAGCTTTAAGCTAAGGCTAAAGGAATTTAAGTAACCAAAGACAAATACTGACTAGGACACTTAGGCTTAACAATGAACTAACATGTGATCTCAAGTCTCAACCATGTTTATGCTTAGTTTGTGAAAAAGGAATAAGGGAAAAAGGAGATCCAAAGTTGGATTGGTGAAAGGAGATTATAATGAGATGGATTGTTGGTTAACTGATCACATGGTAAAGGATATATAGACCAAAAGAAATAGGGTTGGTATAACCAAGTCACAGTGACAATTAACTATGAGAAATAGAGATAAGAAAACAAACAATCATAAAGATACAATAAGAGAGTTTTGATAAAAACTCAAGAAAGAAAGAGAAAATAATAATAAATAAAGACAATCATATACAAATATAAATGACAATATAAGAAAGATATAGTATAAAAGGTAAAATCACTATATAAGAGAAAATATTAATTTGACACAATGTCAAATGATATAATAGATAGATAAAAATAAAATTGGAGCACACATCCAATCAAAATGTAAATTTAAAATCACCATGTATGTGATCATAAATACTAATAAATCTACCCACACACATTATCAAAGACATCAGATAAATCTCTATGAATCTAGATACAAACTATAACTAATGTCTCATCAATCTTCAATAAAAATTGGGAAAATACTTCTCTTCTAATCTCCTCAATTGAAAAATTAGGAATACTCAATGAATCATTTTGAGGAGGGAAATTAGGTAGGGGATTTTTGAGAGAATGTGTGGGAGCAAGATCTACAAGAGATGTAAGAATCACTGGTGGAGAAGGATCCATGGGTAAGGGAAGGTCCAAAAGTAAAGGAATCATGGGTGGAGGCACAAAAGGTGACAAAGGGACCACAAGAGGGGATGGAACCACTAGAGGTGGAGACATGGGAGAAGAAAGAGAAGATTTATTATGGGGATGACCTATGGGAGGAATGTACAAAGTTCTAGTAATATCTATAAGGTTATCCTTAAGGTGTTGTTGAAGGATGTGGTAATGATTTATCTTAAAAAGGAGAGGAAGGATGTAAAGTATCAATATACTATTGTAACTTGTGGTAATGGGTAGAAGAATGATTATCTATCCCATGGAAGCAATAATAATGCTTGTGAGTGGTCCTAGAAGAATCACTCATAGAAAAAGGTGTAACAAGAGTGGAAGAAGCCATAGAAGACTCACTGGCCCATTTGGTAGGTAATAGATCCATCTAAGGCAAGGGAAGAAAACCATCACCAAGGGAAGGTGTGGTGGAGAATGAATAGAACTAGGATCAATAAAAGGAGTAATGGGATGAGAAATAGGGGTAGACTCAACAATAATAAGAGTGGGAATAGGCTCAACTATAGAAGGAGTGGGAAGAGGCTCAACTATATCAGGAGAAAGAATGGGCTCTAATAATGGATTTATTGAGGGAGGAGTGGGATCTACATAAGTGTTAGGTTGTGGAGCTAAAAGCTTCACCAGGATGCGAACAAGAGAAGTTAGGGAGGTTGCAGAGTGTTTGCTGAGTGTTACAGTCACCGGCGTCGGTCAGGACAACTGACATCGGCAGGGTACAGACAGAAGGCAACAAACATCGGTCATAGATCTGTCGGCGTCGGCACCCCTAGGCAAATAGGGACTGATGTCGGTCACCTGTGTGGTTTGGATTGTGAATGTTACAGGCAGTTAGCTAACGAACCAAGTGTTTGCATGTCAAGAGCCAAATTTAGACTAGAAGCTATAGATCTAATTATTGTAATTAGGTGTCTAATTATTGTTTGCATGAGATCTATTTAAGAGACTCATTGGTTGTATTGTAAAAGTGTGCTAGAAAGCCATAGAGCTTTTAGAGAGAGCTAGTGTAGCTCCTCCTAGTTCCAAAGGGGTGCTAAGAGTGTATGATCAGGGAGAGTTACAGGGTCTGTAAGGTTCTAGGAGCTGATCCATCGGGGTACTGGTTGAAGAATCATAAGGACTTGGTGAGGCAAGGACAAGGGTTCTTTAGGGGTGTAGAGATATCTACATGGTGAGTAAGGTCTAGTGATTTGCAGGTAGCAGTAGAGAGCAGGAGATCTACTTGGAGTACGGTGGTGTACTTGGTGTACTGGCAGCGTGTTACTAACTGGTTGGAGAGGTGAACATTAATTCTACATTTGAGTTGATTGTTGGGACCGAGATAGAGAGGGAAGAAGGTCTTGAGGCATGGCGAACCTTTGAGGTGGAAGAAGAAGTGGCATCTTCTTTATTGTATATTCTTCTGAGTGATTATTAATACAATTGTGTATTGTCTCTCAAATCCTGTGTTGTTTCATATTTCTAGTTACTTATTGATTCTGGTATAATTCTATGTTTAGTTGCTAATACAAGAAGTAATCATATGTGCTCTAATTGAGGAGCAAGATCCTGACAAGTTGGTATCAGAGCAGGTTCAGTAGGTGGACCAGGTTGATACCAATCTTAACAAGTGGTATCAGAGCTTTAGGTTGGGTTGACTAACATGTGGTTCAGATTTGGTAGTGTTTGTTGATTATAGGTTACTCACAAGGGTTTTCGATTGAGTGGGAGTATAGCAATGGTAGAAGAAAGTAAGCTACAAATGGAGAAACTGAATAACACGAATGGTCTGATTGATGGAAAGAAAGAGCAGGTAAATAAAGATTGTTGGTTGGTAGCAGATCAGCAGGGAGGAGTAGATGTTACAGGGGATGTTGCACAGGATGTTCTGGATAAAGTGGAATCTTGGTTCACAGATTCTTTTGCCTCTTTCCATGCAGTTTGAAATAGAGCATCTTTTCATGGGTATGTCTTTGGAGAGTTTTATTTAAGAGCTGGAGAGCCTTGTCAGATGATTGATGAAGGGGAAGTGAAGCTGAAATTACAGACGGATGACACACAGTGGCTGAAGGAAGTCATGCAAGTACCAGTCTTGGAGATGAGTCTAATTTCTTCAAGAAATTTGGGTGATGGGAGATGCACTGTAACTCTCACAGTGGATGCACTTGAATTAGATGGTGGTAAGAAAGTAGGTATCCTTTATCTATCTACTTATATTGTTGATTCACCTTCTATTATAGAGATGTGGCTTTGTAGGCTTGGTTACATATGTAAGAGGGGAATGCAAGTTCTCAAGTGAAAGACAGATGTTTTTGACAAGCTAAAGAACTGGAAAGCCTTGGTGTTCATGGAGGAGATGATAGACAGAGATCAGGCAAGGGAACTAAATTATTTTGAGCAGGGCTATGTTGATTTGAATAGGGTTTTGATCCATGGAGAGCTCGCGGGTAAAAAGTTATCACTCACAGATGAACACAGGTACCAACATCAATCAAACAGTAATCGATGTCGACAGAAGGAAGACCAATGTCGGTCATGAAGGAACCGACGTTAGCAGAAAGGATACCGGCATCAGCCAAGGAAATGACATCAGCAGTCAGGGTCAGTACAGGGAACTGACATTGGTCAGGAGTAGACTGGGAGATGGCCGAGATCGATCACTAGAACGGATATTGGGCAGACAGCTAGCTATCAACAAGTCTCAAATGCTCATGTCAAGGTCAAAAAGGGTAAGTGAACCTCATATTCGTTGTTCACCTTCTTTATATTGCTTATTGATGGTCAAGAACTAGGAAGATGCGAAGAGGCAATGCAGGTAGAATCTAGATACAGTGGGAGCTTGGCATGGATGAGGAGTGTGAGTCCTTGGAGAAGAACCAAACAGGTATTTATTGGTAGAGTTGTCAGCTGGAAGAAAGCACTGAGAGATAGATGGATTCCCATAGTTATAGAAGAGAGTGGATGGATACGTGAGACAGAAGGCCAAGGTATATGGTCTTGAGGAAGCTGCAGAATAGTGGTATAGGTTTGACAGGTGGATGACAAAGCATGGCTTTAGTCAACATCAGTGTAACTATTGTGTTTATTCTTACCAAGTGGATGATGAGTCGTGACATTATCTATTTACTGTATGTGGATGGTTTGCTAGCAGGGTTTGTACATATAGGGATTTGCTGAGCTAAAAGGTAAGGTTAGTTCAGAGGTATGTCATGAAGAATTTGGAGCAGCAAAATTCTTTGGCATGAGAGACATGGAGATTTGGTCTCCAGTGGGAGCTGATGTGAATTAGGTGTTGGCAAGGTTTAGGTTGCAGAATCGATAAGCACACCAAGGGCTGGATAGTTCAAGTGGAGCTTAGAACAGGGTTCAAAATCACATGAGGTCTAGTGTAGACCTGAGTTTTCCCAATCAGTGGGAGGTGTCAGAGAGTTTGGAGCCAATTCAGGGAAGGTAGATTCTCAGGTATCTGAGAGGGATCAGCAGTAGGTTAACATGTTATGCAGGGTCAAGGACTTCACTACATGGATATGTAGGTTCGGATGTGGCAGGTTACTCAGATGACATGGGGTACACCACAGGTTGTGTGGTGGGTTGTCTTCAAGATTGAGCTTGGAGAGGGATACAAGCTAGGAAATAGATTAGACGGGCTACAGATATAGGTACAGGTGCAGTTGTTTATCTCTAAGTGGGAGATTGTTAGGTTGTGGAGCTAAAAGCTTCACCAAGATGCAAACAAGAGAAGTTAGGGAGGTTACAGAGTGTTTGCTGAGTGTTACAGTCACCGACGTCGGTCAAGACAACCACATCGGTAGGGTACAAACAGAAGGCAACTGACGTCGGTCATAGATCGGCCGACATCGGCACCCCTAGGCAAATAGGGACTGACATCGGTCACCTGTGTGGTTTGGACTGTGAATGTTATGGGTAGTTAGCTAACGAACCAAGTGTTTGCATGTCAAGAGCCAAATTTAGACTAGAAGCTGTGGATCTAATTATTGTAATTAGGTGTCTAATTATTTTTTGCATGAGATCTATTTAAGAGACTCATTGGTTGTATTGTAAAAGTGTGCTAGAAAGCCATAGAGCTTTTAGAGAGAGCTAGTGAAGCTCCTCCTAGTTCCAAAGGGGTGTTGAGAGTGTATGATCAGGGAGATTGCAGGGTCTGCAAGGTCTAGGAGCTGATCCACCGAGGTACTGGTTGAAGAATCATAAGGACTTGGTGAGGCAAGGATAAGGGTTCTTCAGGGGTGTAGAGATATCTACATGGTGAGTAAGGTCTAGTGATTTGCAGGTAGCAGCAGAGAGTAGGAGATCTACTTGGAGTACAGTTGTGTACTTGGTGTACTAGCAGCGTGTTACTGACTGGTTGGAGAGGTGAACAATAATTCTACATTTGAGTTGATTTTTGGGACCGAGAGAGAGAGGGAAGAAGGTCTTGAGGTGTGGCGAACCTTTGAGGTGGAAGAAGAAGTGGCATCTTCTTTATTGTATATTCTTCTGAGTGATTATTAATACAATTGTGTATTGTCTCTCAAATCCTATGTTGTTTCATATTTCTAGTTACTTATTGATTCTGGTATAATTCCATGTTTAGTTGCTAATACAAGAAGTAATCATATGTGCTCTAATTGAGGAGCAAGATCTTGACAAGTTGGTATCAAAGCAGGTTCAACAGGTGGACCAGGTTGATACCAATCTTAACAATAAGGTCTCAAGAAGGTCACACTAATCTTAGGATTAAACCAAGTATAGTGATCAAGGTACCTAGCAAAGTAGTAAGGCCTAATCATATCATCATCCATGAGCATATTCATATGAGGTTCTTTAGAAATTGGAGGTGTTGGATCCATCTCTACCTTTTAATAAATAGGAAAAATATCAAAATCAACTATAAATTAAGGAAGATAGGAAGATACACGAAAAGACTCAAGTAAAGAAGAATGATAATGGACAGTCTTGGCATCATAGACCTATACCAAATTACCTAATAATGAATCATCTAGGTAATAACCATCATCATAATCTAGGGTGTGAAGATCAATTACATAAGTAGGGATGACCTTGTCATCCAAGGAAGTATGGTGAATATAATTCCAAGTCTTGGTTAAGATTATAGGAATATCATCACAAAGAGGCTTGTGAGAATGAGACTGGAAGGAAGTAGGAAGCTATGATATGAGGTAAAGTAAGAGATTGGAAGTTTTAATATTTAAGTTAATCTCATTGGGCTCATCATCATCAGAATTTATGAGGTTAGGAGGAATGTTCCCAATGAGTTTAGAATGTCCATTGTAACCTAAAGTTGAATTAATGGGAAAGTTAAGACACTAAGAATCACAAAATGGACTGTTGGGTAAAGGTTCAAGATTAATAATCTTGAAGATACCATGGTCTTGGAATTATTTGAAATTCTAAGGGTTAGTGTCACTCTAAATCCCATAAATGGCTCCATTATGAGGAAATTTAATGTATTGGCAGGTGGAAGAAGTAACGGCTCTCATACAGTGAATCCATGTCCTACCAAGAAAGATGTTATAATAAAGGTGAAATTTAAATTTCATCACTTTTACATGAATGGTGATATGTGGGATAGTAATGGGAAGACACACACAACCTAGAATAGGCATTTACCTTCTATCATATCCTTCGTAGGTGTTGTATATAGACTTGAGATTGCATGTTGAATATCCAAGGGTCTTAATGAAGTTAAGAGGGGAAATGTAGGTGATGGAATCCTCATCAATATATGCACACTTAACTTGGATATCACCTATTTGGACACTAATAAATAAGGGAGGATCATCTTCATGAAGTAGAATCTCATCAAGAATCATAGATGCTATAAGAAATTTTAAGGAAAGATAAGTGTCCATAATTTCATCAATGTTGATAGGCATATCTTCACATTGTTATAATATACTATCCTTAGATAAAAATAAGGATACCTCTTATCCTGTTAGGAGAGGATGAGGGACATTCATCTCAAATAATAGTTGCATAAGATAGTTTATGTGATGTGGAGAATTTTTCATAATTTTAAGGAACAAAATTTGCGATGGGAGATTAGTGAGTTACATGATGGATCCCAATCATCATATCCCATAAGAATGTTGTTAGATATAGGTGCATACTAATTTAGGAGGTCCTCAAAAGGAGGATCCAAAGTGCATTGGAACTTATGTTGATAAGAAGAAGAAGTCTTATAACAAGGTTGTAAATCATGTTATGATGATGAAGTAGTTGGTTCAAGTTGATTGCAAAAATTGGTAGAAGTGTTAATATAAATTTGAATATCATTAGTGTTATAATATGATGTAATAGTGGTAGAAATAGAATGGGATGTGTTATCCAAGGGAGAATCAGAAATTGGATCATCAAAAGTAATAAGGTCATCTTGCCCCAACTCATTTAAATGAGTTGGAGAAGAATCCTGGATAACACAATATGTTCTAGATGAAGGAGGAGTGTAGATAGGTTTCGAATCAATAAAATAAACCACCCTTCACATATTAGTCATGTTAAACACATTATCTTTGGAAGTGGGTTCAACAAGACTTTTTACATTATTAGTGGAAAGGGTGGCTTTGTCTTTATTGTCTTGAATAGGTTGATGATTAGGAAGAGGATCTTTATAGATAGCCAAATGATCATTGGCTCAGTTCAAGGCTTGAGTTTTATCATGTGATTTATAATCCTTAAAATTTATTTCATAAGATTTTTGATACTTTCAAATGATAGAATCATGTTCAAAATTAGGACCAAGAACAAAGTTCATAGACAAATTATGAAGTCGTCTACAGGTCTCATGAGAATGACCCTAACTAGCATGAAAATAATAAAGCTTGTTAGGATCATACTAAGATTTCACTATAAGATTAGGTTCAAGTTATCATAGAAGAGGCCTAGGTAGAAACTTAATAAATTTAGTTGAGGATAGAGGTTTATGAACATTAATGTTGTTTGGTGAAGATAAGTAAGGATTAGTACATTTTTGAGAAGGGGGAGGTGGTTCCAATGAAGGGTTAGGAATGACATCTTAAACATTGTGAATGGCATCATAAAATATGTGACACCATCATTGCTAACATTGTGATTTTTTTTCTTAAGAGATGAGGACCCTCAGAAGGTTGGGGTGAGTTGAATTGATGCAAAAATAAATCTTGTCATTTAGCTTGGTCAATAGCCTCCTCCAATGTACGTGGAGAGAGAGTATAGACCTAGTATTGAAGTTTAGGAAAAAGGGCACTGGTAAAGAGATGAAAAATATGGTCATAGGCCATGATATGTTCAAATTTGTTTGACAAAATTTTACACCTTTTAATAAAGGTTTTAGAAGTTTTTTTTTCATTTTGTTTTCAATTTATGAAGTGGGCCAAAGTATTTTCAGGAAGATCACTAGTTTGGAATTATTGAAATAATTCATTCACTAAATCCTCCAAAATAGTAATGGAATGGGTTATAATTTAGTTATAACAATCCAAGACATCACCTGTGATAGTTTTGGACAAGATTTTGGTAGTGGCAAAGGTGTTCAATTTGACCCAATCTTTATAAAGATTTTCCAAATGTTTTAAGATGAAGGGTGGAATCGGTAGATCCATTATAATAAAGTGTAGGTGTGATACATCCTATATAAATTTTAGTAATTTGAGTAGTGAGAGGTTAATTTTGGAGATTATTAATGGTTTTGTTGACCAAAGGAGGTTGAGAAATGAGATCACCTTGAGAATCTTGAAGAGGAGGAGGGGGAACAATCTGGTTATGTGTACCCCAAGCCATTTGTTGAGGATGAGATCGAAGATGAAGGGGGTTTTTCATTCTCATCACTTGATTTGTGTTATTAGATTGAAAGGTATTCATTTGATTGAGTGTTTCTAACAATAGATGATGTGTTTGATTAACATTATTAGAAGCATTAAAGGTGGTATCAGTGGATTGGGTACCACTATTGGTGTTGTTAAAATCTTGAGAGTAATTATGAGAATGTGAGGGACTAGTGGAAAATTTTTATTGTGTAGAAAAAGATGTAATAGTTAATGGTTCACAAGAAGAAGCACTAGTAGCATGATTACCTTAGGTAGAAAATGATGCACTAGTGGAACGATTAAGGATAGTGGATCTTATGAGAGTCCCAATAGATGTAGAACCTACCATGTTAGTGGATATACTAGGCATAGAGGTGGAAGAAGTTAGAGAAGATGTCATGGTATGAGAAGGGGTCATAATCAAAGGAAGAGGCTGAGAATCAAAGAAAATGGTACCCCAAATCTAGTTGTTAATGTAGGAGTAGGTGAATGAGACTCTTTAGATTGATCGCTAATCATAAAATTATAAAAGGTAAAAGGATATTTTCCTTGACATTGAGGAATAAAGAAGAGAATTTTAGAGGTATACTCTAATTCAGGTTGGTCTTCTAATGAGAAGAGAGGATTATGCTATGAAGAGGTATTAAGAGGGATCCCATAGTTCATTATGGGAGTGACAATATGAACATTATTAGCATCCAAAAGAGGATCCCTACTCTATCTCTGGGAGACCCTATGAGGGTTGGTAAAATCCATCATTTATATTAACTAAAAATTGGTATTATCATCATGTATAAATTTCATGATGAAGGGAAGAAAGATAGATGAGAAAGCAAGGAAACAAGAAATGACATAAATAGTATAGGGTTGACTAGGTTGACCTAGCACAAAAATAGGGTTTATAAATCATAAATGGTCAACTGGGTCGATCTAACATAGTAAATAAATGATAGAAAGAGAGAAAATATGGTCTATAAATAATATAGGGTAGGCTCAATTGATCTAGTATAGTGGATAAAGGCTAGAAAAAGGTACAAGATCGATTGGGTCGATCTAGTATAATAGAAAGGGAAAATTCAGAAGCCTATAATAGATTGTGAACTGAAAAAAAATAAATTTTGCAAGTAACTTGAAAAAAATAATAGAAGGGAAACAAATAATAAATTGGATTAATGTTGGCCAATCCAAGTGAAGCACACAACACAAAACCTTACACCAACACTGGCTAATGCAAGTTTTTATAATACAAAACATAATTGAGCAAAGATCAAGCAATCAACTTGGAATTAAATAAATAAATAATTGGTCAACCTAAGTGTCTATTAGATTATTAGAATATGATTTTAAATGTGGTGGGAAGTGGGATATAAGTATGGAACTAGAAATCAATCTAAGGATGGTTTTAGGTAGTTTAGGTTAAAAAGGATCTATAGTGGTAATGATATAAGCTTGGTATTAGGGACTACCCTATCATTTTACACACTGTAATGATAAGGGTGTCAAGTGTTTAGCCAAAATATACCATTAACCATACTTTATACTTGATTAGAACATCAAGTTGGTTTCTCCCTTGGTGATGAAATCAAAGTAGGTTGGCCTTTGATAGACAAATGTTAAAATATTTGTTTAGATTTTGTGATTTGGTTATGTGTGCATAAAATAAAAAATAGTGAAACTAAATGATTCATTGAAAAACCATCTAATTAAACTATGTGATCTATTATAAGCATGCAAGCAATAAGAAAAGAAAGTGTGAGCTAATTACTAGTAGATAAGGTTAATTCTAACTTTAAAACAAGGTAAAATGTTGATTTATTCAATAATGTATGCATAGAATATAAAAAAGAGTCGACATGATCAAATCCTATACTATGGAATTAAGGTATAAAAATGAATAGGGTTAGTAGAGTCGACCTAGTTATCTAGACATCACATAGAATACATAACTAGGTTGATAAGGTTAATCCAGTTAACTGTACATTGGTAGTTTTAAAGACTAAAACTGTAAAAGGAAAGACTATAAATAAGAGACATAGAGATAGAAAGGAACCCTGGTGGATTAGAGATGTAGAGAATACATAGTTTTGTTTAAGAACCTTGATATATACTTGCAAGGTCAATCAAGCTTTGTAAAAACCTATTGCTAAGTGCCTAAAATTTTATAGGGTTGACTAGATCGACCTAGTAGTCTGGAATAGATGTTTGAAAGTCTAAAAAACCTATACTAGGTCGACAGGGTTGATCCAATAGCCTATACCTAAAAACCTGTGCATATAAGTCAGAGTTGGGTTGATGTAGTCAACCTAGTATGGCAAATATATGATAAAAATAATGATGAAAGAATGAAATAATGAAATAAGGTGAAAAAATATTGTAAGGGTTAGTTCACATCAAGTTCACCTAAATGTATTGAATAAAAAATGCATCATGTCTATAAATCAATCTTGGATAAAACATACCTACACTTTTGATTAGGAATACATTTATTAAGTGGGAACATGACCAATATGGGGATCTTCTAGACTTGATTAGGGGATCACTTGTCATAATACACCATGATAGGAAGGGTTCTAAATCCTATAATCTAACACAATCACATAACCACCCTAAAAGAGTCTTAGGTTTAATGTTCACTCTATTCTAATACACAAGAAAGTAAATATAATGTAGTGCACACCAAAGCTTGCAGTACAAAGTGGGGATTAGAAACAAAAAAAAACTAATGTAAACATGCGTAGAAAACATATACTCATGTCAATATATATATATATATATATATATATATATATATATATATATATATATATATATATATATATATATATATATAATCCTAATGCATTGGATAGAAATCCAACTACATTATCTATCTACTCTTATAAAGGAGAAATAAAGTTAGGAATACTTACCTTTGAAGACAAACCCACTGAGTCTCAATCTCTCCCTTGGCCAAGGTGATTTTTAAGAGATTATTTTGGTATGTAAGGATAATAAATACAAATAAAATTGAGGCTACACAACCTATCTATGCATCCAAAAGAGTTATCCATAAGACAATATCTGTATCTCCAAATAAACTATGGAACCCTAAGCTTTACTTCTCAAGTAGAAGGATCAATAAGCAGATGTTCATTTGCACTTATTATTATTCAATTATCTATTCTTAAATGGTTGGAAATTAAATTGTATCTATAGATGGATCTTTCCCTAAATCCTTCTGAATATATTAGCTATATAGGGTTGACCCATTTGGCCCTATATATTTTTAGGAGATAAATCACTAAGTCCAAAGCTAGGTCAGTTTAAGGGCTAACAAAAATCCAAGTGAAAAATATCCCTAAATAGTATAAGTTCAACCCAATTGAACCTATATAGTAATTAGAGGCTAAAAAATATACAGGGTCAACCCAATCGATCTAGTATAGTCAACTAGTGAAAGGGGGTCAAGGCAAGAAAAAGGATGATAAAGCATGATAAATGTTTGGAATGGGTAAAACTAAGAAAAATAAGCTTAGGGTAAATGGTTTTAGGAGACAAGTGTGTAGATGGAAAGTGGGAAAAAAGATAATAATCTTACGAAGCACTAGTGGTCTACCAAACCCTTTCCTAGTACACCCCTTAAGGTGTACACTCAGAGAGATTGAGGCTTGATGGGTTCCTACAAGATACAAAGTGTTAGTAATCAATAAAAGTTAAAAATATTATGTGTATAAAGATTTGATGTTATTATAAAATATTCACTCAGTCCACCTAACCTTATCCCAGCAATACATGATAAACATCTAATTTATTGCACATCTTAGCTACATAACATGCTTTGGGATCTTTAATTTCATAATATGATGATGATAAAAGAGAGCACACTATCTACTACATCAACAAAACATTAATCGATTGTGAGAAAAATACAATCCCATGGAAAAAATATTTCTATCTCTTATGTTCATTGCATAGAAATTATAACACTATATGCTTAATAATGAGACATAATTTATCATAGGGGTAGACCCACTTAAGTTTCAAATGTCCAAATCACATTTATTAGGATGTATTTCCAAGTTGGTAATGTTTTTATTAATGGTAAAAGTGGGTATTAAGGGGACCCAACCTATACAATGACATCAATCCTATGGGCATCGATAGGAATAGATTAATTCAAGCTCCCAAGGAATAAAAGGATCTAAAAAGAACAAAAACATAAAAAACAACAACATACACATAAACCAAGCTAGCACCTGAGGCATTCAACTATTGAAGATTTTCTAGTTTTTATATACCTTGGTTGATTTTTTGGTCATGTTATTGAGGTTTTTATCAATTAATCTATTGATGTTGTCTTCCTCACTACCACTAGAGATTATTTTGAGATTTTTCTTAGGTTTGATTCCTTCGATAGTCTCTTATTTATTATTGAAAAACATGAATAGGCCTTCCATACTATTTATGGCATTGTTTATCATGAATTGCTAAAGTTAAATAGGATAGAAATCTTGTCTTTGAGGTCTTTATTTTCATTTTCCATATTATAAACTCTATTAGTGAGTGATTAAATCATGGATAAAAATTATAGCTCCTTTTCCTTGGTGTAAAAGAGCTTTGTGAAGATTGACTTCATTTTCTAATTCTTCTAGCTTGCTTTGGTTCTTGATATAGTCTGCCATGGTTTTGGAATATAAATTGTTATGAATGTTGGAGGGAGGATCCCCACCCTTATCTTCATGCCTATCCTACCTAGCTCTACTACCAAACCCCAAGTTTAAATTCCTTTCTTTCGCAAGTAGAGATGTAGCATTGTGAGAATTGATTTGTATGGGATTCTCTTGGTTTTCATCAGGATCATCAAGGTTAACCACTAAAATGTTCTCCTACTAAATAGGATTCTTGAACTGATGATCCATGTGCCCCATAGAGGGAGATGCCTTATATTTCTTCTTGGGTTTAGGTCTAGTGCTATGACAAAGAATTCTAGTAGAATGCCTAATCATAAGAGGCTGTTGAGGGCTTTTCCCCTTAAGCCAACCTTAATTTTTAGAGGATTTTGTGATTTAAAGATATCATTAAGGATATTGCTCTTCAATCATGCCCTAAGGTTTAGGATGAAGTGCCTAAAAAAATTATAAATAAGGAAGATAACCACTTGATGAAGTGGATCCTTCATTTTCTTCCCTTGCTTAATCTCCAAGACTAATTGATTAAGTGCTCAATAACCTCATGGAATGGAGTAGGAAGGTCTTCCCTCTTGAAACCCCATTGAATAGGTGTAAGTAATTCATTACCCATAAGCAACTTCTCTTTTTCATTCTCAAAATCCTTGGTAATCTTGCTATATTTATGTTATTCAATTTTGAGCCTAGTGACTCTAGTAATGAGCTCCTCATTGATCTCCACTAAGATATTCCTAATCAAAATCACTTTGTTCCTTTAATTTTTGGTAAATTTATAGTATAAATTCTTGTTGATTCTTCAAATATGGTCGATGAAGTTAGTTATGCCATCAATGTGGAGGATCTCCCAAACCTCTAGTTTGTTTTTGATGTTATCCACCAATGGTGGATCTATCATGTTCAAATCACCCTTTATTTTAGATTTCAAACCCACAATCCCCTTCATATTTAGGTTGTTATTATGTCTCTATATCTATATACCTTATGAATATCTACCAATTTATATTGAAGCCTCTAACCTAGACTTAGTGTTACTATACCTATAATGATGGTTACCGATATTACTCCCCTAACCATCCTTTATATTCAAATCATTACTAATTTTGTGATTTATATTATACCCAATGAGTAAAATTCATCCCATCATGATTATAGTTGGTTTTGTCCTTATAAGATATATCATTAATCTTATTAGGTAGTATCTCCATAACATCTTAGACTTTGAATTGACTAGCCTCTAACCCTCTATTGGCAAATAAATTAGCAAGCATATTGCCTTCATGGTAGGTATGCTAGAATGTGACACTTTTGAAGTTCTTAGACAATAGTTTAATTTCCTCAATGATGTGATCTATGGTCCAGCTAGCCACATCATTTATGTTGATGCAATTTATGATGTTGAGAGAATCCAAGTTGGTAATGTTACTCATGGAATTCAACTTCACAAATCAATGATTATTTTAGAGATGATTTCACTTCATATCACATCGATAATGACACATTTATCATGTATTTATATGGATGAAAAATCAGCACTAGTGTTAGAGCACGGATAGTCTTCATTACTCCATAAGGTCAACCATTGCCATTTGATTTTATCTTATTATTTTCATGTAAAAATAATTTATTATTATATGAGGATCTAATATTGTGTTTATCAATGAAAAAAATTACAAATAAAATCTCTGAAAACATACGGAGATACTCAACTAGTTGTTAATTAGGTTTTGAATATTTATCACACTAAGGAAGACAAGTTAATCCCATACAGATACATGGTATAATTATTATAGACATATTTAGACATATTATCAATAGAAATAATACTCCACAAAGATAATAGGCATGTTAACTCAATGACCAATGCAACTTAAAATATACCTATTAAAGACACTAAAATTTAGTCATTAAGTTTTTGATAGTGTTTAATCTTGACATACTTACCCTATTGGTATATTCTCCATTATTTTAAATTTAAATATTTATGGGATCATTCACTTTTCAATTTACTACCTTGAAATCATTCAAAATATCATTCATGCACACCTATTCTTCTTAAAAGTTCAATTTGGTCAAATCCTAATAGTCTCTATTTTTTTGGGACAAGACCACACTAGGGATATACGGCCACATTGTGGCCTTGTCCACAAGTGTCTCCTTGTCCCCGTAGACCATCATTAAATTTTTAAATTTTATATGTTTCATATTGACCCTTACATGATTTTATAAAATTTGGTTAATGTAAATATTCCAAATACTAATCTATATAAGCACATTAAGGTCATTTAAAATACATCTATCAATCACTTCATAATTATACTACATATTGAACACCCTATATGATCTCGATCGTAATTTGAATAGAGGCCATGCCCTAAACCCTATGTTTAGAATATAGTTTAATAACATTCTATAGGTTACTTACATACATTACATTGACAAAAGGCCTTGTGCCTAGATTAGTCTTGGAGAGGGAGAAACTCCTCTTTATTAAAATAATCATAGACAAGGTATAAAGCCATTTTATTATAAGTTAAGGAATATCATTTTTAAGCATTCAAATCAATCTATCTAGTTTATTTCATATATAAAATATAAAGATTCACATTATGAACCTTGTAAGGAGAACTAAATTAGCATGAGACCCTTTTGGGCTATGTAGGAAACACTCAAATTATGTGAGGTTTTCTAAGGATATCTCGACCATTCCCTTTGCGTGATTCTCCCCTTTAAATTTGATCTCAATTTGGTTTATGGTTCATAATATAGGGTTTTAATTTTATATATATTCTATGGGTAAACCATGACACACAATAAAAAAAAAAGTGATCACAAACATGCTCACAAAATCATATCAAAAAAATATTCACACAGTCAACCAAAACATGACCAAGTCAATAGACAAGGCCCAAATGCAGCCTTGTCCTAGAACAATTTGAGCTCCTAGTTGCATCTGAGACATCTCATAGGTCCTTTCAGTAATTTTTTTTAATCAATACTCAAAGTACATAGTCAACAATAAATCAGATCCAAGCTAGGTTTACATATTTTATTATCAATTTACTAATTATAGATCAATTCAAATTTTATAAATTATTGTATTTTACATTTAGAATATTTATATTCTTCATATCTAAATAAATTTTCAATAGGTTTTTTTTATAATTTTATTATTAAATATAAAAATAAAATTTAAACATTCCATTGAACCCATATTTTATTTAGAACACTACTTGCTAATTGCATGATTTTTGTCCTAGGTTTTCTTTTAAATTTCTATAAATTCCTGATACTAAAATAAATTAGCCTTCAACCTTAGATATAAATATAAAATATTGAGTAAATGTTCTTTGAACTTGGATTCAATACAACATTGAAGATATTATCTTGTCACCTCAGATAACATATAACACATAATCTATTTATTTTAACCTTGGGTTGAATTTTTTTGATCTTTATACACAAAAATCTTTTTATTTTGTTTTCTATTTACTTGTTTATTATTTTGAGAGATTATGTTATTGGAATAATTATCATTGATGTCAAAGGAATTATAATGGATATGAATGGAAATTTTAAACAAAATTATTTCTAGAAGTGAACAAAATTGTTGCTAGAAGTGAATGGAATTCTTGTCAAAAGTGAACAAAATTATCGATGAAAGTGAATGAAAATGTTGATGGAAGTGAATGGAAATGTTTATGGAAATTTCAATGGTCACATCTCTTGGTCAAGAGGTACCTATTGGATGGGACACATCCTTTGAAATTTATATAAGGGAGAAGAGACGTGTAAGTATTACAAGCATTCAATTTGATTGAAGATCATATAAGTGTGAGAGAGAAGGAAGAGTAGAAAAAGAAATAGAATATCTCTTAAGAAAAAAAGTGTGAAGGGTAGATTTATTTTAATGAAAAATATTATTTGAGAACTATGAAAAAGAAGAGAGCACAAATTAAATAAGTAAATTAGTGTGAGAGAAAGTATAATAGAAAAAAGCCATTATTCAATTGAAGAAGCAACCACAGATGGTGGAATCAATTTGGCTTGGGGTCGATGCCTCATAGTCTATGGGTTGGTGCTCATGAATTGGATGGGTTAGTGTTTGGGAAAGGAGATCAATGTCTTTAGTGGGTGGGTGTTCATAAATTTATCAATTTGATTCTTATTTTGGGGATTGGTATCTATAGTAGGTTGGTACTTGCAAACATTGTAAAAGACTTATATATATAAAAGTAATATTTTGCCATGGTTTTCTCTTGAAAGGGTTTCCATTTAAATCCCATGTTCTCTTATGTTATTAATTGTTAGATATTAAATGTATATGGTTGTTGTGGTTTATTAAATTTAAAATATTAAAAGATTATCTTATAATGATTCACTACCCCTCTTAGTACAAGTCTGTGCTTAACAATTGGTATTAGACCCAGTCCTTTAAAATAGGCCTAACAAGCCTAAAGGAGATTTTTTGAAGCACAAGATGGCCAAGTAGCTAAGGAATGAGAATCAAGGGTTGAAATATGTGGTCAAGGTTCTTAAAGAGAAGGAATGTATCTTGGAGTCGAAGTTGTCTTTAGAAGTAAAAGAAGACAAGATGTTTATTCAGGATCTTAAAAATCAGCTAGAGGTTGCATATTCAAGTTTGAGATCAAGATAATAAAAGTGTGATCAGTTGAAGACTCAGTTAGGTTCTTTGGAGGATAAGCATGAGAGGCTCATAGTCAAGGTTGAGAAAGATCATGAGATATCAGTCCAAGGTGAGAAGGAAGTAAGTTCTAAGGGAAAATTGAAGAATCCAATCAGGTAACCCAATGCTTTCAAGTTTTCTAATTATTTTTATGGCCATTGTTTTGTTTGTCATCATATTGGCCATAGGGAAAAAGACTATTTTATTAGAAGCAATCAATTAAAGAGAGATCTTAGTCACCTTCAAGCAAAATGTAAGAGAAATGTTGCTTGATTTTGGTGTCATAAGGTTGGTCATATTGCTAAATTATGTCTAAGTGGAATAAAGAGATCCTCTAGGTATGTAAAAGGCTATGAAGCCCCTCAAAGATATGAGAAGGGAAAAACTTAGGTTTGGAGACCTAAGATAATCTAGGTTGATCAGATGGAGTCTAAGAGTGATAATGGATTACTTTTTATACTGGAGAAAGAATCATATAGGAAGGACTATGTGAAACTCTTGTTATCAGAAGTTGTAGAAAAGTTAGTGAATAATAGTCTTAAGAAGCCTATATATTAAAGATAATCTCTTGTTATAATTGATCATGAGCCTTGTCAAGATTAGCTATTATTAGTTTCTAATGATAGTATGTTGGAATGGAATATAGTTTCAAGAGTTGAGAAAATGAAAAACATCATGGATGTTGAGGTTGGTGAGTCCAAAATGTTAGACATGCCTAAATGGATTCTAAGAAAAATAAATCAATCCCATGTTTAAGCAAGAGAGATATGAGTGCATAGTGGAAATATGCTATGAAGAGGAATAACAAAATAGGATATTACAATAATTGGTATAAAAGAAATTTGAGATTGCAATAAAGATAACAGAGGAAGATAATATTTTTTCCTAGTTATTATGAGAGGAAGCATCAACTCAATGGGATCAGGGTGTATTACCCTTTACCATTGATGTTAAAGGGGGAAAGATAAAAGAAAAGGGGATAACTATGGACAACCCTTTGCCATTGATGTCAAAGGGAGAGAATTGAAGATAGGGGGAGCAAAGGAGGAGAACCAAAACAAGGGGGAGTTCATTTACTAATTCACAGGGATTATCATCAATGATAAAAGGGGAGATTATTGGAATAATTGTCATTAATGTCAAAGGAATTATAACAGATATGAATGGAAATGTCAAACAAATTTTTTTCTAGAAGTGAATGGAAATGTCAAAAAAAATGTCAACGGTCACATCTATTGGTGAAGAGGTAACTTTTGGATGGGACACATCCTTAAAAGGTTATATAAGATATAATATATGTGGAAGTATTACAATCATTCAATTTTATTGAATATCATATAAGTGTGAGAGATAAGGAAGAGAGGAAGAGTAGAGAAAGAAATAGAATATCTCTTAAGAAAATAAGTGTGAAGGGTAGATTTATTTTAATAAGAATATAATTTGATAATTATGAAAGAGAGGAGAGAGAAAAGTACATAAGGAAATCAATGTGAGATAAATTATAAGAGAAGCAAATCCATCATTCAATTGAAGAAGAAATCATAGATGGTAGAATCGATTTGGCTTGGGGTCGGTGCCTTATAGTCTAGGGGTTGGTGCTCTTGTGGGTTGGTTCTTGGACAAGGGGATTGGTGTCTCTAGTGGGTGGGTTCTCACAAATTTATTGAGTTGGTGATTGGTTTGGGGATTGGTGTCTCTATTAGGTTGGTGCCTTCAAACATTCTACAAGAGTTATATATATAAAATCAATATTTTGTCATGGTTTTATCTCGAAAGGGTTTCCATGTAAATATTATGTTCTCTTGTGTTATTAATTTCTATATATTGAATGTCTATGGTTGTTGTGGCTAATTAAATTTAAAAGATTATCTTATACTGATTCACCCCCTCTTATTATAACCCTGTGCTTAACATATATTATGTTAATTTTAAAACTACTTAATGTTATCTTTTGGGATAATTGATGATCTATTCTATGGATACCATGATGTGAGGGTTAATTAATAAATACTCAAGCCATTATAAAACATTAAATGCATAATTTATTTCCCCCATACCTTAGTATATATTGGCAATGCTTATAGTCTCTCATTTATACCATATGTGTCCTGTTTTAGCCATTTGATTTGTGGTACACCTAAAAGGAGAGTGTCTCCTAGGAAAATTAGTCTCAACATACCCTCGGATATGGGATAGTGGGCTATATGAACTAATTTGTATATATAGTTAATTATTTTAAACATTGGGATAACATTACTCTATGAAAGAGTAAGTATATTTGAAATCCCACACAATCATTCAAAGCGTTGCCTAAATCATGCTTTTTACACTTATTTTTAATTATATTATATTCATAATAATATCAATGAGTGAATTTTTATTTAACATATTAAATATTTTTATGAAGTTTATTGTTACATCTTATATTAATTTTAAACATTATATTCATTATGTGTTTACATCAAGTCAATGTCAAATTGATAGATAAAGTATATTAAACAAGGTTCAATCTCATGGCATTTTTATTTAAAATGGTTTAATTACTATATCATGTCATTATTATTCTCTAATATCTTTTGTCAAATCTAAAATATATTTGAAAAAAGAGGAAGCATATGTTATACATTGTGTCAAATCTACAATTTTAAAATATTTTTCATTGCTTAGTTCACACACTCTTGAAGGGTGCATTGAGTTTCTCATTTTAGAACTTAATACTCAAGAAAGGTATAGTGAAATTGATGAAGGAAAATTTATGTAATATCTTTGTGGACATCCTAAAAATGTTTAATCATTAATATATGTTTCTATATATGGAAAAAATAAAAGGTTCCCAAGGAATTTATTCTAATAATGTCATTTCTACTAATGCATCTATTCCTATTTCTACACATATGGTTACTTCCATAACATCATCCATTAGTTTTGGAACATCACTTGGTTTCCAAGAAGTAAAAATGCCTATTCCTACTCATAATACTTACATTACACCACATATTTCTACAAATACTACTCTTGAGCATATAGATTTTTCCTTACAAGACAAGTTATCTCAATTTGAATAAACTCTTTATCATGTTATCCCCTCCATATATTCATGTTCCTTATTACATAACCATTTGGCACATAAAATCACATATTATTTATTACCTATTGGTTTTTTGGCTTATAAGCTTCCTCTATTATGAAGGTAAAGGTGATTTTAAACAACATTTGTGTGCATTTCATGAAAATTAACTAGACTATGCAAATAATGAAAAATTGTTGACAAAGCTCTTTCCAAGAAGTCTCAAAGAATATAATCTTAAATGGTTTTAAAATATTCAACTTCAATAAGTAAAGGCTTTGAATCCTTTGTAAAACTATTTTTTAACATACTTTTCGAACAACATTGGTGAAAATATATCATATGCTCAAATTTCAAAAATCAAATAAGGTTTTAATGAAATAATCAATGAATTTGTTCTAAGTTACAAGACTATGATAGAAAAAATGACAAATCAAATTGTTGATAATTATCTCTAAGATAATTTCATTCAAATTTGTATATCTTCACTTCAAGAGTCAATTATGTTTGATAAGTTCAAACATTTTAATGAGCTATGTTATATAGTCAAAGAGCATGAGGTCAAATTGATTGCTTTGAAAAATCTAAAGTACATTTCAAATGATCCTTCTAATTCAAATATCAAAATTTAAAGTAATACAAATTATATTATCAAACCTAATTAAAGAAATAATGGAACTAATATTTTGATTAGTGCTATTTCAAAACCAACACAAAATATTTAATTAAAAGCTCAAACAAGGAGGCAATCCTCAACATTACCATCACCTCCTCATGTATTGTTTAAAAAATATACTTGAACGTAATCTCATCACTCTTCCCCCACCAATGGAAGTAGACGTGTCTAGACCATAATCTAAATTTTTAGATAGCAATACATATTGTGACTACCATTTATGTATTGGGTATTCCAAAAATTGATGTTATAAACTCAAGAAAAAAATTAAAGTTCTCATTGATAAAAATATTATTGATATTGACACACCTATTGAAGTGGTTAAACCATAATCAAATGAAAATTCAAATATCAAAATCTACAAATATCCTTTTCCAAATCATGAAGTAATTAACAAGGATGATTATGAAGTATTTTTTTTCATACAATGTTCCTTCTCCTCTCTCTACATATGTGCATACATATGATAGCATCATTGGTATGTTTACAATAAATTAAGTATCATGTCCAATGATTAAATTTTATGATAGTGAAGTTGTTGATAATGATTTAAATATAAATGTACTCTTTATTGGAGCATATGTTGAAAAAAAATCCATACATATCTTTATGATAGATAATGGATCAATTGAAAATTCATGCACCATAATAGTACTCCACTATCTTGGTTATATAGAAAAATATTTACATGATACTTTTAGAGTTGTCAAAGCATTTGATGGTCATACATATGATACTCTTGGTTATATAGTAATACCTTTACAAGGGGGAAATTTCATAGTTCCCACTCCATTCCTAGTTATATAAAGCACAAGGGTCTTTGATATGCTATTAGGATGCCCTTATATTAAAAATATTAGAGTAGTACATTCTACAATCCATGAATGTCTCAAATATATTCATGATAACCAAGCTGTCAAAAATTTAAGAATCTAATACGAATATCTTATAAAACAAATAATATTTAATCCTAAAAAAAATTTGGAAGGAACATGCATTGATCAACATGGTAATGAAATAGTATACATAAGTATTCAACAATATATTACAAAATGAGTTTCTCCATCTACTTGTGAACATCATGTAGTTACAAATAACATATTATAGAATTAGTTTATCCATCTATATATGAGCATGATATAGCTACACATGATCATAATCAATTGGTTTCAAAGAGCATGCCATAAGCTCCTAATTAGTAAGTAGCACATAAAAATAGTTTCTCATCTTCTAAAGTATCACAAGTTATTCAGAGAGTTTCATCATAGGTAAAATTAGTTACTTATTCTCTTATTAAATAGGAGGATACATGTTTACATGGGTATATGATCATTGATTAAGATGGTTATATTACATAATATGATCCCAAATTATATTTAGAGTCATATATAGTTTGCACCTCTTATTCACAAGAAGTCTCTCCTTCATACAATGCACTCAAGTATATGTATGTCCATCCTATTCATGAGATATTTAGTTTGACACAACCTCATACTTCTTCCAAACCCCTTTATTGAGAATAATACATTGATTATCCAATCATATAGTTTACTTTATATATATATTATTTTATTTTCATTATTCTATCCCTTGTATTTATTTTCACTTTGTGCACTTTCTTTCTTGCATTTTCAAATTGATTCAAATAATTGAAAAGACCTATATTAAAAAGCTTTCAAGGCAAATTTTTAGTGGAAATACAATTCATTAATTTTTAATATATATCATGTTATTCCTTCCATTTCACTTACATGATCACATATATCTATTCCTACATTATACATGAGCACACATGTATTCTTTCTGATTGGGGGCATGATCATCCTTAGCTCCATGATTATGATTCAAATCCTCATACATTGAGGTAGTTTTCCTTGCCTTTATTTATTTACATAATATGATTTAACAACTTATTGTATATTTTTTAATCCATATCTTTTAATTTATTTTTGAAGCCTTTATTCTTGAAACTTTTCAAATTTTCAAAAAAGAACATTTATGTCAAAATTTCTAAATCGGGACCTCTAAGCATTTTCTTATGTTGATAGCTTATTTTTAACATATGTTATTTGATATAATTTATATAGATAGAATGTTTAAATTTCCAATACATATTACATTTCAATAGGTTTTAAAATGTGATATAAGACATAATTTTACATGGTTATTTGATTTCAGGGTTCCCTTTTAACCCAACAACCTTGCTAAGTTAGATGTATCTCTTCGTTATCCATAAATAGTTCAAAAATTTATACCTATCCAAAAAATTTATACCATGTTGAGATATATATCATAAAAAAAAAATTATATTCACTCATACTTCCCATTGTGCTACATGAATATGTTATTTGCTAACAATGACATTAATAGATGTGATTGAGGTAGACTATTATTTTATCCATGATTATTTTCAAATTCTTACTTTACTAAGAGATAAGTTGGGACTTGTTTTCTTATTTTTTGTGTATTTTAACATTTTTTGTAAAATATATACATTTTATTTATTGTATTACATCATCATGCCATTTGAGTGTGGCCCTTGGCCCTGTGTGTGTATGCAACATTTACTTTCCCTTATATGTGGTGCTTGGCCCTTATGCATGACATTATTTACAAATTATGTCACATTACTTTTTATTATGGTTCCATGATTCATATCATGAATTTTTTCTATTTTTACTCTAGTGCCATGATATAAATCATGCACATGATTTTTATGTGCTTCAATGATTGATCTATCTAACACATGTTTCATATAGAATTCAATGGTATATTCAATACTATGATGAAATAAATTTTTAATGTGAATATACTACTACATGATTACATATTTAACATATTATACAATTATCTTTTGAAATTATTGACTTTAATCCTATGTTTCTCATCTCAAAAGGGGTGTATCACACTAGGTTTGTCTTGAGAAATAAAATCCTCACGAGAAATAAAATTCAAAATTTTGACAATATATAGGTTTCAAAATTATAGCATCTTTTAGAATTTTAAAATTATATGGGAATGTGACATTCATGTTAACTCATTATTATAGTTACTTCAATACAAATTCATGTATACTTGATGTATATACATGGGCATGTGGAAAAAAGTTATAATATTCAATCTTAAAAATTTACAAGATTAATCTAGAATTTAATATCAATTCTATAGAGATATATTGGGATGCTATTAATTCATGTTCACTTTTCCACTAGCCATTTTTAAATTTCATTATTTAAAAATTCAAAAGTTTCAAATATAATCTAGACCAATCTATACTGGTGTGATTAATCTCATTTTTCAAGTGGCTATGTTATATTTTAGTGACACTCAACATTTATGGTTTCAATTTAGCGAGCCACATTTGGTGGTGGCACCCATTTAATTATTATACAAGTTTACTCTATGAGAAATGGAACATACAATATTTCCAACTCAAGGGATTTTAAAGGTTTTCAAATTGATACTTGATTACTCTGAACTCACCATGTGTTCAACATTTCTCCAAATGCCTCAACAAGAGGGCATGCATTTATCCATTTTAAAGTTTTATATAAATTAGATTGCATAATATTCTAGGTTTATTCTTTCCTTACTCTCTTTTCAAATTTCAAATTTTAAATTTTAAATTTCAAGTTTCATATTTTCAATTTTTAAATATTTTCATAATGAGCCAAGATAATCCACACAATATTGCATTAATAAATATGAAAGGGAATAAGTACATATATAGGCTAGAGAAGGAAAGATACTACACATTCTAGTGAATGTGGTATTAATCTTTCCAAGTAACCAACATGACCTCTATATCCCTAAGCAAGCAAATGCAACCGTAAAGCCAAAACCCATAGGAAAAAAGGCCTACACTAACACCCTCCATAAACATAGCTTATGTAGGCAATGATATAAAAAAGGGTCCCGATAACAAGGCCTAATGAGGTACCCATGTACAATGCAATCTATCATAAAGTAAAGAAAAGGACAAAACCCATAGGAAAAACTCCCCCCAAAAATAAAGACAAAGAAGAAAAGAAAAGGCTAGAAGGCCCCTTGAAGATGTTGAAGTTGCTAAAGTGGATCATACCCCAAGAAGAGATTGTAGATGAATGAACTTTCTCTCAGTAGAGGGTTTGGTGAAGATATCATCAACCTACTCTAAAGACTAGAAAAATACTAATTTGATGACCTGCTCATGAATTATCTCTCAAATGAAGTGGATGTGAATCTCGATGTGTTTGGTCCTCTAATGAAGGATTGGATTCCTATAAATCTAAATGGTGCTTTAGTTTTTACAAAATATTAATATAGGCTACTTGATCTAGATATAAATATTAGAAATAAACCCATGAAGCCAAATAGCCTCAATATCTATGTTAGAAACTCCCCTATACTCTACCTCTATGGAAGACAAAGTAATAACATTTTGCTTCTTGCTTGACCAACTGATGGGGCTAAAACCTAATAAAAAAATGTAACCTAAATTTTCTATTATTTTAAGCTCAAATATAAATAGGAATAGATATAACACAACATAGCTCTCACTTCCCTCTTTAAATAAATCTATAAAATGCATCAAAATTCTCTGATACCATATCAAAATGAGCTCTAAGAATTTTGATCAAGTGAATGCATCGATTCAATATGCAATGTGAGACATGTATTATTCAAGAGAATATAGAGAAAATAATGTATCTATAAGAATGAAACAAAGATAAATAAGACACAAATGAGCCAAGATAATCCACACAATATTGCATTAATAAATATGAAAAGGAATATGTACATATATAGGTTAGAGAAGGAAAGATACCACACATTCCAGTGAATGTGGTATTAATATTTAAAAGTAACCAAAATGACCTATAGATCAATAAGCAATAAAATTTAACCATGTTCCAAAACCTATAATAAAAAATGCCTACACCAATAATTGTAACAATCTCTATCCTTATGGTACAAAACTGCACTAGGCAAACATGGCCACACTACGGTATTATCCACTAAAGTGGCCTTGTCCCTGCACCTCATTTTTTTTAATTTAAGATGTTTCTTGTTACACTTCCTAAAATTTTAAGAAGTTATTTAATAAATATATTCCAAATATTCTTCTATACAAGCACATCAATGTCACTCAAAATACATCTAGTAACCAAGACAATTCTATTACACATTAAATAAAAGATCATTATTCTTTCCAATTCTATTTCATCTTTATTCTAAAAATAATATTCCAAGTATAAATTAATTTTCATTTAGGTCAAGGACACTTATTATAAATCATTAAATTCAATCTATCTAGTTTCATACATATTGAAATTATCAAAATTCACACACACCATAGGAGGGAGAATGACAATAGCTTGAGGCCTTTTTGGGGTATGTAAGCAACACTTAGATTACATGATATTTCATAAGGATAGATTGGATATTTCTTATACCTGATTACCCACTTTTCATTTGATATTCATTTGGTTTATTATGTAGGATTATGGTTTTCATTTTATAGATCTTCTATGTGGTAAATTAGGACACAAAGTCAAATAACAAGTCATCATAGACATGCACATGTACTCAAATAAAAAAACTAGTCTCACATTAATTTAATATGTGAACACATTAAATAGAAAAGGTCATAGTGTGACCTTGTCTTCTTGGTGTAGGCTTGTCCCAACACAGTTTCAAATCTTAGTTTTGGCTACGACATAGCTCAGAGGTCCTTTTAGTCATTTTTTTTTAATCAACAGTCACCCCGTATAGTCAATAATAAAATAGATCCAAGATATGTTTGCATATTTCACTATTAATTTACTATTTATATCTCATTTTAAATTTTGTAAATTAATTTATTGTACATTTATAATCTATATATTTTTTAGATCTAAATTAGTTTTCAATTTTTTTTTGTTCGTAGCATTTTATTGTTAAATAAAAAAACATTTAAACACTTATTAACTTCAATGATGAGAAGTTGATTTTTACTATTTGTCAGCTAAGGCATCCATAAATTTATAAAAACATATTTAGATTATTTATAATACATTATAGTCACTTGAAGTGTAATAAATTCAAAATGGTATATTGATATATATAATTTATTTTATCAAGATGCTATCCCATAAAATACTACATTCAATAATAAATGTAAGTATGAAAAACAATGCATTATGTTCTAATTTATGAATCTTTATTTAAAATATCATTTATTCTGAAACTAATTTAATGCTTAAATCATGAATAAAATAAAATATCCATACTAGAGGTACACAATAGTGAATGTGGAGTACATTTGTAGCCAAGCTATGTTTCATAAACTATTATGGCATTGCTACTATTGGCCTAAAATAGAGAAAAAAATGTCATGAAAATGCAAAATTTGTTTTCAATGTCAAAATTATAGAAATATAAATCATGCTCCATCATATAAATTACAAACGATTTTTTCACCTTAGCCATTTTTCCTCTAGAGATTCAATTTGATTGGAAACATAAATCTAAAATTGTCAGATATTCACAATTTTATCATTACTTCTATATAATTTTTATAAAATATGTTAAAGCCACACCTCTATAGTTTACTATGGGAGAATATATATGTCAATTATTTATTTCTCATATTATTTCAAGGTTTTAACTACCATAAACTATTTTTATAGATAACATACCATCCTTAAAAAATAAAACAATTAAGCATTTCTATGCCAAATTCAAAATTTGTCATATTTTCTCTACTTTATATTACCCCCAAGTAAATGGGAAAAAAAAGTGATAAATAGGATAATCATAAAAAGTTTAAGAAAAAATGTTGCAAAACATGGTGTTGATTAGCACAATCAAGTTATTTACACACTCTGGGCATATCATACAAGTGTACCTACACCAATAAAGGATACCCCATATTATCCTGTTTATGGTATAGAATTAATGCTACCAATATAGTTTTAAATTCCTTATTTAAAATCCTCTTTAAAATTCATCATCAAAGATAATGAATATTAGGAAAAATGATTACAAGAATTAAAAATATTTGATGACAAGCATATTCAAGATAATGAACACCTCTTAAATTCTATCAAGATTGCATAAAATGTGTCTATGGAAAGAAAGTTCATAATCATGAGTTTCATTTTGGGGGATCTCATACTAAAGGAAAAAAACTAATGGAAACAATGAAACTAAAGGCAAGTTCAAGCCCAATTGGTTGGGTCCATTCATGGTTACTAAAAAATATAGGAATAAGATCTTACTATTTGTCTACAATTGAAGGAAAAATTATGAATAACCCTATTAACATCATGAATATATGTAGATACTATACACAAAATAAAATGTTACAAAAATATAAAAACATTCAAAATATTTTCAAAAATTAAAAAGCAAGACATGAACATGACATAAAAATGCTAGTTTAATTATTTGCATATGTTATTTATCATATATATTAGTAGATAACATATAATTCTATATACACACATGAATTTCATGAGGTATTTTAGTTTGATGTAGAAAATAAATTACATATGAATTATTAGATGCTGAAATTCTATTCTACTTAGTGACCATGCCCATGTTGGGGGAATCTAAACTTTATAGGTTACATTAAAACATGTTATATCTACCCTATGACCTCAAATATAGTGTTGAGATATATATCCTATAAGTTTTTTGTATATTTATCACTCCCTTTTACCTGATATAGACTATATATGGTCACCCCTAGATAGAATCACTCATATTTAGTATTGTTCTACATAAATATACTACTTTGCTATTGTTGACCAAATTTGACCCTATAGGTTAAATTGGGACCCCTATATGTAAAAACATGGTATTTAGAGGTTTATATTGGGTTTAATATTTTTTAAATAGGGTGTATTATAATTTATTTGATGTCATTTAATGTCATCTTAGCCTTGATCTTAGTCATATTAGTCAATTTGTCATTTTGAGTCATTTAAAAGGATTTTAGGGCTCATAAATGCAAGTGGCATTATTTTAAATGTGTAAAAGTGTCCTAATATTATTTAAAATATCCAAAAATTCATATATCCTATTAGGAATGTTAGTCCCATCTGAATCTTGTAGGTTATCTAATTGAATATCAAGTAATGAACTGAAAAAGAGGAGTTTGGCGCTTGTAAGGCCCATGGGGAAAGGTGAAACATGGGATAATTCCATGTAACATATATTAATATTAATTAGGTACATTTACATGCTTTAAATACTTTGGAAGTGCCATTTTTGAGCTAAAACCATTCTGCTCCTTCTTTGCCTTTCTAGACACACATAAGTGATCAACATGTTTGTGCCTGGTATGGATAATTGAAGAGGTTTCATGTCAAATAATTTTGAAATTTGGTATTACACCTAGATATATCCATTTTAATAAAATATTTTTAATATTGGTCAAGCATGCTTTATGAACCATCAATTACAATATGACTATGTTTTTTTACTCACTATTTCCTACACCCTATATATTTTTCTCTATTTTGGATAGGTTCATATAATATAATTGGTGGTTTTGAATCCATAATATTTTGGATATATTATAAGATTATATTAATTCTTTGTTTCATTTTTCATTGTGTTTTGATGGGCAAGCTGTCTCATGTTGTAGGAAGGCATCACCATGTGACATCTCAATCAAAGTTCTCCTTATTTGAAAAATTATGGTTCCTTGTAGAGGTCTAATATAGATGGAATAAGGTCTCCCATATGTCTCAAATACATATTATCACCTCTTTGTATGTTTTTTCTCATAACACCATGTTTTGATCAAATATGTTGTCATGAACACCTCACAGTCAACTCCTTGCTCATTCCCATTTGCAGTCACATGTATGAGATTAGTTTAGATTGATCATGGAACTATAATTAAGTTGTATCATTTTTTTAAAGTCATTATGAACTAATTATTTTTAATTTTTATGTTTGGGGAAGTGCAAGACTAGTTACAAGCTCATTCATCACACCAAACAGTCACTAGCTATACTTATATACTCTATTCTAGATGTTTCTAGAGATTTTCACATTGAAATAGATGTTATGGAACTTTTATTAGGAAATAATTGATGATAATCATGAATTTTAAGTATTAATAATGAGTTTTAGTGGTTCATGAGACCATTCATCCATACATATTGCTCCATTCCATGCTCATGACCTACGTACAACCCATACACACCTATAATAGCCATCTTGATGATGTCATGCTGAGAGGTGGAAAGTTGGAGATGTTTCAATATTTAAATATTTACATGAGTCCATTTTAAAACTTCATAAATGTTTTTATTTGATCACCAACATGTTTTTTATCCTCACTATCTAAGGTTTAAACCCACTACCTATATTTGCAAATACCCATCTATAGGTGGTACCTTAGAGCTATGAAGATCTTTGAATGGGAAATTTGAAACATGTAAGAAACCTTATTTTGGATTATATTATGTTATTTTAACATTTCATACCTGATTGAGGTATATAATGGATAAAAGGAAAGGTAAACATCTTGGAGGAAGCAAAGATTGAGTTCAAGGAAGGTTTTCTACAAAAGTGAAAATAGAGGTCTTAGGGCATGTTGTGAATATATTATAGTAAGGTCAGAAGGATTTTTGGAGCATCTAGGTAGGTATACCTTGTATCCTCTATCATGGAGAATAAATATTCCAAGGATTAATCCAAAATTATTGATGGAGCCTAATTTTTTGGAGCCTCAAAGTTGCTTATAATGCCACTAAAAACTTGCATTCATATCTTCAAGTTTTAAGTTTTGAATGACCTTTAACATCCTAAAGAACAAATGAAACATACCTTCATGTTTGGAATGGCCCAATTTATTATTTTATGTAAAAAATATCATGAATATCATTGAGGTGATGATAATATGTAGTGTTTCAAGCTTCATATACACCTACAAGTGTCCCTTTATAAGAACATGAGCACCTACAGTTGGGTAGGTAGACAATGACTTAAAATTGGTGTATTGGTGATGTTTTAACCAATTAAAGGTGAATATAAGTATGATAAAATGATAATTGGATTTAAATATTCAATTAGGGTCTTAAAACACCATGACCAAAGTCCTATTAGGGAAAAGTACACCTATAAGTTTCTCTCTCCTAAGAAGTTGACCTACAGTTGATCGGTTGCCTTCACATCATCCATAGTAGGAGATTGAGCATAAGGATGCCAATGTTGATCTATATAAGATGAATCAAAAATACATAAAATGGATCATAATAAATTTTTTTAAGGTTACAAGGTGAGGTCTTATTGATAACAACCACTGCTCTATCATACACAATTAGTTGTAGGTGATTGTATGCTGACAGTGACTTAGTTGAGGATTATTCTATGTCTTTGGCATAGAAATATATGGCATGGGTGACTAAAATAATAATTTTATGGAATTTAAGGTTTTAATAAAACCATATATCAATTAAATCATCCTAAAAGTCTAATTTTCACCTATAGGCAGGGGAACCATACAGATAGGGTTCACTTACTAGTCAAGCATAACCAAGTAGGGATAACTTTCAAGGTGTAAAAATGGGTCATAAGATATGGAAAACATTTTTAATTATCTCATAATGGTGGAAAACATATAAAAATTTCCTCATGATATTATAACAAAGAGATAGATGGCTTTGATATTGCAATATACAATTCACTTTGTAGAAGCCTGCACATAGTGCCTTTGCCTAGCAGTCTATTTTGGTTTTTGTGATTTTGGAAGGTCATATGAGATGACCAAGTGATATATTTTTGTGAAAATATTCATAAATTTTTTATAATACCCTAAAAGTTTCATTTTTTTGAGAAAATAGGGGAAATGACCTCTATTTTGTCTCAGACAGAGGGCACCCCCCTTAAATGCAAAATGGTAAGCTTTAGAGAGCAAGATGAAAATGGTGGGACAAAGTTTGATTTAAAATTTAATATAGGAATAATAATATTAAAAAACACATAAAAAATTATTAATAACCTTGAATATAGGAAGGAATCCCAATGGGGTGGCCTAGACCCTCAAACTTGCAGGCATGCCTATTAGGTAAGGTTCTAAGCCAAAACCAAATGAAGGGTCATATTTGTTTCTAACCTCAAGTGAGTAATATAGTAGATAAAAAATGCTACTAGAGAGACATTACGTGTGTTTAAATAATATATCTTTTAGGGGAAGCCATGAGAAGACATTTTTGGGCTTTAAGACAAATCGGGTCTATTAGGCATGGTTAGGCCTAGATTTCAAATGATAGGTCACTTTCATTTATAACCTTAGGAAAGATTTATAGTGGATTGGATAATGATTATAAGGTAATAATAGACATTTATAATATTTTTTAATGAAAATAAACCCTTTAGGAAGCCATTTTTGGATCAAAGATAATCCAAACTTGCAAGAAAGGGAGAAAATAAGCTTGATAGGAGAGGTTTGGAAGCTCATATCTATTTTGATTCTTTGCATGGAGACTCAATAATCTTGGATGAGATGTATAGGGTCCAAAAAAACCTTTTTTTGGAATTATATTGGAATTTCAATGTCAAATATGCATGAATAATGATTAAAGGATAAAATGAACCTAAAACCCTACTAAACCCTTGGAAGAGATCTGATTGAGAAAAAAAGAATGGAGAGCTATCCAGTTGGGATGAAATGACCACAAAAGTGATTGGAAGTTTTAGAAGACTCTTTAGGGCTCCTCCTCATCAATTTTTGTGCTACCTTACCTGTATAGAATGGCTTTCTTTGATATTTCTGTGTATTATGTAGGTTCTAAGAACATTCAAGAGATAAAAACAAGTTTTGGGAGGAATATATATACTTTTAATAACTAAATATGGTAATTTAATTCCTTGAAAATCCTCCTAAGTTTTCAAAAAATATCTCTCATCTCATCTAGTCAAAAGTGTTATAGTGAGCAAGAGGGTGAGAAGTGTGAAAACTCTAAGAAAGAGCTTTTTTAAAGTATTCCTAATGAATCTAAGGCCATGGAGGGTCTTGAAACATGTAGTTAAATCCATTTAATGTATTTTCATTTGAAACTAAATCCAAATTTGAATCAAAGTATGCAAGGTGTGGGAAAGAGGAGTTTCTTAGACTGCAGATGGTGATAGATCATCTTGGTAAGATTTTAGATGTTCATAACTACAACTAGTGCATGGAAAGGCATGTATTCAAACCTTACCCATAATTCCAATCATCATACCTATCCCTAATAAATTTTTGGATGTTCAAATAGGGTGAAATCATGAAGGCAATTTTTTGAGCTAGAATTAGAACTCCTACACCACATTTCAAGAGTTTCATGAGTTGGAGTGACACTCATGCTTCCTAACCTTGAATGGTTCATTTAAAATATTCTTCTCATTCATATGTAACTCATTTTATCATATTTACAAGTTTATTTGTGACCTTTTTACTTCTCTTTTCTTCTCTCTCTCTCTCTCTCTCTCAAGTTTTATAAGAACAAGCCATTTTAGCCTTTGTAAATTATGCTCCACTTGAGTATGGCAAAGCCCTACTCATTTTTATACCATTTGATCAATAAATAATACTATTTTTACCTCTTATATGAATGTTATTAGTGTGTTCATTTTTAATGTTTTGATTTTTCATAAGTGATGGCTCTTGTTTCCTTAGCATGATTGTCTCATTCTCTCACCTATTTATAGTTTGAAAGCTTCTTCTTGCAGGTCATGTGAAGTGTCTTATGAGGTGTCAAGGTTTAATGAGTTATCCTTCTAAAATATTTAATTTTAGGCCTATTGTATATTCCTCCTATCATAAACATTTATCACAAAGTTCATAATGAAATATTGATTCAAGAAGATTTAGAATAGAAAAGTGTATATTCAGTTAGTCTCTTGGTTTCATATGTAACATGCAATTGGTTGGTAGTCATCAATAAATTTAGTGTATCACCTGCTTTAGGATAGTTAAATTTTATTTTTATCTCTCCCTTTTCCCACATAATTTTTAGGTGTATTAGTGATCCAAAGTGGTACATCAAGGGAGATATCCTTATCTAGATATTCACCTCATTCTTATGCTCACCCACAACCTAGAGGTGTTTCAATTGTGAAACTTGTATGAGGAGAGCTAAGACATCTCCTCAAAGGGTGAAAATATAAGCGACAATAGTTTTTTTCATGCTTGGTGGAACTCTTAGTCCAAGAAGTTGAAAGATTTTTGGTATTATCTTTCAACACATTAGCTTTTGGAGGCATCTATCTAAACATCAATAGCAACTCCAAGATTACATTAGCTGTCAAGTTGCCTATGTATTCATTTTGAATATTTTTTATAATAATTCCTTGTGTTATTAATGATTAATAGATTTTTATGGCTGAATTTGGTGTTGAGTATTGTTTTACATGAGTTGGTGAGGTTTACCAAGCTTATGACACTCCTTATCAGCCTTGTCATGATCCTTACCAACCCCAATATGATTATTATCGGCTCCAATATGACCATTTTTAACCTTATCATGAAGTTTATTAGTCCTATAACAAACCAACTCAATATATTTCTCCTCTTAGTCAACCTAGTCACTTTTCAAGTCAATCCATTTCCACTTTTAAGCAAACTCTTTTGGGATATGAGACATATATGTTAGATCTTGGCACATTAAGGGGACATGGTCAAGATTTTACTAGTCATATTATTCATATGGTGAGAGATGCATTATATATGCTTAAAATATAGTGGGATCATATTGAGAGAGCTAATTGGCATAGGCTCACAAGTGAGATGCTAGATGTGAGTGGCTTGATTGCATCCTTGGAAGATAATCTAAGAGTTTATGAAGAGTAGCCTCACCAAGTATATTAGCCTTCATATCCACTTCCCAAAAATTATTATTATTCCTAATTGATTCCTACTCATGAACCCATTCAATCTTACCAAAGTCATCCTTTTCCCAATTAGTTGGAAAATAGAGTTGAAGAGACAAGCCTTATATTTGAAGCAAATATTGACAAACAGATTGAGTTGGCCAACATGTACGTGAATCAATCCATATCATTATAAAAATAAGTGGAATATAAGCTCTCATTTCCCTCTCCCATTACATCATAACTTCAAGAAAAGACCTCTAGATATGAGATTCCAAGTTGGAGACAAGGTGGAGAATCCAAACCTAAGGATATCCCAATCTTCTTAAATACTTTATCCACTCCTCAAGTTAGATCACTACCTAAAGAAGAGACTCATAATCCAAAAATCCTAAGATAGAATAATTTAGTGGAATAAGGGGGAAATAAAAAGGAGAAAATCCTTGATAAATAATGTGAAGTTGAGAAAAATCTTGATTATATGCAATTCCCTCCCACCCTTCCTCAAGAGACTCCTTGTCTTCCATATTAGCCCTTTATTAATCTTTATCCTCATGATGATGCCTATGAAATTCAATAAAGAAATTTCCAAGAGAACCTAGCCAAGAAAATTTAAGATTTAGATTTAAGGATGAAATTTATAATTCAAGGTGTGATGGAAGGTTTAGACCCAAAAGAAGATCCCATGCCTAAATACACCCATCTAACCTTCCTTAATAGCTCCCAAAAGAATCCCTTACAATTCAATCTCAATCTGATTTTGATTTCTATGTCCCACCTCCACCAACTATTTAATTTTGTCCTCACCCCATCACCATTTACCTTGATGGACCTATGGTATGAGAACCTAAAGAGGAGCAATTGGTTGATAAGAATTTAGCACTCTTTCTGCAAGAAAACATACCTCCTTGGCAGCCTCATTGGGTTAAGTCACATGATATCAAGATGCCTAGTCTTAGAATTACCAAGGTTATGACAAATTAGATGCAACTTTAGATCCTCAAGAGGTCCTAAATGTTGAAGAAGACAAAAACATTATAGGGACTCCCTTTGGTGATCACAAGTGTAATTATACCTTCTTATATGAAAAGGAACATGTTGAAGACTCTTTTATAGTTGTCTATGAGGAATGTGACAAAAATTTGAAGATGGAATCACTTGAATAAGACTCTACATCTGATAAAAAATTCATGGATAATCATCTAAATAATGAATATAAATTTTCTATTAAGGATGGAGAACAATTTCGAGTCATCCCCAAAGAGGTTGAAATCCTAGAAAATTCTCTTGAGACCAAGGTGGAATTTGTTGTTATTGAAGATGACCCAATACCTCAACCTAATTTTGAAAAACCTTTATATGCATTGGACATTTAATAACACCATATTGTTAACCTCATACAACAAGAAGAGAATATTTAAGAGGTCATGATTCTAAATGATAAAGAGGATAATGATGATTAGAAATTGAAAATGAAATCATTTCAAGAGCTTTAAGAATTTTTCCAAGTTGAGGGTCAAGTACACGAAAAGGTTAAGAAATATTATTCCATGGAGGAAAATTAACAATATTTGGTAGAATATGCAAAGCTCCTTGATGATCTAGAAGAACTTGCAATTGAGAATAAACCCAATCTTATTGATAACACTATGGAAATCAAGTAGGTATGCCTTATGGAAAAACCATCAAAGGTTGTAGTTGAGTATCCATATGAGAAAATTGAGGATGTTTGTATGTAAGAAGAGTTAATTTCCATATCCAACATATTTTTAACTACTTGATTCTCATTGAACATCATGCCAATGAAGTTGGCAAACATCATGAAAAAGTTGGAGGCATCAATGTCAAGGATCGAAAGACTTAATTATATCATTCATTCCTTCATGTCATGAAGAAAGAAGGGTTTAAAATTTAACCTTTGATCCAAGAGGGAGTTTTAATCTCAATTTAGTTAATTCTTGATTCAATTTGTTTAGATTGGTGTGTGTGTTCCATAAGTGATCATGAAGCACATGTTTGTTTGTTTTTCCTTTATGTGTATCTTTTGTTTTATGTGGTTGAGGTAGTAATTAGTATTGTATTAATCAAATATTTTTGTTAAATTCCTCTTTTTTTATCTCAGACTTTAGATAACTCCCTTAGCTAATGGACTGATAAGGTTACTAGTCTAGTTAGCATAGTAGGCATGCTACCCCTACGAGTCACCAATTTGTTGACAAAATTTGACCTTATAGGTCAAATTGGGACCTATATAGGTAAAAAATTGGTATTTATAGGTTTATATGGGGTTTAATATTTTTCATAGGGTGTATTATAATTTATTTGATGTCATTTAATGTCATCTTAGCCTTGGTATTAATCATATTAGTCAATTTGTCATTTTGAGTCATTTAGAAGGCTTTTAGGGGTAATAAATGCAAGTGGCATGGTTTTCAAGGTGTCCAAGTTCCTAATATCCTTTAGAACGTCCAATAAGTCATATTATATATCAATAATGTTAGTCCCATCTAGTTTTTGCATGCTATCTAACTGAAGATCAAGTAATCAATTGAAAAAGAGGAGTTTGACACTTGTACAACCTATGGGGAAAGGTGACATGTGGGAGAAGGCCATGGAATTTATATTCATCTTCCTTAGGTTAATTTACACACTTTAAATTATTTTTAAGTTCCATTTTTGAGCTAAAACCATTATGCTTCTCATTTACCTTTCTAGACACACAAAAGTGATTAGTAGGTTTGTGCTTAGTATGGAAAGTTGAAGAGGTTTCAAGTCAAATACTTTTGGTTGTTAGTATTAAACTTAGAGAGATCCATTTACATAAAAATATTTTTAATATATTTCAACCATGCTTTATGAACCATCCTTTACAAGATGACTATATTTTTCTTCTCATTATTTCTTACACCCAATAGGTTTTGCTCTATTTTGGACTAGTCTATATAATCCAATTGGTTATTTTGACTCTAGAGGATTTTGGATATATTATTATATGATATTAATTATTGGTTTAAATTTTAATGGTGTTTTAATGGGTAAGTTATCTCATGTTGTAGGAAGGTATCACCATTTGAAGGTCTCAATCAAAGTTATCCTTGTTTGCAAAATGTTGGTTCCCTGTAGAGGTATCATGTAGATGAAATATGATGTCCCATAGGTCTCAAATCCATATGATCACCTATATTCATGTTTATTCTCATAACACCATGTTTTGATCAAATATCCAGTCATGAACACCTCACATTCAACTCCTTACTCATTCCCATTTGTAGTCACATGTATGAGACTTGTTTAGCTTGTTCATGGAACTATAATGAAGGTGTATAATTTGGTTCAAGTCATAAATATCTTATTATTTTTCATTTGTATGTTTGGGGAAGTGAAATACTAGTTACAAGCTCCTTCATCACACCAAACAGTCACTAGTTATACTTGTATGCTCTATTCTAGATGTTTGCTAGAGGTTTTCACATTGGAATAAATGTTATGGAGCTTGTATTAGGATATCCTTGATGAAAATCATGAATTTAAATGATTGATAATGAGTTTGAGTGGTTCATGGGACCATTCATCCATACATATTATTCTATTCCATGCTCACTACCTGCATACATCCCATACACACCTACAATATCCTCCTTGATGATGTCATGCGAAGAGGTGGAAAGTTAGAGATGTTTCAATATTTTAATATTGATAGGATTCCATTTTAACACTTGATAAAGGTTTTGATGTGATCACCAACATGTTTTTTTTCTCATTTTCCAAGCTTTAAACCCACTACCTATATTTACAAATGCCCACCTATAGGTAGTACCTCAGAGTTATGAATTTCTTTGAATGGGGAATTTGAAACATGGAAGAAATCTTATTTTAAATTCTAGTATGTGAGTTTAACATTTAAGACCTGATATAGGTGTCTAATGGAAAAATTGAAAGGTAAACATCTTAGAGGAAGTAAAGACTGAGTTCAAGGATGGTTTCCCAAAAAAGTGAAAATAGAGGTATAGGGGCATGTTGTGAATATCTTATAGTAAGTTCAAAAAAATATATGGATTATCTAGGTAGGTAGGCCTTATATCCTCTAGCATATATAATAATTATGCCAAGTATTAATCCTAAATGATTTATGGAGTCTAATTGTTTGGAGCCTAAAATTTGCCTACAAAGACACTAAAAACCTGCATTCATATCTATAGGTTTTAAGTTTTGAATGACTTTAACATCCTAAAGAAAAAATTAAACATACGTTAATTTTTAGAATGGCCTAATTGATTATTTGATGTAAAAATTATCATGAATATCATTATGTTGATGTTAATATGTGGTGTTTCAAGCATCATAAACACTTACAGGTGTCCCTCTACAAGAAAATGAACACCTACAGTTGGGTAGGTAGATAGTGACTTAAACTTGGTCTCTTAGTGATGTTTTAACCCATCAAAGGTGAATAAAAGTATAATAATATTATAGTTGGATTTAAATATTCAAGGAGGATATTCAAACACCATGACCAAAGTCTAATTAGGGAAAACTACACCTATAGGTTTCTCCCTCCTAAGAAGTTGACCTATAGTTGACTGATTACCTTCACATCATCCATAGTAGGAGGTTGAGAATAAGGATGCCAATTTTGATATATATAGGACTAATTATAAAGTAATAAAATGGATTATAATCCATGTTTTTAAAGTTTCAATGTGAGTTATTATTCATAAAACCCCCTGCTCTATCGTACACAATCATTTATAGGTGATTATATGCCGATAGTGACTTAGTTGAGGACTATTCTAAGACTTTGGCATAGAAATATATGGCATGGTTGACTCAAAGAATAATTTTATGAAATTTAAGGTTTTAATAATACCATATATAAATTAAATCATCCCTAAAAGTGTGATTTTCACATATATGTAGGGGAAACATATAAACAAGGTTCACCTACTAGTCAAGCATAACCAAGTGGGGATAGGTTTCAAGGTGAAAACATGGGTCATAATAGTTAGAATTTTTTTTAATGATATAATAATGGTTTAAATAATCTCATAATTCCCTTATTATTTTATAAAAAGATAGAGAGGGATCTAATATTGCAATATATATCTCACTTGGTAGAATCCTGTACATAGAGCCTTTGCCTAGTAGTCTATTTTGGTTTTTGTGCTTTTGGAAGGTCATATGATATGACCAAGTGATAATTTTTTTTTTAGTACTAAAACACTTAAATTTTAATTTTTTTAATGGAATAGGGTAAGTGACCTCTATTTTATCTCAAACAAAGGGCACTCCCCTTAAATGCAAATTGGCAGGCTTTAGAGAGTAAGATGAAAATGGTGGGCCAAAGGTTGATTGAAAATTTAAAATAGGTATAAGAATATTAAAAATATATATTAAATTATTAAGAACATTTCATATAGGAATTAATCACAACAGAGTGACCTAAACCCTCAAACTTGTAGGTAGGCCTATAAGGCAAGGTTCTCAGCCAAAGCCAAATGAAGGGTCAGATTTGTTTCTAACCTTAAGTGAGAACCAGAGTATATTTAAACATGTTACTATGGAGAAATTAGGAATTTTTAAGCCATATATATTGTATGGGAATCCATGAGAATCCATTTTTGGGATTTAAGACAAATCAAGTCTACTAGGCATGGTTAGGCCTATTTTTCAAATGATAGGTCACTTTCATTTCTAACCTTAATAAATATTTATAATGGATTTGAGAATGATAATTCAGTCACAATATACATGTATAATCTTTTTTAATGCAAAAAAACCCTTGATGAAGCCACTTTTGGCTCAGAGATAGTCCAAACCTACAAGAAAGGGAGAAAATAAGCTTGATAAGAGAGGTTTGAAAGCTCATATCTCTTTTGATGCTTTTCATGGAGACTCAAGAATCTTGGATGAGATGGATAGGATCAAAAAAAACTTTTTTGTGTCATTTTATTATAAGTTAAATGTCAAATATGCATGAACAAAGCTTAAAGGACAAAATGGATCTAAAACCCTACTAAACCCTTGGAAGAGACCCAATTGAGAAAACAAGATTAGAGAGTTATCCAGTTGGGATGAAAATAAAATGAAATTAATTTGAGGTTTTATATGAATATTTATGGCTCCTCCTCATTAATTTTTATGTTACCCTACCTGTACGAACATGGTACATAATGGATTTCTTTGACAATTTTTTGCATTTTATAGGTTCTAAGAACATTCAAAAGATGAAATCAATTTTGGGAGGAATCTATATATTTAATAACTCAATATGGTAATTTAGTGCCTTGAAAAAATACTAAGTGTTCAAACAATAGATCTCATCTCAGCAAGTCAAAACTAGCATAGTGAGTAAGAGGGTGAGAAGTGTGAAAAATCTAAGTGAGAGCCTTTATAAGGTGTACTTGATGATTCTAAGGCTATGGAGGGTATTAAAATATGTCATTAACTCCCTTTTATGTATTTTCATGGGAATATAAATCCAAATTTGAGGCCAATTGTGTAAGGTGTGGGAAAGAGGAGTTTCTTAGACTACAGATGGTGATAGTTCTTATTGGTAATATTTTAGATGATCAAAACTAAAACCAATGAATGAAGAGACATGTCTGTAACCCTTCCCCCTAATTCTAGTCATCATACATATCCCTAATAATTTTTTTTATGTTAAAATAGGGCTAAATCATGAATTCAATTTTTTGAGTCAGAGTGAGAACTCCTATACCACATTTGAAGAGTTTCACGACTTGGGGTGACACTTTGGATTACTAAACTTGCATGGTTCATTTAAAATATTCTTCTCATGCATATTTAACTCATTTTATTATCTTGACAAGTGTCCTTGTGACCTTTGGACTTCCCTCTTATCTCTCTTAAGTTTTATAGGAACTAGCCATTTTGGCCTTCATAAATTATGCTCCACTTGAGTATGGTGAAGCCCTACTCATTTACATACCATTTTATCAATAAAAACTACTATTTTTACCTCATATATGACTATTATTAGTTTGTTAATTTAGAATGTTTTAATTTTGCATAAGTGATGACTCTTATTTCATTAGCATGATTATCTCATTCTCTCACCTATTTATAGTTTGAAAGCTTCTTCTTGTAGGTCATGTGAAGTGTTTTATGAGGTGTCAAGGTTTAGTGAGTTATCATACTCAAATAGTGACATTTTAGGCCTCTTGTATATTCCTCCTAGCCTAAACATTTGTCACAACCTTCACAATGAAATATTTATGTGAAAAGATTTAGATTAAAAAAGTGTATGTTTGGTTAGTCTCTTGGTTTCATGTGTAACATGTAGCCAGTTGGTAGTCATCAATTAATTTGGTGTATCACCTCCCTTAGGATAGTTTAATTTTAGTTTTATCTCTCCCTTTTCCCTCATAAATTTTAAGTGTAGTAGTGATCCAAAGTGGCACATCAAGGGAGCTGACCCTATCTAGAGATTCACCTCATTCTTAGGCTCACCCATAGCCTAGAGGTGTTTGAATTGTGCCACTTGGATGAGGAGAGCTGAGACATCTCCTTAAAGTGTTCAAATCCAAGTGATAATAACTATCAAATATGACATTAATAGGTTTGGATGGAATACACCAATTTTTACTCATTATATGTTCTTTGAAATCTATTTAGTTTCTTCCATGATAGGCTCAACATTGCCTACTTATTATATGTGGCCCATTACACTTGTGTTAAAATTAATTGAGCATCTCTATGAGATTATTATGTGGTATGTGCAACATTTGAACATTTCCATTACTTTTGACCCTTGGTCTTATGTGTGCAATATTTGCTTATGTGACATTTGAACATGTATCTTGTAGTACCCCTTGGAATTATAGTGTCACATAGTGTGACATTATTTTGTGTTGTGATTTTGTGAATTTTGAATTCGATTAGTGATTTCATGATATCCATCATGCAATTATAAGAAATAGTCGACATTAAATATGCTTAATGTATGCATCTAAATTTACTTGCCTCATTTACTCATTATTATTATTATTATTATTATTATTATTATTATTATTATTATTATTATTATTATTATTATTATTATTATTATTATTATCAATTAACACTAATTTTGCCTATTTCATTTGATCTCATTTATCTCTTCTAATGTTGTCATAATGTCACCCCTTCTAATCATTCTTATATTATCCCCATTCTTCATTATTCATCTACTAACCTTATATCTCCTTATAAGTCAATTAATCCTTCTTATAATATGTCATTTATCATCTAATCTTATTCTAGTCCCACTTATCCATTATATCAGAATTTAAAATTCCAATCCCACCTATCCTATCCTATTCTTAGGATCTCCTACATCCCTAGTTCCTAATAACCAATCTATGACCTCATCTAACCACCTACTAATAATTCTTAGCTCCTAATGCATTATTGAATTCTCTAATTATAGAATCCTCCCCTATTATCTCATTCCTATAGAGACCTCTAAATATAGATGCTTCTTAGAAAAAAATTATTCCCATTTACCCCTTGCCCCCCCACCCCCCACCCCCAACTCCTTCTATTTAAACCATACACCTCCATGAAATGGGTGAAGTATTTTTAATGCCAAATATATGATATTGGAACTTCTATAGAAAATATTTGTAACATTATATTGCTATCAAATTTCTCAATTATCAAGCTATCACCATCCATTCATGCTATCATAAAATCTAAGTATATTATAGCAATCCAACATCACTAGTCATTATTATTTAGTCTTTTAGTGTTGAATCTTATTTGGAGCATTTAGATTTATATTTTTAATTCAAGTTTTTATGTCTATTTGTGTGAATTGTAATGTATTAGCCCCAACTTTATGAAGTAGATTGTATAATTTGCATATCATAATCCATTGCTCAAATTTATCATCTTACACTGACTTTATTTCATAATTCAATGCTATATATATCTAGACATGACACTTGTGTGCCTCATTTTTAATATGTTACATATGTGCTTCAATGAAAACTACAATTATATGATGGAATTATCTCTAACATGATGAAATTATAATATAGGAGCGTATTTTTATCACATGATAAATTTAACTCTTATTTTGAGATGAGTGACTTATAGACAACATCCCTTATCTCAAAATGGGGGAATCACATTGAAATTTTCTTAGAGATATAAACCTCCATGAATAAATTTGTTACAACATAAAAGTTTAAAAAATATATAGTACAAGTTTTTAAAGATTTAAACTAAGGCAAAATCATATTTTATAAAAAAATAACATGTTTCCAAAGATCTTAAGTGTTCCATAAATCAAGCACATGAAATATATAATCACATAATTATCTATTATTTTGGAATATGACATTCATATAAACTCAAATTTCAAAGACTAAAAGTAAAAAATAATACACACTTGAATACATATGCATAGGAATGTGTAAGATAATAACAAGATCATAGTTATAGGTTGCAAATAAAAATTATAATTGACCATATAGATGCATAACATTTTATATCATTAGAACATATTGAGACAGGAAATGATATTAATTCATTATAAAACTTATTCAAAGTTTACAAACTTTCATTATATAAATTTAAATGCAAAATATTAATTTCAAGGAAAATTTTATGAACAATCTAGCCATAATCAGGACATGAATTTTATTCATTCTCTTTTTATCATGAAAGTATAGAATATAAATCCATCTATAGTGGTGTGATTTAAATATATTTGGGTAATGTTTATTTTATTTTAGTGACACTCAATGACCTTATAATCAATTCTAATGAACCTAATATGGTTCTACCTTTTAGATTAGTACATTGTGTATTATTCCCTATATTTATGAAATTTGGAGTAATTAATATTTAAAAATAAAGAGATTGATTATTTTTTCAAGTTTGGAATTGATTATTATCAATTCACCATTCGTTCAAATTCTCTAAATGATCTAGTAAGGGGGCATGGTTATCCATTATTATTTATAGGTTACATCATAATTTGGTTTTACCTATATACAAGGGTACTCTTCCCTTGTTTTCATTTTCAATTTTAAAAATTTCAAAGTAATGCATTTTAAAATTTAAAATGAATACTTCATGAGTTATTTCATGGTTTTCTACATTTGAGTGCCTTGTATAATTGAAGTATCTTCTTAAAGACAAAGTGTGTACACACTCACTCGGGTTCAACTCTTTCTCCTTTACTTTAGAAATTTTATTTCTAGGATAAAGAGGGGTAGGTGTAAGGAAAAGGGGAGAATGTAGACATATAAATCTGGTCATAGATACTTGAAAATGTTAATTATTCACATATTCCAAACTACATGACTTACACATAAATACATTACTCTTATTCACCATTCATCTAAAGTATTTATTTATATGTGAAATTAACCCTTTGTTTTCCATTTTTATTAAGAAAAATAAAAATTTCAAATTATTAGGCTATCTAAAATCACCTCTAGACTTTTCCCTACACATAAAATCTATCTATGATCTTCTTAGATAGGTTTGATCTAAGCAGAGAATAGTGCACTTCTCTAGTGTTCACTTGAGATGATCGCATCCCACAATAAATAATGTCTAGTTTATAAATTTGAAAACAATATTTTGGGTATTCTTGAGTGTTTTATAAGGTTAGATAAATTAAATTGTCAAAATATTAACCTATAAATACATTTCAAGATTTATTCATTAAGAACACTTTAAATTTCTTAGTAGACACATAAATTTCTATGCATTATAAAAAATCTTCCTTATTTTTTCCAAATTAAAAATCATTAATAAGGATAAATGATAATCCAAGTCAATGTCCCTCTAAATCAAGTCAAGATAAGTATCATATCCATCTTCTAGTTGCATACACATAGTCAAAGGAGAACAATTTCACATTCACTTTAAGTGGGAAAACTATGTGGGATTGATTTCCTTAATTGGATTAATGTATACATAGGAATTGATAAATCATCAAGGGTGTGATTAAGGTTAGCTAATCCCATTACACTCCCTTATTTTTCTTGCAGGTTTTTTCAAGATATCAAAATGCCTTAAGTTTTTCAAATGAAAGAGAAGATAAATATAAATTATGTATGGAAAAATCCTAATTATTATATCTCATATTTCTCATCATCCATAAGTTTAATAGGTGAAATTATTTATTTGTATGACCAATCAACCTAGACAAGTTTGCAATAAATGGAATCAAGCACACTTTTCCTCTTTCCTCCTACATTGAACTTGTATATAAATATATTCTACTTCTATCTTTGATCTATCAATACAAAAATTCTAATTTATCTATATTTTATTTTCTTCACCTTCCAAAGTTAATTGAGATGAGTTCACATTCAACAATATAAAACACATTATGCCACCATCCACCTAAAATAGACATGTCCAAATTCTATTTCTATTGTGTATCTAATACTAAACCTACATAGTCATCCCTTCTTCTGATTTTTATAGTCAAACAGTCAAAACAATCAATAAAAATCATTGTGAAATATAATTATATTATTTCTTAATAATTTTCAAAAATAAAATTTATAAAATTTAGATATTTTTCAAAGTCATAATTGTTAATTATTTTACATCTTTATCATTATAATATTTTATATTTTTACACATATGTAAGTACAAATAAAATTCATTCATATTGTGTTTTATCAATTAGCTTAACATATTATGATTATATTCCTATGTATAAAGGTTATACATTATTTACACACAAACTAATGGTGGTATTATTGATTTATACGTAGGATACACATATAAATACATACGATTGTGCTTCACTATTACTTTTTGCTTTATTATATGAGTGTGTTGTGTTGATTATAATTATTTTTACACTTGATATATTACATACTCTCTAGTGTGTCTCTCTTATCTTCCCTACAGTAGATGAATTCCTTGTACTATTTATGTCACATGAATGTTATTATATTAATTGTGTTATCTAATTTATATGTCTTCTCTCTATATATATTTCATGTTATTTTTAATTTTTTGTGACATGATTGCACTTTTCTAATTTGTATCACATTTTATAACTTTTCTACTATACATGTGTGACTCTATTTTCCCTATTTAATTTGATTGTGGTATGATATATATGGACATGAAGTGGTTTCATTATGTTTTTGGTATATTATGTGTTCATAAATGATTTATTCTATGATCTATCACATGCACATTATTCCTTAACTGGATCTATAGAATTTACAATGGTTCATGTACACATTAAAATTGGCATATTGTCCCTAAGAACTTAAATTAGTGAGGTAAAATAGATAAAATATAAATAAGAGAGGGGGTTAGGATTAATTTGATAAATTTATTTGAGTATTTTAATGTGTATAAGTTGTTTAGAATCAAACTAAGGGATAAGTTGATGAGGTAATGGGTGGAGACACATATATCATAGGGTGAAGATCTTGATCAAAGTTTTAGTTGATACAAAAATTAGTATTGGGACACCCACTCTTGGTAAATTACCAATGCACCTTAGTTGGAATCGTATTGAAAGCATCATTAAAGTTAGAAAAGGATGAAATGGAACTTAAACTAAGATTAACTTGTTTAACACTAGTGATTTCTAGATTACAATGTAATGAATAATACTTAAAATAGATTAATTTTATTACAAGTAAAAGACAAGATATAAAAAAATATTTATTTCATACAAGATCTACTAAATTCATATAACTGTGATGATTTTATCAAATGAAATAAATAAGGCAAAAATCTATTTATGTTTTTTATTTTCAAGTATAATGAAAGTTAACTATAAATGATATTATTTAAATGACTAAACAACTCATGAACATGAATGAAAAAGTGGAAATAAATGTTTGTAAAAAGGAACTAAAAAATAAAAAAATAAATGGAAAATGGAATGGGGAAACACACTAAAACAAAAATAATGAACTATAGGCTAGAAATAATATTAAAGGAACTCTAAAACATCAAACATATACACTGTAACTATCACAAAAATATGGCATAAAAAATGTTAACAATGAAGTTGGAGTTATATAAATCCCAAGGTAAATAGATGAAAACTAAAGGGGATAATTACACACTTGAATCATTTCTAGAGCATAAAGTTCAAAGTTTTAAATTAAACTTTAAAAATCATAACACAATATATCTAGCTTAAAAATGGAAATCATACAATAATGAGATATAACTTGAACAAATAACACTTGCACATATGAATAAAGAATTGAAACAAAAATGAGAAAAAAATAATGCAATGGAAGCACAAAATATGTGAAAATATGGTTTGAAACAAGTTTGAGATAGAGGTAATAAGTATTCCTTATTTTAACCTTGCATAAAATCTGATGGATGACATAAGCACAACTAGGATAATGAGATCTACACACTTTAAACAATAAGAAATATAATTAAAAATACTAAATTAATGCAAACTAACAATAAATGAAATCCTTGACTTAATTGACTCTTCTAATATACCAACATAAATGAGACCTCTAAACTATAAATTGTTGTATGGAAAACCAAAGGCAAAAGGGATAGCTAGAACATCCACAAATTATAACTCTCTAAATGATTGATATGTTTTGCCTCATGAAAATCAATTCAAAGGTAGAGATTTTCCAAAAATGAAACTAAAATTAAACAAAGGTAGAAAGGACAACACTAAAGGTTATCAATCAACACAATTTAGAGAAACATCTATTGTAATATTATATTGTAGCCATAAGAATGACAAGATATGAAGGATAAATAAGATAGGAAAGGAAAAAAATTATGTCTAGGGTTTGCAGATTATAACAAATAAATAAAAAATGTGGATAATTCATTTTTAAAAAAACTACCATTTATTTCACCATATGTTATTTATTATTTTATCACCTAAATTATACATACATAGGATATGACAAGCCAAAAAAAAAATGCTCAACACTTAATAATTTGGCCTATCACTTAGGATTGAAGACCTAAGAGCTCACCTAAGGTGAAAAAAGAAGCACTAAGACCATGTTATGAGAATAAAGGATAAATATACACTTATGAATTATCCTATTATAATTAAAAAATGTAATACACATCATCCATATAAACAAAAATAAGATAATAATTCTCAAAAAATATACAAAATTATAGACATTCAAATTTGACACAAAATCCTTATTCCTATGTTTTATTCTTGAATCAACTTATTTGGCACACTTGTAGATTTTAATAGATTTATATAACAGACTCACCCAAAAATAAATCAATATTTAATCCATAAATCTTATAATAATAGCCATGTTAAACTAGAATGTGTCTGTTTATACATTTGGAATACATCTTATCCATTAGCCAAACCTGTCTGAAAATCAATGCTTCACTTATTTCTCATGGAAATTCATACCTATAAGAGCTTGTCATGGAAAAATTGTACACATTAAAGGTTATATATTTTAATTTTTTAGGTTTGTTTATTTTTTACCATTGGTCATAAGCCTTAACCCTTACCATTTGTATTTTCAAATTTTGGTCGATATACTTTAGTCATCATAAATCATCTTATAAATAAAATATCTTGCCAAGATTTTGAGATATAATAATATAGAATCCAAGGATTTGACAAATATAATTAAAATAACATTTGACACCCAACTTTATTGAGGGATAAGCCCATATTGAAACTTATTCATTTAGTTTATGCTTCATTGAATCAAATCCTACATACTTGTGTCATTTTTTTGTCTTGATCTATCTAAAAAATACATTATACCAAAGGAGGGTATTTATAATTTAGTAGCTGCATTGATAAATTATAATGAAGAGAATGCTTAAATAATTACTTTAATTATACCATAATAATCATGTGGAGGTATTATTCTAGGCATGTAGGGTACATAGTTTTTAATGTTTCATCATTGGCTACCTAAATCGATTACTTTTGTTTTATTTTCAATTGTTCAAATTGAAGATTCAAACACACAACATATCACACCCTACACACATATAAAGTTAATGTGTATTCATAATAAACAATACATGGTGCACATGCACAAATAAACCTAGAGTAAGAAACCCTACACAAATATACACTGTGACATAGGGATACACCTAGAAACATAGGCAAAAAACTGAAGTGACCTAGCTTTTTGTAGCTAAGCCTATCAAAAATAGGATTGTAAAGGCATGCATCTATCTTAGATAAATTTTAAAGTTAAAAAATTCATTATCCCATTAAACATAGTTAATTCAATTAAATTATAGATTTAAAAATATGGATCGGTCAATATGTGATTTTTTCTTAACCTCTTTTCAAATTCATTGCTTTATTTTAATTAACATTTATGACACCTGGGATTATTTATATTACTTATCCCATTAGATATATATATATATATATATATATATATATATATATATATATATATATATATATTTTCATTTGTGCTATAAATTCTTATATTTATTTAATTACAATTTGTTTATACCTATTATTTTGAAAAAAACTAGAATTAGGGTAAACACAAATGGTGAATTCAACTCTTTCCAACATTAAAATTAAGGTTTTAAACAAATTTTATTTTAAATTTCATGGTTTATTTCATATTTAATTTTTATAGCTTATTTATTTTCATGTTTACTTCATCTCAAAACCTAATTTTTATTTAGATACCTAGATCATGAAAAATTTTACCTAATTTTTACTTTCTTTCATTTAACCTAGGATTTTACAAACCCACATCCTCTTAGGGGTTGACTCTTTCTTCCAAATATGATTATTATATTTTCTCATCATCCTAGGGTTTGATTCTCCTATTCTAATTTTCAAATTTAATGCTTAAATTAAGTTTTCAATATCATTTCATGTGCTTTGTTTGATTACAATCATCTTTATAAATTAACAAAATGGATGTGAAAGATTTAACATTGATGGATTTTAAAATAAAAAGTGTGTATACCTCAATTACATATATTTTTCATTCTAATAATTAATTAATAATAAAATAAATGTTTTTCGTGTCCTTTATTATAAATTAATTACTATGAAAAGAGATTCTTTTCTTGTCCTTTATACTAAATTAATTATTGAGGAAAAAATGCTCTTCTTATCCTTTATACTAAATGATGAATTTTGTGAAAATGAAACAAATTATTGTGTTTATAATCTATCTTTGGATGTAAATTTTGAAACTGATGCAAATATTATAAATGATTGCGTTTTTACTCCTTTGAGTATAAATGTTGAAAATGATGCAAGGTAAATTTTAGTGGACTATATATAAATTAACTTGGGGTTTTTTGGTTAATATCTAAGTATGTGTTTAGAAAGTCTGGAAAAAAATAAAAAATGGTGTTTAGGTGAGAAGGTGAATGGACAAGTGAATCATAATAGGGTGTAGAGGTTAGATAAGTGTGAGACTATATAGAAAATTTGTAGACACTTCATCCATTTCCTGCTACTAAAAGTTTACATTATGAGTATATGTGCGTATATTTGATTATATATAATGGTAAATAATCTCATATTAAATTTAAATGGAGTGGAAAACTATATTTATATATATGAAATTTATTTTAAATAGTAGGCAAGTTGACCTAGAAAACTAACTTACACCCAAATAATTTAGGTGAATCCATGTTAATCACCACCCCATAAAATAGCCAAATGCCAATTTCTAAAATTGAAATATTCATGAATTAATGAATAATAACCACTAACATTTACCTTGAAATGATGCCTTGAATTCAAAACCTTATGTTTATACTCTTTTAGATGCTCATAATTTTGAAAATATTTTTAAAAATTATTAATTTATTGATGAAAAGGTAGATATTTATTTTTATTATTTTATGATTAATGTGATCTAAATAAGATAAGACTATGAATATTTATAAAATTTAAAATAGGTCCATAGTCATACAAATATAAATGTAAATATGAGATTGATATCACACACAAAATATTTATAATTAAAAAAGTAACGGAGGAGAGATGCACTTAGCTAATTTCTAATTTATATTTATCACTATGTTCATTAAAATACATGAAAAATATTTTGTATATGTTATATAGATACTCATATCATAAAATAGGAGAAAATACCCTTCAAAAACACTACCAATGAAGATCAGACCCCTACAATAATTTATATTATCTAGGATCTGCTAATACTATCTTGGTTGACTATTCAGGTATAAGTTTTCTCAAAGTACTACACCTACACATATATTATTTTTGTATGTGCACTCACCTTAAAACCTATGCACTAATATTTTTTTCCCTTATATTTCATTTGAAATCATAATTACACTTATGACACAAGATGAACATTGAAAAATGGGTTATAAATTTTGGTTGCATAGCTACAACAAATCCCTTTTGATTGTCTAATCATTTCTTACATTCCAGTAATCAAAAGAAGGATAAAAATGCATGTAGTTCTTTCACGTAGGTTTTTTTATCCACCATTATGATCACTCTGTAATGTAATGTAATGAATTATATTTCAACACTTGACACCATGCAATTTTGACTATTTTTTGTATTGAGACTTAGCTCTAAGTTTTCTCCTTTTACTAGTTTATATATGTGTAGGAATTTTTGATAATGTCTAAAGAGAGTGATAATTGATTTCTCAATCTTGTTAAGACTTACCAAGATAAGTGCTAGATGATTGAAACCTTAGGATTGATTTGTATTTATAATTAAATCTTTGATATTTCCCATTGTGATTGATCCATAAAATGTAGCTAGGATAAATTAATGGATACATCCATGTTTTAAAAGTATCTATTGAGGCATCCTTGGCATTATCGATATATTCAAACACTTGAAACAATACCAAAAATATTATAACATTACTGGTATTATCCTAGGAGTTAAAATTAATGAGTTGAGATGTAGAAATAATCTGGTTAGGATTCTTTAGTTTTATTTCACATGACATGGTTATCTAAAATATGTGTATTTATAAAGTGAGTTAGCCAAGAAAATAGGTATATAGACAAAAAAGGGAAAGAGTGCATAAGATTCTAATATCAAAGTGTGTCAAAGTTGATGTTTCCAAGTGTTTAATAAAAAAAAATTAGGTGTCTTCAAATCCCCTCATTTTGTTCTAGTATTTAAAATGATAGATTGAAAGGATAAAATAATAAATGTTATATTTACATCGATTTCACTTGGTGATCACACATATACCCAAAATATACAATGTTTAAAAACAAAACCTATAAGGAAACATGTATATATTAATGTCCACTCATGATAGAAAATATGAAATAATATTAATCATTAAATTATTTTAAATTGAAAAGTTACAAAACAAATACCCCTGAGGCTACATAAACCAAGATGACATTTATTGATCTTTTTTTAATAATGTCATGGATTAATTATGACTTAGGAGAATTTAGCCACTAAAACCATATGTTGAGTAGTGTTAATGACTCAACCACCATTGGAGAAGGAGAAATGCTAGAATTTGAGCATGTATAAACCTTAACTAACCACTATAGATATAATCATAACCCTTTTTTTGAACCTCAAAATAAGTTTGTATGTAAAGGTAGAGCCTAAAAAATAGTTTGTATGCAAAGGAGGAACCCAAAAATAGGTTCATATGTCAATTGAAACTTTTAATCAACCAATATAGATGGAATTTAGATCCAAAGTGCTTATTTAATACCATTTCTCCCCATTAAAATGTAACTTAAAAAATATAAGTACTTTTATTCCATATATACCTAAACAGCATTCATGTTGTGAATATCATCCATATATACCTCAAAGAGATATATATTACCACCATATATTTATAATAATGTCATATTATGTATATTAATCTATTAAATTTGATAAATTTGCTCAATATGAGCCATATTATCTCAAAATGTCATATAGTATCCAAACTATTACTCATAATCATGTAGAATTACCAAGATATGTGTGACATATGCCTTAATATTATGAATATTTCCCATATCAATCACATAATATAACCTAAATTATGAACTATATTTATTTAATAACATGAATCTCTACAAAAAGGAAACTATATGGCCCCTTTTGATATGAAGGATGAAGCTTATGAATCACTCTTATCAAAAGAAAGAGTTATATGCACCATGTGTTATATGTAAAATTATGATCATGTAAATTATGTATATTAACATGATACGGTATCATCATATACATATTTTATCATTCATGTATGTGATACGTTGTCATCAGATTGTAAACAATGATATTGACCCCTCTAAAATTGAATGTTAATTTCCTTCCTTACAAACATGGTACCTGGCATCCTTAGTTAAAAGCCTTACATAATAGATGCTTTAATCTCTAGACTCAGATTTTATTATACATACATGTTGTCAACACCTGCTGCCTAGCTCAGCTTGGCTCAGGTTTTCTCATTACGCAACTACATTATGCATCCTTGGCTTTTGAACATAGACATCAACATATATATACTCAGGCTCGGCTCTGCCTTCCATGTCTGAAGGCCATACAAGTGAATAAATTTTACAATAGATGCCTCACTTGAATATTCTGTAGGCTCTCATAAGATAAAAAAAGAAACCATGCAATCATACTTGCACTAGCCTTGCCACTCACTCCATAGCCTTTCAAAATTGGCATAGTCAAACACCCTCATCGGCTTGACCTTCCATCTACAGTATCACCTATTCATGTTCCCCAAAATTGAATACATGCCTAGGTCGTGGGCTCCTTCAATTCTATCTTCTAAAAAATACACAGTCCCTTTTTATATTTTCTATGGCCCAAAAGGAGACAACATTCTCACAGGTCTGGCTCTGATCTGTAATGATGTGCTTCATCCATGGACTGAAGGGCCTCCCAACATAGACTCAAGATAAATTCATTTTTTGTTAATACATAGTCTTATTGCCCTTTATACCATTTTTTGCCTTCATCCAATAGAGTCCTCCTTCAAGCTCAGCTTGATCTCAGCCAATACTCTTTCAACAAAGATGTCAATGGCTTTATTAAATGGGTAAAGTCATCATCCAATAATGAGCTTCTACATTCATATTGAACTCTACCCATATCTATCACCAACTCCAAATGACATACATGTCTTGGCTCCTCATTCGGGTCTGTGTGCCTCCAAATAGAGCCTTCTTTGATTCAGCTCCCTATAATGTGATCTCCACGTCCAAAGCTCAAAGTCTTTTGTGTTTTTAACAAACATATATCTCCTTTCAAAAACTCTTCATAGACTCAGCCTGGCCAAACCTTCGAATAGCCATGTCAAGATGAAAGTACCAACATCTTCCCATCCCTGCTTAGCCTACGATGGTTCATTTCTATTCTCACCTGCATCATTGGCAAACTTTCCTCATCAGCTTCTCCATGGCTGAGTCGATGTTATTCCATAGAATACACAGCCATGTCAAATGGACCAAAGCCCATCCTTTGCCTTCACATCTGTCTCCATTTTCATTTGTACCCTCTTAATGATATTATGGTTCATTCATCATTTCCACAGCCAACCCCATTGATCTATATCATACGATGAGCCATTTCGACCCGATTCCCTCTGCCAAATCGAGATCCTTTAATGGATTTTTATCAAATTGAAAGCTCCCCCTTCCGCAAATCTAACTTGCAGTTAATTTGTTTTATGGCCGGTCCAACGGATTTAATCAAAAAGGAAATCAAATCCTTTCACTCTCCTTGAATCTTGCTTATCCTATAAAGGCTCAACTACTCATCTAATAAGGGAATTCTTCAACTATGCTTGACTCCATGCCATCCATGGATGATTACAAAAATAATAGGATTATTGAAATCCTTTGACAACTAATAAATCCATACAAAACATATTTAGGCCTTACTTCTCCTCCACATGACAAGTATGAATATTTGAAAATATAACTTGGAGGGAAACTTATATAATTGCTTAGGCTAATGCCTATCAAAGGCTTATTCAACTAGTCCTTGCTAGATGCTCCTGCATCAGTATGTATTAAAAATGTAATCTAAGTAAATAGGTATATAAATGTCATGTTGAGTAGATATAAATATTAGGAATGTATAATAAGAATCATAAGAGATGCATGATAGAAATCATGACATAAAATATAATAAAATCATGCATAATAGACATCATGATACCAATATTAGTATCAATCATATATGCATTCACACACATGCACAATATATATGTATACATATATCTATATCTGTGTGTGTGTGTGTGTGTGTGTGTGTGTGTGTGTGTGTGTGTGTGTGTGTGTGTGTGTGTGTGTGTGTGTGTGTGTGTGTGTGTGTGTTTGTGTGTGTGTGTGTGTGTGTGTGTGTGTGTGTGTGTGTGTGTGTGTGTGTGTGTGTGTGTGTGTGTGTGTGTGTGTGTGTGTATGTATGTATATGTATATATGTGTGTATACACACACACATATACATACATACATACATACATACATATATACACACACACACATACATACATACATACATATATATATATATATATATATATATATATATATATGTATGTATGTATGTATGTATGTATGTCTCTCTCTCTATGTGTGTGTGTGTGTGTGTGTACACACACACACACACACACAAATCATGATTATGAAACACACAAGAACTGAAGACATTAGCAACTCTTATTTGACATGAGCAACATGGACATTATATGAACTAAAGGATCCTATGAAAAAATTGATGTACAGTGTGACAATACATAATTAATTCACTCATAAAACATGAAATACAACACACATCAATGATCACAAAAATGAATGATCATAAAAAAACATAATGCACATAATAATCAATATTAGTCCACATAATAAGTAAATGTCATCATTTAGTACAACAAAACACAAAATCCATAAAAAATAATACTCTATAAGGTATAATAAAGAGAAAATTGAGTCTAATATGATCAATGGACTAATATATAAAGATACAACATGATAAGTGTGCAAATATTCCCCCAATTTAACCATGCCCCTAATGTATAAAATTAGACCATGCATGTACATAATGTCATGCATCTATATGTAACATGTATGTCTTACATCTCACTCACGTATACCACAAAAAAAATATACATATAAAATGGATATTCCATTCACCATGAATATAAAAAATAAAATCAATAAATTATGCATACTATAAAATCATGTCATTCATATGTCATGGTTTTGTATTTTTTTTATATTTTATTTTTAATTTTCATACTTTTTAATTTTTTCATATTTTTGCATTTTTTCAATTTAATCACAACTTTGTTTAAATAATTAAATCTAAGATGAAAGGCTTTGAAAATATAAGAATATAACGGATACAAACAATCCATAGAATATGCCAATACATAATGTTCACCAACTATAATAAAAAATAATCTCAGGAAAGTGAAAACAAGAAATATTATCCCACTATATGTGTGAATCAAAACATCATGTTTCAAAATAACACACATGCCCACAATGGGAAATAATTGGTGTGTATTAAAATGTCACAAATAAACATAGGCATATAATTTTTTATGAACATGTAAGTTCAATATATGTAGTTTTTCATTTAAATTAATATAAAATTGCTTTTCAATCAAAAAAATGTATGCCACGACAAAACCAAGCATATAAGTTCAATATAGAAATGTAGATAAGTAGCATGACACAATAAAATTGCACTAAGAACATACTATTGTAAAATATGTGTCATCATGTGATATCTATCTTGAATTTCTAGATCAGGGTAAACAATCAAAAGTAAGGACTAGTGAAAACATCATAACCAAAGTAAATCCAAGGGATAGAATAATGGTTAGTAAAAAATCATATGCACACATTTATGGTGAGATAGAAGAGTAGAGAGGGTGACAAATCAAGAAAATGTCAATAATATGTGTACAATAGATTATGTTTGATCTAAACAATTATCCCATCAATGGGATCATCACATTTATATCCTATATTAGATATGTTGTAAACATCAAGCGTATTGCCATATCCATCCCATAATTTAAATATGGCTTTAAAATCATATTTTTTAGTTGTAATAGGGTGTATGTAACCAAATAAACCATATTTTATAATTGGTCTATTATATTTTATTTTCCCTTCAATATATTCATCATCACTAGTATCATGCACCCTAGTTGTGGTCATATGTTGAAAATAATTAGATATCATTACGTGAGAGCTAGTTGAATACATTTTTTCCACTTATTCTACTTGATTTTGAAATTTTATTGTTATCACACTAAATTTCAGCCTTGAGGATGTTGTTCAAGCCTCTTCACTTAGTTGATAACACAGAGACACCTCTAGGATATGTGTGTCTTAATAAATGAGGTGAATCTCTAGATAGGGATAACTCCCTTGATGCTTCACCTTAAAACTATAATTAATCCCATTGCTTGATATGTAAATGGAGAGAGAGAGAGAGAGAGAGGTAAACAAAAAGGAGGTTATGCACCAAAATTAATACCCTCCACTTTCCTATGCTACACTAAGAGTATGAACAAAGACTGAAACCTATCTCACTAACTCAATATGAGCCTCTAAGCATTAATATTTTAGTATGAAGATAAATATATGAGAGAGAGAGAGAGAGAGAGAGAGAGAGAGAGAGAGAGAGAGAGAGAGAGAGAGAGAGAGAGAGAGAGAGAGAGGGGGGTCAAGAACCAATGATGGTTTCCAAAGACTCATGGAACTAGTTACAAATAATAAAAACTTACAATAAATAGTTCAATAGCATCTTTGTTAGAATTAACATATAGGATATAATGAATCTAATAGAAAGCATGAACAAGAGATAAAATAGTAATAGTAGTAAAAAATAACTATATATTTGAGACAATAACTAAAATTAATAAATAAATAAAATATGATGAATTACTTTGATAATTCAATATTGATCTAATGTAGAATACACAAATAGTCATTGCTTATATAAAGCAAGGCATGTAAGATAAATATCAAGGAACTCATACAACACATGTAGTTTAATTGATATCTAACTACATGAATAGTGGGGTGTAACTCAACAATAATAACATAAGTGTAAAAATTGTGTAAATGATCAACACAATTTGATTAATAGTTAACCAATCGTATCCTATCTTACCCTAAATAGTGGAGTGCAACTCCACAATAATAAGATAGGTATCCAAATTGACTATTAGCTAAACAAGCTTATCCTATCTAGTGCAAATTACTAATCAACATGATAAACTAATTAAAATAAGTATTTAGTGTACTAATATAAATAATAAATACAATTAAATGCAATAAATCAGATAAATGCACCAAAAATATTCTTCACAATTGTTACTTGGTATGATAATAGCCTTCTCAAAAGGTGGCATAAAAGATGCTTCATTGCCTTGATAACTCATCCTTGAGCTCTTGAAACTTCCCCTTATTATTGATTAGGAAGTGAAAAGTCATCTTCTTGGGGTATAACTTATTATCCTTATTTTGGAGACTTTTTAAAGACATATAACCCATCATCTTTCCACATTTACTCTAAAATCTCATTCATATCTTTCACACTTGCTCTCTTTAAGGCCTATTCCTTATATCCCTATTTTGACACAAAGATACTAGGTTTTAAATGATATATAGAGATTATAGGAAATAAAAATATATATTTTAGTACCATTTATATTTTTAGCTTCACCCAAATTTTCATGACTCAACTTGTAATGTATACCTATTAACTTAACACCCTCCTTCACAATTATGCCTCTCTAAGCCTAAAACAAATACACCATACTAGAGACCATACTATACCATAATTTCCTAATCCAAAAACACAAAATTATTGTATGGTACATAAAATAATGTCATATTACAAAATTTCATGTAATTCTAAGCGTGTAAACTCAAGTTATGCAAAATGAAAGATTCTAAGCCCTAGGTTGGTCTTGACACAAGCCTGCGTAGGCTAAGATTGAACAAAAAAGATAAGAATAGTTTTAAAAAAATTAAAATATTTATAATACATGTTTTATGTCTTCCCAAATTCCCCTCAACTCTTCCAATAGTTATTTTAGCTTTGAAAAATCATCATACCTCTTCAACATGTTAAGTTTTAGAATTTTGTATGCACTCTAAAAGTCTAATTGATAAAAAGGTATTGAGATTGACTTGTTTCTGATTAAAAACATTTTATTGGGCCTGATATATGTTACATGATTTATTTATGTGGTTATCCCACATACTTTACCTCTCAAATCCCTTGAGACCTATTTAGGTCATGCTTAGGGTTCATAGGCATTTAGACAACTCTGACCCTAATGATTATATCTTATGGTTTACTTATCATCAAAAGTGTTCTAATTACTATGTAAATATTATTTGGTTTTATTATACCTATAAAAACCTTATTATTCATGTTCAAACTCCATATTTGTATCCTTTTACTTATACTTATGCATAACTAGCCTTTGGTTATAGGTGTTTTTATTAGGTAGTTAATTATCTACAATTACATGTATGTTCTTATTTATATAAGAATATAAATTATTAAATATATTATATGAACATATAATAAAGTTTATATTCACCCTAAAAGATAAATCATCCATCATCCTACCTCAAAACTCGCATAATTCCTCTCATTTGCCTATAACAGGCTTGCAAGGGCACATTTGGATTTCTTGATTGTTAGGCTCACTAAACTAAGATATTTTAGTTGGAATATATTTATTGAAGATTATATTAAGTATATAAACCTTAATAATATTCTCTTATACCTTTTAAAACTCTTGGTCTTCCATTTAACATCAAAAAATTGGTCTTTCCTTCATCTAGGCCTATGACAAGGTGATAGGTGTTCATTAGGCCTAAAACTCTCTCTTGCTTGTGTTATGCCATCTCTAAGCCTATTTGGAAAAAATTTACACCTTAAAAAATATATATTCATGTCTCATGACTATTTCCAATACCTTTATTCATGCCAACTATCTTGACCAAGTAATTTTCTCTTCACCATGATGTACACAATCCACGTAATGCTTAATCCCTGCATGAATTTACCTTATTGATATGTTGAGGAGTTGTATTATGAATTATATATTATTATCCTTCCTAATAAACATTAAATTAGATACTTTAATTAGTTATACTAAATTTTATATACTCATCTTATCCATTTCAAGCTTGAACACCTACATAGGTGTCTTGAAACTGGTTTTTGCTATACTACCTACGTGCAGTTGAATGTGTTTGTTTTACTTCCTTCAAGGTTTTCATGAAACTTTAGTAAAACTTATTTGGATTCCTCCATGGTTGAATGATTTATCTATTATAATTAGAAACCATTATCTCAAGTGCACATAAGTCTCTCCTTAGGTTTTAAAGTCCCTCATACTCAATTATCTACCCTTTATGTTTGATATTTTCAACTTTTAGAGATTTTTAAGAATAATTATGGGTTGAAAAAGGTTTTATAAATATAATTTGAGGTAAAAAAAATTCAAACCCACCAAAACCCTACTTTTAGACATCCTATATAGGTTTACAACCTATCATGTATAGATATTCTGGTGTTGAAAGACTAGTGGAATATTGAAATACCCCACACAATATTTCATTCTCATAAATGAGTTCTAAAATGCTTTGAAATTTCCTAAAACTAAGCTATTGGGGTTTTATAAGGTTTTAGATTGCTTATTTTGTTAGTGATGGTTCATAAATCAATTCCACTAAAAATATCAGATAATGCATATAATTTAAAGGGAATAATTATCTCCATCAACCCTTATGATCATTTGATCCAACTTTTATTCTCCTACATGAAACAAGCATTACAAATTGACCTTCAGTTGGTTCCTAAGAACTTGATGAAGTACTTCATACATTCCCTAACTTGATATGACTTTTGTAATCTCAACCAAACATGGATTAGCCTTGCTGAAGATATACCAATGTACTCTAACTCTTTGAGCTTATTAAAATGAATTTTACCCTTATTGAGTGGCCCATGACATGCATTTTTAACTATTTTGTAGGTTATCATTACTCTTTCAGACCTACAACTATCATTTTTAACCTATATTTGATCATATACATGTTACAACCTCTTCAGGGATTTGGTAAAGTGCATTTGTACATATAATACACTATATTTGATTTATAGGTGCTATTAAAAGGATTTTAAATACATTGACCAAGAATGAAAGGATTGGACTATGTAAAATGACCCATGAGACTTAATTTTCATCTAAGTAAATTCAATTACATGTTTTTTCTATTGATGACAAGGTTTATTTAATTTCCTTAGACCCTATCACCCATGAAAAAAATGGATTGTGAAAGAACTAAGTTTTGGGGAAGGATTAGGCTAGGCAAAACATTAACCTTAACTTCTCTAAAAACCTTAACTTATGTTAAAGTACCTTAATTTATCCAAAACATGGAAATGCATTATTTCTATCTAATAGCTTTATATTCTCATGCACTTAATCACCAATATCATCATACTATCTTGAATATTTATCATATCACTAATGACTCAACTTGGATCAAACATAAACTTAAACTCTACAAATGAACATTAACATTGTCAAAGTTACCTTAAAAAATACTAAGTGTTTCATGCGAGGACTAAGACCATGGAGATTGACAATGAAATTGAGGGTCATGTCTCTTGGAATTGGACTAGATCTCTAACACCATTCTATAACCTAAGGAATAATGAATAATAAACCACCTAATGATAAATCATAACATCAAAACAATTACCTAATAAAGGCCATCAACAAAGTCAAAACAAGTTTAGATAATAAGTTTTTAATGTAACTCACCTATGATAGCCATATTTGGCTAACAATTTCATCTATTGAAATTGAAATGGTGTTACCTTAGGTCTTAAATTTAATGTGATCATGATTATTATCAAGTTTTACACCCATTTACCTTATCCAAAATCTTCCTAACATATCATTGTATTGAGGCAAAGTAGCGTTAATGTGGAATATAATAAAATGTAATTTGATACTAAGAACTACATACCACTTAAGGAATCATATGAATAGTTTGGATAAATTATTATTATTTAAGAATTAAATGTCATATCCAATATATTTGAGAGGGTTAATGTTACATACATTCATTTCAAAAAAAATATCAACCATAACATGGGTGCATTACTTTCCATCTATGTGAGGGATAGTGATCAAAGGATATAAGAACAAAGAAGGGTTTATGGTTTCCACCTTGGAAACCATGTTTGTAAAATTAGTATTATAATTTACATATTGCTTATGAAATTTATTTTTAGGCATCTCTTTCTCTAGATTTTTTTTAGGTAACTCTTGTTCTATTAATTTATCTTGGGGGATGCAACCATAATTATAGTAAATTTTAGAATGTGTGCTTGAGTTTAGTGGTCCCTTAATAGACGTATCTGATGTAAGGCCACCATTATAAATAAGATCTTGTATTATATATTTTAAATCCCAACACTTATACATGAGATATCCATGAACTTTATGATAACTAAAATAATATTTATATATTTTCATAGGACCTGTAGGAGGTAGTATTATCAATTTTCTTCTAATATTTTTTTAAAATAATTTTACTTAGAGATTTATTAAATTTATGACAATTTCATGATTCATTATTAATAGATTTTATTTTGTTTCCTAACCTATATTAAAGATTTTATTTTAGAAGATACATAGGTTTTAAAAGGGAGATAACAATGCAATTAACAATAACATGTTTAATGTTTTAGCATGTGTCAAATTATTTTCAGGTGATGTGACCTTTCAAGATAAAATTTTAATTTTTTATAACATTTATATAAAATTTATCACAGTAAGAATCTAATGTGTATTAACGGTGGTTGTATACACATAGTATTTTACATCTTTATCATTTACCAATGCTTTATCTTGTAATGACTTATCAAACATAAATATCCCTGAGTACATACCTTAAAGGGTGAACTAGGAAAATTGGGGGAGGGTTTGTGGTGCTTTGTGAGAGATTTTTCTAATATATCATATTACACTATTTCTAATACTAGTCCAACTTCCTCATATTTTATTACTAGTTAAGTCCTTGAATCATATCATTATTTAGTTGTGTCAATTTCCCTATTAACTATGACATCATCTTAATTGACAACATATATTTAGTGAATTTTCCCTTCTTGTATTGTATTATCTAGCTTGATGTAGTTTTGATCATGTCTTATGACACTTGTACTATATCAACTTGGCCGACACCTTTCTATGTCAATTAACATCTTTCAATTGTATTAGCCTATCCGATACCATCAAATTAAAATTTAGGATTGGTTTTAGTTATACGATCATTATATACATGGGTCATATTTCATTCATATCATATCATATGAAATCTATTTTCTCTACTTTTTCTTGCACTTTTACCCTAAGTCACATTTGGAGGATTTTGTGGTCTATAACCTTATCTTGAATAAGATTATCTTGTGGTATTCTTTAAATATAAATAAGAGGAGTCATTAGAATTTCCTAGATAAGGATATCTTAGGTATTTATCCAAATATATTAATTATTAAATCCACAACATCTATTTCAAAGATCTACTTGATCCAAGGGAGATATTGAGGCTCAAATGGTCCACTCCAATGTAAGTATCTCTATCCATATACTCTTTCCTTTATTTACCTATTAGTTAGATGTACTTTGTTACTTAGTGAATGAATGTGTGTGTATTTTTGTGTAGGTTATCTATAAATTAAATTAACATGGTGTAGCTATAAGATTTATTATATTTTCCATATTCCATTTTAGTTTGTCTAGAACCCCATTTGGTTGACCATATCATGATAATTTTTATGATATTTTTAACCCTTCCCCTTTAGGTTAGTTTACTTTATTTTCATACTTAATTTCATTACTACTTGTACATTTAATTTCATATAGGTCTAATGAGAGATATTTTCTTGTGTCATAGGCTTAGGAATTAAATAATTTCCTCTTGGCATTTATGACATAGGCAACCCTCTACTAGATATATGAATTTCATTGGTCATTACCCAAACTAACTAGGTATTACAAGATATATTGTATTTACCTCCATGTGACTTTTATATTGAGATGATATAGGTTTACTTAATCCTAGATCATGGATAAAATGGCACTATGACTAGGCTCATTAAGGATTAAGTATTATCATGGAAGACCACACTAGGAAAACTACTTCACATGGGTTTGGAATTTTTTTTCTTATAATCATAAACCCTAGACATTTTATATTTTATTTATAAGAAAAATTATACAAGGGGAATGAAACCTATAGCCTCATATGATGATAACATGGATCTCTATATCTGATATAAGCCTTGGGAAAATACTAGGGGATGAGTGGTACTTATCACTACTTTGAGGTTTAGGTGGAGGAATAATGAAAGGAGTCACACATTCCCTTTCCTATCATGTAATAACCATAAGTATTTAATATTAAACATTCATTAAATATGTGTAACTAAGAATACATAAGAACTCATCATTATTAATATCATCCTTATTTTTATTTCAATTAAATTTAACCCATTTCATTGCATGAATTGTAATCATATTTTAAATTTTAAGAAAGAAACATGAAATCATGAAAATTATAGCTTGGATAAAAAATATAAACTAGTATTATCCATTTCTACTATGTTAGTATTTTTCTTATGTGAAATTAGAAATTAAAAATAAGATCTGAATTTCAAACCCTAAGGTAGGAAAAAACTAAAACCTTAAGAAAGAAGGATGAAATCCTAACCTAGAAAATACCTAGGGTTTTTCGAAGCACAATATTGAGTTCACTAAAATGTTCATCTTATTTTTTGATTAAAGTGATCTAAATAAGATAAAACTATAAATATAAATATTATGTAAAATAAGGAAATAATCATACAAATATGAAAGTAAAAGAGGAGATTGATGCCACATTTATAATTGAAAAAGCCATGAAAGAGAGATGAAATTATCTTATTTATGATTTCTATTGTTCATTGTATCCATCATAGTCCTTGAAATTACTCTATATGTACTATGTATCTAATCAAATCAAGAAATAGGAGATAAAACCCTACATAGACATTGTCAATTATTCTCAAATCCATGTATAAATCAATACTATCTAGGATTTTCTAATAATATCCTAATTGATTATACAAGTATATTATGGCTTAAATAATTTCACTAGCACCTATAAATGATTATTTTATTTTTTCTCATCTTTATTCTCATTTTTTTTTATCATTATTTACATTATCTTTTGTTTGAAAGATAAATTTCAGCTTTGAAAAAAAAAATGAAACTTGAAAATGGGGTTAGAAAGTTGAGTTGGAAAACCCCAACCATTTTCAACTAAGTGAGGAGAATTGCCTAAATTTCAAAACTAAAGAGGGATTAAATAGCATGTAATTATCCCACCTATTTTTTTGTGTACACCATTGTAGTTAGTCTATAATGAAATGTAATGTTTTGGCTTTCTAAACTTAACATAATTAAAATTTTACCATTTTTTTTAAAATTTATTATTGGCTTTAGAGATACTCCTTTGATAGGTTTTCATATGTATATTATAATGTCTTAATGGATTGATACTTTATTTATCAAAATTTTAAATACTTTCCAAGATGAGGGATAGATGAGTGTATCCTTAGGATTGATTTGTATGTATATCTACTCTTTTTTATTTATCACTATAACTAGCCCATGAAACATGTCTAGGTAAACCCAATGGATACATCCCAATTATAAAAGTATAATTTTAGGATTCAAAGACACTATCGATAGAGTAAAACACCTATAGAAAAATCAAAACTATGTAACTATTTCCATTACTATCCTAAGATTTCAGATAAGTAATCTGAGATATCGTAACAGTCTAAATAGGATTCTACAGTGTTATTTCATAGAATAGGGTGATCGTAAATATATGTATTCTTAAATTAATTTATCCAAGATAATAGGTGGGTAGAAGAATATGGGAATGTTTGCACACAAATATAAGGTGTGCATAAAGTACATGTGTGTCAAAACATGCCAAAGTTGATGTTCAATAATCTAATACCAAATATAGGTATATATGGTAAGTATGGATAGATATTTTCTAATAAATGATTGTAATATGAGTGGTATTTATGACTATTATTCTACACTTAGTTCCATCATATTAAAAAATAGTAATGAAGTGAGAAATTTGAAATAAACTCATTTAAAAAAATGAGTAATACCTCCAAAACAACCCATCTAAATAGATAAAATACATATATATGATGTAGGGAAGTTCAATAATACAAATGATGATGAAAGCATCCAAATTGAGCATGTTATAAATAAAAAATAGCCTAATCTAGAAAAAAATAAATGGCCTAATGTTATTTTCACATCATTTAGACTAGTAAAATGTCTAGATGACCTGAATACATTTGGTATTTCATACCTTTATTGTTCACCAAAATAATATGCTTGACCTTTGCCACCTTATGTGCTTCATGATGCACTAACCTAAGTGGGAAAAGGAAATAAACTTATGTAGCATAATTTTATGAATACCAATCATAAAAATAGTCTTTATCTCCCTAAAAATTCACTTTGAAAGAGACACATCTAATGGATGTTGATTTGTAAGGTTAAAACACCCATACAATAAACAAGTGTTGGAAATATTGGCATTGATGTCAAAGGTATAACATTATTGGTGATTAAATCCCTATTGCATTTAATGGTGTTTTTAATATTAATATCATGGGTAATGTGTGTTAATATTTATTTAATATTAATGAATATATTTTTGGTTGCATATAAGTCAAAAGAGGGCCCATAGAGAACTCAAAGAGTCATGGGGTAAAAGATGAAAGAGGAATGGGATGCATTTTCTCATGAAGAGTCATCTTGAGGAATTCTAAGAGTCACCATGTGAATACAAACGAGGTATGGCACATTTTTCCATGAAGAGACACTTTTAGGAATATGAAAAGACACCAAGATAAAGACAAAAGGTGAAAGGACACTTTTACTTATGAAGGGTCACCATTTGACTTTTCAAATGCAAGGATATGAAGGATCATGCAAGTTTGGCACCATTTTCCATGAGGATTGAAGAGTCACAAAAGGTGAATGCCAAAGGTATTTTGGAAAGCTATAAATAAAGGCTTGAGAAGCCATTTGTATATGCAAGAGAGTTCATGGTTTGTATTTTTTTTCAAAGAGAAAAAAGTAGGAGACATTGTAGAGTTCTATCATTTGTTGAATAAGCAACATTGAGAGATAGTTGTGTTTTATACACAAGAGGGGTTGGTGCTCCTATGGGTTGGTGCTCATAAATCTTTGCAAGGGGTTGGTGTTCTTATGGGTTGGTGCTCACAAATAGTTGTTGTGTTGGTGCTTTGTAAAGGGATTGGTCATCTTGCAAGTTGGTGCTTATGAACTTTGTATTTTGAGTTGGTGCTCATTCATATACTTGAGATTGTTCTCTATAGTTTTTCCCACTTTGGGTTTCCATGTAAAAATTTCATCTCTCTCTCTCTCTCTCTCTCTCTCTCTCTCTCTCTCTCTCTCTCTCTCTCTCTCTCTCTCTCTCTCTCTCTCTCTCTCTCTCTCTCTCTCTCTCTCTCTCTCTCTCTCTCTCTCTCTCGTGTGGTGCAAATTATTGTTTCAGTTTTATTATATATCTTGAATGTGTGATTAAGTGGTTAAAGAAAAAAATCATATTAAGTAAAAAGATATATAATATACTGATTCACCACCCCCTCTTAGTATATTTCATGCTTAAAAAATGGTATCATAGCAAGTTCATTTTGAAAAAGTTTTACAGCTTGAAGGTAGATTAGGAAAGCATGATGGCTAGATCACATGAAGGATTTTATATAAATAAGGCACCTTTATTTGATGGGATGAATTATGTTTTTTAGAGAATAAAGATGAAAAATTATTTGATGGCCCTTGGATTTTATATATGGAAAGTAGTGGTGGAGGAATATGAAGAGCCATAGACACTTGTAACTACTCTGACAGAAAAGAAGGCAAGTGAAAATAATGTTAAAGCTTTAAATGCTATTTTATGTGGTTTATATGAATCAAAATTTGTTAAAGTTATATAATGTAAATATACATGAAACTTGGGTAAAACTTGAGAATATTTACAAAGGTGATGGAAAGGTTTAGCAAGCTAAGCTTTAGACTTTCAGAAGATAGTTTGAGAGTTTGAAGATGGAAGAAGAAGAAAATATATCAAGTTATATTTTGTGGGTTGATAAAATAGTTAATCATATTCAAGGTCTTGGAGAAAATATAGAAGAATCAACTATGGTTCAAATTTTTTTGAGATATCTACCATTGAGATATGATGCAAAAGTTTTAGCAATTGAAGAGATGAGGAATTTAGCCAATATAAAGATGGATGAGCTTCATGGTATTCTTATGGCATATGAGATGTAGGCTGAACAAGATAAACCCTCAAAGAGAGAATTTGCTTTCAAGACATCAAACAAAGAGAAGGCTAAGATTCAAGAATCAAGTGATAGTTTTAGTGATGATGAACATGACAATGGAGCTCTATTCATTTGCAAGCCAAAAAAAGGCACAGGTAAATATTAAGGAAAATTACATTTTAAATGTTTTAATTGTAGAAAGATTGGACATTTTGTAGATAAATGCCCAAATAAGGGTAATGATGACAATGAAGAAGGAAAGTCTACATACAAGAATAATTTCAAAGGTAAATTCAAGAAGGGATTTGAGAAGAAGAGTTTGTATTCTGAAGATCAAAGCTCCAGATCAAGAAAAATGAAAGGAGTCAAAGGAAATAATTAAAGATCTTAAAGCACACTTTGAAAAAGCCAAGAAGAATGAAGAAGATATAATGGTATAGTTGAAAATAGTAATTAAATAATGTGAAAGGTATGTTATTGAAATTGCTTCTTTAAAATCAGATCTTGAGAAAACAAATAAAGCAATAAATGATAGACCAACTAATGATTTAAAATTTGATAATAACACTAATATGTTGAATAAGATATTAAAAAATCAAATATCAATTTCAGATAAGATAGGTATTGGATTTTAAAAAGAGAAAGAGAAGGTCACTACTTTCATAGATAAGGAAAAAGAAAAGAGTTGTGTTGAAGCTCTTACAAAAGAAGAAATAAAAAGGGAATAAGTTAAGAATATAGAGGACATCTCAAACAAAGAAGGCTAGAGGGAATAGAGCTACAAAAGGCAATCAAGTCAGAGATACACAAACATATCCTATTTTTATGGTTACTATTTTTATTGTAATGAATATGATCATAAGAAAATAGAATGTCAAAAAAAGGTTAATAATTTTATAAATAAGAAGGAAATTCATATAGAGTCAAGCAGAAGCCATAAATCTTTTAATCCTCTATCAGGATTTAATTAAGAGGCCATAATATATTACAAGTTCAATAAATTTATACACATATCTTGGTACTATATAAGTGTGTTTGAGTCAATCAATAAGGACTAGATTTTCAATGCTCCATTCATTAACAAGAAAGTTTAGATAGGTTCATGGTAAAAGAAACAACTCAAAAAATCTATGTTGGTGTAGATAGCTTTACATGCAAGAAATTAATAAAATCCATGGTTCATTGATAGTGGATGTTCAAGGCACATGATAGGATACAAGATCAAGTTCATAACCTTGAAGAAGATCAATGGTGGCATAGTGAAACTTAGAGATAATACTACTGCCAGAATTTTTAGAAAAGGTACACTAAGTTTGGATAATGGTAGAACTAAAATTGATAATGTTTTGTATGTAGAAGGTTTTAAATATAATATTTTGAGTGTAAGTGAAATGTGTCATTAGGGACACACACTAAATTTTTATGCAAAATGTTTTGAAATTAGAAGAAAAGATTTAGATGTATTGGTTACAGATGCTCAGAGAATAGGCAATAATTTGTATATGCTATCAAACATCAAAGGTCAAAGATGTTATTTGAGTCAGATTGAAGAAAGTTAGCTATGGAAAAAGAGAATGGGGAACATAAATTTTGAAAATCTTGTCAATATCAACAAAAATCAAGAAGTTAAAAATCTTCCAAAGATTACAAAGCCATCTAACACACTTTGTGAACCTTGTCAGTAGGGGAAGCAGGCTAGAAGGTGGTTCAAAACAAAATAGTACTCAACCACTCAGATGCTAGAGCTTGTTCACACTAATCTATGTGGACCTATGAGAACTCAAAGCACTCAAGGTGAGAAATATTTCATGTTTATTATTGATGATTTTTCACATATGACTTGGGTAATGTTTTTAAAGAAAAAATCATAAGCTTTCAAACATTTCAAAGCATTAGTTGAAAATGAAACTAGTTTGAATATTAAGTGTCCAAGATCAAATCAAGGAGGAGAATTCATGTCAAATCATTTTTTTTTTTTTGAAGACCATGGAATAAAGAGACATTATTTAGTAGCCAGAATTCCATAGCAAAATGGAGTAGTTGAGCAATAAAAAAAAATTCAAGAGATGGTGAGGACAATGCTAAATGAATCCAAGATAGTAGATAAATATTAGAGAGAGGTACTTACTGTAGCAGTGCATATTTAGAATATAGCATTATTAAGATTCAATAGTGACAAGACTCCTTATCAGCTATGAAAAGACAAACTAGTAATAGTTGATTATTTTAGAGTTTAAGGAAATAGATGCTTCATAAAGAGAACTGATGAAAAGCTTGGTAAGTTTGAATCTAGAGAAGATGAAGGTATATTTATTGGTTGTTCTTAAAAAAGTAAATGTTATAAATGTTATAACAAAAGAATCAAGAGAATTGTTGAAAGTGCAAATGTCAGGATAGAAGAAGATGGAACATAAAGAATCAGTGATCCAGTAGACATTCCTGAAATCATTGAAGAGGAAGATTTTGAAGAATCAGATGAAGATGAGAAGGAGAAAAAGGACACCAAAACTCCATCCAAATATGTTTAGATAAATCATAATGAAAGTGACATCATCGGGGACATAAATGAAAGAATTCACACTAGAAGAATGATGATAAGTGAATCTAAGCAAGTTAATTTCTCTTTGTTATCCAAAATTCAGCCTAGAACTTTTTCAGAAGCTAGACATGATAAGCATTGGGTTAAGGCTATGGATGAAGAATTAAATCAGATAGAAAATAATGATACTTAAGAATTAGTGCCTAGACCAAATATCACAATGTGATAGGAACAAAATGGTTTTATAGAAATAAGTTGAATGAAAATGGGAAGTGACCAGAAATAAAACAAGATTAGTATGTAAAGGATATGCTCAGATTGAGGGAATAGATTTTGAAGAAACTTTTTCACCAGTGGAAAGATTAGATGCTATTATAATGTTTCTTGCATATGTAGTGTTTAAAATTTTTAAAGAGTTTTTGATGGATGTCAAATCTACCTTCCTAAATGGGAATATAGAAGAAGAGGTCTATATTGAGTAGCCTACGGGATTTATTATATCAAATATTAGTAGCCATGTATGCAGATTGAAGAAAACATTGTATGAATTGAAACAAGATCCCAGAGCTTGGTATGCAAGACTTGATAAGTACCTACAAGATAAAGGTTTCAAGAGAGGATTTGTTGATAGTAATATCTAAATCAAAATAGAAGGTAAGATTTAAATGATTGTTATGGTATATGTTGATGACATCATTTTTGGAGGAAATATTTAAAAGATGACAAAATAATTTGTTGATAATATGTAAAAATAATTTGAGATGTCTATGCTTGGAGAATTGTCATTTTTAATAGGATTGCAAATATTTTAGTCAAATAAAGGAATTTTCATATCTCAAAGTAAATATTCCAAGGAAATGTTAAAGAAATTTGGTTTTGAGGATTGTGCACCAGTTAGCACACTAATGTGTACATTAAATAAGGTGAGAAAAGATGAAGATTCACTTGTTATAGATCAATCTTTGTATAGATCTATGATGGGTAGTATTTTATATTTGATAGCATCAAGGCCAGAATCATGCATGCAATAGGTATGGTTGCAAGATATCAATCATCTCCAAAAGATAGCCATGTTTAGTTGGTGAAGAAAATATATTAAGATATATCAAGGGGACATTGGATTATGAGTTATGGTATCCCATAGGTAGATATTTCATTTTGGTTACTTATACAAATTTAGATTGGGCAGGGTACTTGGATGATAGAAAGAGTATAAGTGGAGGAGCTTTCTTTCTTGGTGATATCTTAGTATCATGGCTAACCAAAAAGTAGAATTATCACTTTCTACAACTGAAATAGAATATATTATAGTGGTATTATGTTGTACTAAAGTGCTTTAGATGAAGCAAACTTTGGAAGATATCATGGTAAAATATAATGAACCTATTTCTATTTTTTGTGAAAACACAAGTGCTATTAATATTTTGAAGAATCTAGTAATGCATTAAATAAAAAAACATATTCTCATTAGATATCACTTCTAAAGAGAGTAGGTTGCAGATTAATAGGTTAAGATGGAGTATATCAGTACTAAAGAGTAGATTACAACTATTTTAACAAAGGCACTACCAAAAGACACATTTGAGTATCTACAAGAGAAGTTGGGAGTAATTTCTTGTACTTCCTACCATTGAGGTTTGACATCAGTTGAGGGAGAGCTAATTGTTATCTCTAGGTAGGCCCTTTTCCACTGATGTCAAAGGGGGAGAATAATAGGTATAGGTATATGTGCAAAAATAGGTACAGGGAATAGGTATAGGTTTTTAATGTAAGGGGGAGTTATTGTATGTTTTTTAGATGGAAGTATGTATAGGTTTCAGGATATGACAGTTTAAATTTGAGGTTGCCATCAATGACAAAGGGGGAGATTATTGTAAATATTGTCATTGATGTAAAAGGTCTAACATTATTGGTGATAAAGGCCCCATTGCATTTAATGGTGTTTTAAATATTCATATCTTGGCTAATGTGTGTTAATATTTATTTAATATTACTAAATATATTTTTGGTTGCATATAAGTCAAAAGAGGGCCCATAGAAAAGTCAAAGAGTCACGGGGTAAATGATGAAAGAGGAATGAGATGCATTTTCTCATGAAGAGTCATCTTGAGTAATTCCAAGAGTCACGATGTGAAGACAAAAGAGGTATGGTGAATTTTTCCATAAAGGGACACTTTGAGGAATATGAAAAGTCACCAAGATAAAGACAAAAGATAAAAGGATGATTTTGCTTATGAAGGGTCACCATTTGAATTTTCAAATGCAAGGATATAAAGGGTCATGCAATTTTGGAACCATTTCTATGAGGATTGAAGAATCACAAAGGGTGAATGACAAAGGTCTTTTGGAAAGATATAAATAAAGGATTGAGAAGCCATTTGTATATGCAAGAGAGTGCATGGTTTCTATTGGTTTGTGAAGAGAGAAAAATTGGAGATATTGTAGAGTTATATCATTTGTTGAGTAAGAAACATTAAGAGATAGTTATATTTTATACACAAGAGGGGTTGGTGCTCATAAATATTTGCAAGGGGTTAGTGCTCCTATGGGTTAGTGATCACAAATAGTTGATGTGTTGGTGCTCCTACAAGGTGGTGCTTGTGAACTTTGTATTTTGATTTGGTGCTCATTCATATACTTGAGATTGTTCTTTGTGGTTTTTCCCACTTTGG